>CABFWB010000514.1:234947-265935 GCA_902151455.1 Timema bartmani
AAAAAAAAAAATCAAATGATGCAACCTGTATGTGAGTACATTTAAAACATTCGTGGGATGCTAATATATTTGAATGGAAATATCTTCAGATTTCCTTTTACATTTTTATTTGTGACTAAAAATAACAATTTATTGAAAAATATCAAATTAGGGGACTTCAATTGTCACAACTGCTTTGTTTTCTTTAAGAGCTCGTGACAACCCATCACAATATCGATGAAGTAAAATATCTCTTCCTCGCTCTTTTATTTATTTAAATTAAAAATGGTTATCAAATTCTTTTTTTTAATTAAAGTAAAAAAAGTAATGTATACAAGTACATATGTATTTTAATTTTCATTTTAGGATAATGTTACTTTCATTTTATTGTTCACATTAATAAAGAATTAAAATGTAAAGCTTTGCCTATCACACATAAAATCTGTTCAGCGTAGGAATTGTTTTCTGTAAGGCGTTTTTTCCTACCAGGAATCTATTATATAGTATGATATTGGTAGGAAAAAAGACCTTTCAGAGAGTAATTCCTACCATGAATGGAGTATAGTTTGTTTTTTTCATATTAAAGGTTCTAAAAGCAAAAGTCATACATTTTAAATTAAACTAAGACTATAGTCCCACATATGCAAAACAAAGGTAATATCTACCAAAAATAAAATAAAATGCCAAAGAGCTAATGAGTAGTGATGGTCAAAAATGCATTAGATTTATTTATAATTAGCTTATTTTGTACTAGAACAGGGTGTCTACCAGTCTCTTAAAGTCATGAAATGAGATTTTGGTTATTAAAATCATTAAAATCTCATGAAATTAGCTTTCAGATCATGCGTTTTTGTGAACAAAGTTTTTTAACACTGAATTTTACTACTATTCGTACTTATTACTCTAATGTGTCGGGGATGCGGCAGATTTAATTTAGAAGAAGTGTACCCACATTAGCATGGAGGGAGAGTGGGAAATCATTTAGGAAAACCATTCTCAGTACACCTGAACAGGATATAACCATGATTTTTCCATCATCGGCAATGTAGTATATTGTGAGATTAGAGTCTAATACTATGTGACCAGCGAATCAGCTGTGCGCCAAGTTCAATGTGCATTTAGGAAAAGTATTCTTTTTTTAATATAATTTGCTTAAATTAGCTTAAATTTACAAGACATTAAATAAAATGAGAAAGACAGAATGCAAGCAGGGACAACTATAGCTGAATAAAGGATGTGGGTATCCGACACCTTAGCTGAGTCGGTAGCGTGTCTGTCTACTGAGCTAGCGGTCCCGGGTTAAATTCCCAGCATGGCCAAAAAATGTATCATTAGTGAAATGTGATAAAGTGATAAATTAACAGCCGGGGACTGGATGTTGTGGCTGTACTAGTTTTAAGTTTGATTATAAGGCATACGAAGCTATGACATGTATAGCAAGCCGATAGTGGAAAATATATGGCTTGAATAAAAAATAGATCCAAATTACGGGCTGAAAGCAGTAATAGATGAAAAAAATGTGGGTGGGCATTCTTTCTTATTTCCTTCTTTTTGTCATGAACATTTATACATAGGTCATTAAAATGTTAGGAGAAAGTCATTAAATATGGTTTATATAATTCGGTAGACACCCTGTAGAATTAGAACCAGAGATGTATTGTTTACAGCGAGATGGAATATAATGCGAGATAAGGTCCACATTGTTTCAGTTTTTATGACAAAAAAAACTTGCTTATTTAGCCAAAATAAATAGTATATTGCTTCAGTATATACATTTAGTATAATTTTATAAACAAAGTAATCTCAACAGTTTTTTAATAACTGTAATGGACTTGGCATTAAATCGTACAGGAATTTTTCAGAAATGTTGTAGATTACAAGTTTTTTTATCATAAAAACTGCAAAAATATTGACTTAAAACGGATTGAATTATCTTACCTATGCTTAGTATTTCAAACAGTGAAATGGAAACTGCATGCTACCAAAACAATCATGCTAGGAGCTGACTAAAACATAAGAACTATTATACTAATTATATAAAAAATGCAGTTCTGCAAACAAGTGGAAAAAAAGGTGAAGTGGATAAAAGATGAAATAACTCACAATCTTACTCGAAAACAAGGAAGGTATCTTTAGACATTAAATTATTACATATGGCTTAATCATTTTAATTTAGATCAGAAAGTCAAAATATTTCAGTTTCTTTGTTCTGATTTGTAGGTTCGATTCCCAGCATGGATGATTAGTGAAATTTGAGTTCCCCCTTTCACAGCGGTGAATAGACTTCCAGAGGAGGGAGGGACGATCTAAAGTTAAACTAGTTTATAAGGTGTATGATGATTATAATCAGTCACCTGTGAAAATGAACGTTAAATACCTCAACTAAATAACCCTTCATGTTTTCCATTAAGTTTGCAAGCTTTGACAACCTATCTTCTTTCTGATTCTATATTAATTCCAGTGATTTAGCTCATTTATTCACACATCAAAGTGACAACCAGTATGTTAGGCCAAAAGTCAATTTTAAAAAAATACGTCTTATTGCTATAATACAACAAAAACCCATCATACTTACAAAAGTATTTATAATAAAAAGAGAGAGAGAGAGGGGGGTAGGAAGAGAGTATTGAGTACAACATTAATTCTTGGAGTGCCAACGGGTGATAAATATGCCTCAAAACACATGAAACAATAACCTCACAATGGAATCCCTCAAGATTTGAGGTGTTATGGAAATAACAAAGGAGAAGACCGCTTTGTGGCAGATAAGAAGTGCTCTCAGGGTATGATAAGTACTCGGGAACAAAAAAGAAGCACTTGGGGCCAATAAGAAGTACTCAGAGGGTCAGTTACAAGGGTTAAGGGGCTGATAAGAAGTACCTGGTAGCTAAAAAGAAGCACTTGGGGCCAATAAGAAGTGCTCGGAATTTCTTGGTGGCCAATTAGGCGGAGGAGGAGGAGGAGGAGACGAAAAAGTTAGTATTTAGGGACAACTGTACAGGTTCCAAAAGCTGTAGAAGAGGCTAAATGTGGTGTCAACAAAATATTGGGTTAAGACTAACCAAAAGATAGGAGGGTTCGGGACTAGATACACTTAGTTTCATGTTGTTTCTTTTATTAAACTTTTGTGACAGTGACTAGAACCATCTAGCCTAAGTGAACAGAGTAAGCTATGATAAGGATGAATTTGAAATACGCACATGCATTTGTCTAGAGAGGGTATGCAAGTCCAACTTTTAAGAAAAACCAGCATCAAGCGTTCCCTAATTTTGCTAGTTTTCTGTTGATAAAGTATGTTACAAATAACTTTTTGTGAAGAGTTTTTTTTTTCAAAGTAACAAAGTACTGAAATATTCACTTAAGATGCCTATGAGGGTATTTGAGGTTTTCAAGTTAAAAAAAAATATAAAATATGTATTGTATTGTTGACTTTGATCAAAGTTTACAGATCAATTATATTTGTCATATTGGGTTGAATGCAATTTCATTGGCCCCTTTAAAAAGAAAAAATATAACACTATATATATATATTTCTGCTATTATAGACAGTTTTACCAACAATGCTAACAGATAAACTCATGCTATATTTGACTGGAAAACCTTTTAAACAAAATTGAGTACAACATTTATACACAACCATTTTGAGTGTCAAAACATACACAAGCTGTTTATATTCATAAAAAAATAAATTGTTATATTATGTAAAAGCATATGAAGAGAAGTGAATTCACAGTGTAGTTAAAGTAAGAAATAAGATTATTAATGATTCTAAAAAATAAATAATTAGTAACCACTAAACTATAAATTAAACTTTTAAGACCAGTATACATCTTTGTCGGTGTGAAATATCCCAAAACAAACAATTTAAGTAAAGCAGAACTATAAAGTTATACATTTTTTTTTGGCTGAAAACATATATAAATAATGTGTTGATAGGACAAAACATATTGTCAATTTATAAAATTCCTGAAATTAAATTCTAATTACAAGCACTACATATTACATATCATTAAAATGCTAATAACTATTATATAAAATATATCACTAATCACAAACAATCTTGTGCAAGTGTTAGAAATATCAAACTAATAGGGAACATTCCAATACTCTAACAAAGTGACATGCATAGCATTCTGATCGCAGTTACCTGTAACTGTTGGGAGCCACTACGACATAAACAAGCTGAGCAACATAACCATAAAAAAAAATAACAAGGGGGCTGGCGAATGAAAAAAGGGAAATCAACAAGTTAACTTGCGGATGGATGGTAAGACAAGCTTTCAAATTTTACCAACAAACTAGTAAAGTTTAACCAGCAAGGCAAAATGTATTTGCCAAAAATTGCATTCGGGAGTGGAAATACGAGTTTATGCATCACCCTTAGTTCCTGCAATCATGGGGCCATTTTGTTCTGTTTATGATAAAAACAGTGCTCCCCTGATTACTCTTAATTTTGTGGTGTGTTCTTAGCTTTGATAAGCAAAAAGTAATTACAATCACATTTTCAAGCTTTTAAATACTAAGCGCTAAATTTTTAAGGTGTGGTGGAAGGGAACGCGAGCCAAGGTGAATATATATATATATATATATATATATTTATTTATTTATTTTGCAGTTTTCATAACGAAAAAAAATTTTCCCCAAAATAAATTAAATATTGCTTTAGTAGAAGCATTGAGTCGAATTTTCTAAACATAGTAAACTCAAAAATTTCTTGAATATTTTTTTCAAAAATGAAGAGAAAAAAATGTTCTGAGCAAAAAATGTGTTAAATTTACTATTTGTATAAAATTATAGTGATAATATCTACTGAAAAAATCGAGCCCCTTTTTTTTAAGGCCAAAAATGTTTTGTTTTTTTTCCTTTTGCTATAAAAACTGCAAAAATACTCAACTACCTTAACTCTTTGTTTCCTTCGCCCTCAACTTAAAAATTAAAGCTAACTTATTTTCTTTTTGTTGTTATGACTGTTAGAGGTTTTTTTAAAAAAAACTGTGATAAAACAGATTCTGCAATATCTAAAAAGAAAGTTTATAAGTTCTACCCGACCAAGCTGGTTAAATACTTTCAAAATAAAACGCGATGTCAATTACAAAAACAAAACTTAAAAAATAAATCATACTTTAAATAAGCCAAGCGCTAACTTTTTGCTTTACTGAGTTGATTTAGTAAGATATGTATGGATAAAATAAAGAAACAGCTTGGTGAGTGCGTATCGATGTGTGAAGACAGACAGTATAATTGACATTCAATTTAATAATTGGAATTGTGCGAAATCTTTACAAATGTATGTTTAATCTTCCCCCCAAACAAAGTGTACAAGTTTCTAAGATACTTTGTACGAGCTTTAAACTCGATTATAGCGTCCAAAAATCCATTAAAAAAATTACATATTACTGCCTTCAAACCAATGGACATCGCCAAAATGTTTCTAGACTACGTAAAAAAAGAAATTAAAGTTATTTTCATAGTTTCGTTACTAAAATACTTAAATATCAAAACAGAAAGTAACAATAATTATGGGTTTTAATTAACCCAAATAATTTAAAGAAATATATACAATGTTTGGTAAATAAAATTAAACATAATCTTATGATAATTTTCACATACATAGTTAACCGAATGGAATAACTTTCTTTTTCCTTAACAAAACACATTATTATCCTTTCTTTTTTTATTATTGTAATCGTCGAGCTATTGCCCCATTGTCTTGTCTTACCATCCCACAACATTATCGGGACAAAGTTGGCCTGTAACGAGCAGGACTAAATTATCCCAAATAGCTGGGTAGTCCATTACGGTAATGCCAAGATGTGCCATCCATAGCTGAAATGTACAACAATATAAAGCCTCACTAAGACACAATTATAACACACACAATTCAATAGTAGTTCCTGGATTGTTTTTTATAAACACAATCACGGTAACAGAGAGGAGAATTCTGATTGGGGGGAAAAAACTTTTTTTTATCTCTGTTAAAACCTGGTCTGTGCTGTTCTAAATATTTATTTAGATAAATATAGACAAACTTTATTTAATGAGATTTGTAGAAAAAAAAAGTGCACAGATTCAATCAATGCATGACTAATGCAAATCAATTATTTACATTAGTATAGCTAGCTAGATGTGACAAAACAATTTCACTAAATATTCATTATATTGAAAAATGACACCTTGACAGGGGAATTGAACCCGAGACTTTTGGCTTAATATGCTAATACTCTAACCACTGAGCTATATAGGAGTTGTCCTGTGCCCAGGGTCATTCTTAAAATATGATTGAGGAATGACACGGGTTCAAATCCCATGTCCAGTAATCATTTTTCAATTAAAATAATATGATATTTAGATGTGGATATAGCCTAATTAACAAATTCATCAATGTCAATAAAGGTAATTAAAAAAATAGATCAAAGATAATCAATTGATGACTAGAATGTTTGCCCAAAATAGTAACTTTGAATATAATTTAAATATAATTTTAAAATAAGTGATAGAAACAATTTTAACAACCATAAATTCGAATTATTTTAAATCTTTGGTTTTAATGTTATTTACTTAATTTAATGGTGGAAACACAAGCACTTAATATTTAATTCCTTTTGGGAGTTAGAATTCGATTTTATATCTAAAATTTAATCATATTTTGAGTTGGAACATATTACATTGAATATAAACTTTTCTTTTTTTGTATTTAAAATCAATATAATAGCGAGTAGGGCCTATTTAATTCAAACAGTATCCAAGTACTATTATTGAATCAGAGATTTGTACAGATCAAAAGTTAATGCATATGAAGGTGAAAAATTAAGGTTCAGCCCAAAATATATTTTACAAATTTAAACTACTATACATCATTAGAATGAATTTGGAGGGGGGGAAATCATCAATATTTATATTTTAATAGTTTATAATTAATATTTTCCATCTGGTAAAGTTCTTTGTATAAAATTTGGGAGCTAGCTACAATGGTAAAACATGGCACAAAAGTTATCAATATATTCTTTAGATTTTGTATACAAAACCAAGTTAATTATGATATCTTGATAATAATTTTTGAATATCATATTATATTAATAATATGAATTGCCTTATTATCTTGTATGTCGTTTTCAGTTCATTCTAATGAGTGTTAAGTAGGCATTTTGCAAAGATAATCTATAGAAAAAGAGAAGTTAGTCTTAAGTAGAAGCCATTTAATGTAAATAACACATAGTAAAGCATTAGCACAGGTTAAAAAAGTATTCAAGTACCAAAGCACACACATACCGCTGAAAGCGCACGTACACATATTTTATTAATATATTTTATACTTTTATTTAAAAGAACATATATGAAAGTAACATTAAAAATTTATCAATATTAATTTAGATACCTAAAATTTATCTATTTACATAGTTACACAAATGTTTTATTTATCATTAGCAATTAATTTTAATAACTATCAGTATGAGTAAAATTAAACTATCAATATTAAAATAGCTAGGCATCAACCCGCAACAAAAAATGAAACTGTCAATTGTTGTTATTAAGATGGGATGGAAGAAATGTCAGTTAAAGTCAGTATTTTTACAGTTTGATTGTAAAAAAACAAACCTTTTTTGAACAAAATAAATAAAATGTTGCTTCAGTGGACATGTTTTGTTTAATTTTCTACACATAGTTATCTTAACAGTTCTTTAAAATCTGCCATGGGCATTGCGGGATTCAAATGTGACTTTTCCTCCTTCATTAAAAAGTTTCTGTCCAAAGGCCCTATGCCCAATTACAAATGCCTAACCATTGTTGAGATTACTATATTTAGAGAATTAAATCAAACACATCTACTGAATAATTTTTTTTATTGATTTTGAATAAAAATGTTTATTTGCTATGAAAACCAAAAAAATATTTACACTAACTCACCTTTAATTTGTAATGTTATTGACATTTTCCCACAAATGATTGAATAAGAAAATTATATAAGAATATATTATTTCTATTTTCATTGGAGGATTTTAAGATATAATAAAAGAGAAGAGTTAATAATGACAATATATTAATCAATAGCTCACAAAAAAAAAATAATTAAAAATTTCTGTGCACACTATTGAAGTCACCAGATTAAAACAGAAATAAACAGCACTCAGTTAAAATCACTAAAGTTTTATTGATTTTTATAGTATTCACTGTTTTTTTTTTTTATTAAACCTGGTTGAAGTAAATTTTGAACAGTCCGTAATATTCATAAGTACTTTACAAATTAGTTTTGGTTGTTATATATTTTTTTTTTAACATTCACATAATCTATGGTACATCATGTTTGAGGTTTACTAATTGTTTATTCAGATTATTTGCAATATTTAATTAATGGTTTAGAAATACTTTTTATTGATATTTTCACTATGATTTAGTTAACATTTTATTAAAGGTATGGTATAGTATCTACTTACTAAAGAAAGCAATAATATTAGTTTATTGTTGATTATTTAAAATTATTTTTATAGCTTTGCCAAAGAGGTGATCTACTTGAACTAAGCTTATGAAATTAACAATTATTATTTTATAACAATTAAATAAAACCATATGTATTTTAATCAACTTCCTTTATATTGAATTTAAACACATTGAAATTATTTCTTGTAATATAACATATTGACAAATGTAATTCTCACTAAGGAATTAGAATTTTCAATAATGGTAATAAAATTGACATGAGATTATGTATGAAGTATAATATAACTAATGCTAGTAATATATTATTTAATACTGATAGTAATTTATTGAGTGATGCCATTAACTACCAGCCATCGTAGAGGAATGACAACAGGTACTAAAGTTCTTGACTAAAAAATGTTATACTTTTTTTTTATTCAGGTATCTTTCCTAGTAAAAAAAACTCACCAAGATTTCCTATAAAGTTGTTTGGAGCAGAGTACCTGGGTAGTGAGTTCCCACCAGGGGTGTAGCTACAAGGGCGATAAGGCGGGGTGGGGGTGGACTATTAATAAAAAGTACCACTGATAAAATAAGTGAAATATCGCAGTATGTGATATTAACATATTAATAAAAGTGTAGATTACTATCCGTCTTAAGAAATAGATACTAATACATGCCGAGTGATTGAAAACAATAAGAGCCCCACAAATCCATTACCCTCTACCATTGCTTGGAGTGCACGGTTTACTTTTAATTTTCTCCTCTCTCTCCAGAATCCCCCTCCCTCACCCCTCAACCCCTTTCAACCCTTGATGTAAATTTGTGGATACACCACTGGCTACCGCTTGTAATTATTGAAATCGATACCCAATACCTACACAAGTAGCAATAGATCTAAGCACCCAGATCTTGAAATTGACATTATTTATCATTCCTACTATCACAATACTGAAAATATTCCATCACTATACTAAATAATAGTTGTTAAAAAAAATCAACACCCAACACTACCCCAACACAGTAAAAAAAAACAGGCAAAAATAAAACATTCCCTTGATTGCAGAAGAACAATTGCTAACACTTGATGAAAGTTTTGTATTATTCAATAATATTGTAAAGGTAAAGGTAGTTTCTAATTGAGAGTTGTAAATTGATCAATCTATGTAATAGTACAGAAAATATTATGCACAATCACACTTTTAAGAATTTAAATTCAATTGTTACCATGTAGTAAAATAAGTTTTCATAAACGAAGGATGTTTAACCCCTTAATTTCCAATCAGCTATTTAGTAAAATTAACAAAGTAAGCATAGCAGCCACAATCTTATGTTTTATATAACATGGAAAGCGTCATTTTAGTGCCCAATGTACTGGAACACTAATGTACCCAACTCAATCGAAAATATCTATTTAATATCTTATGCGTTAAAAAAAACACTGTACAATATAGCATCACAGAATTGAGTGAAAAGAATGGATCTTAAAATAATTTTACATATTTTTAAAAGTTTTGTGAAAATTAAAATACAGGCATACCATTCTTTGCGACCATTTGCTTTTCGACGCTTTGCTCATAAAAGTGTTTTAAATTTTGACTATACCTCGAGTATCCTATGCCCCAGTAATACGGTTTAGCGGCATGATGACGCTGGCTTCCTGCTGGACTCAGTTTTACAAACACAATATGGCTGCATATATTTTTTTCACAAGCTGTGGTTTAGTGAATTATAACTTTTTATAACTTCATTTTTCTTTATTTACATCAACTATGCCCATGTACGACGATTTCAGTACTGCACATGCATCGACAAACGAAAAAGAGGAAATTATTTGCTTTAAAGCCACGATCTGAAACTTAAAATTTAATAATAGAGGTATACCTGTACTGAAAAAAAAGAGAGTTGTTGTATAGGTGTGTAAGAAACCTACTATGGAGAAGAGAAGTGCCCTTGAAGTGGTGTAAGGGCATACTTTGTGCCCATTGTCACACATGCAGAAGAAACATGAACGATGAATGTAAGAGAGACCAATAAAGTGGAAACCATGGGAATAAAGTTTGTGAGGAGAATGCTAGCTGTGATGAGGAAAAACAGGATTAGGAGTGAAGTTATCTAGGAAAGAGTGGGAGTACAGGGAGTACATAAATTAGTGGAGGAAGCAAGATTGAGATAACAGAAAGTGCGCAAGTGAGAAGAGAAGAATGGAAGTAATTAAGGGAGGAAGAATGGTAGAAGGAAAAAGGAAGATGAAGGCATTTTACTAAACTGACCCGGTCACAGGCTGGAAACAGTTGATGATTATTTGATTTACAACTTGAGTTACTGATTGAGCCTAATTAACTTTAACAACATATGTACAACATTAAAAAACTTAATACTGATATTTTGGTTTGTGTGTGTGTGTGTGTGTGTGTGTGTAGAGAATTGATGTGTATTAAATATTACAGTATTTATAAATCCCTTGTCATACTCAGTCCTTGAATTTATAGAATGTCATTGACAATAAACAATACAAAGTTAAGCCCCCATTTAGTTAGTTACTGACAGTAAAAATCACAACGTTATTGCAATGTATTCCCTTCGATAGTAACCCCTCCCCCCCGATTTTGCTCCCAAGTATGTCCATATAACAACACGGAATTTATTAAAAGTATTGAGCAAAATTATTAGATTAATGAATAAATTACATCGACACACAAACATTACTGTAAGACTTTAAAAGTATAAAACTATATACAAGCTGACCGAAAAGATATATATTTAAACATACAAATAAAAATGTGTTGAAAAAAATATTTCCGAGCTCTAGAATATATGACGAGTGGTGTAAATATATGCTTGAAATGTATAAAAGGTGATATAATTTCCTAACAAGGACTTATCAATGTGAAATCAAAAATACTGTCTACACGCTTTATAAGATTTATGAAAAACAGCATCCGAGATCTGTGATTTTAACATGTACAAGTTAAAGACTAAGTAAAAGTTGAGTACAACTACATGTAGTCTAATAAAATATGTTCTGTATTTATAATAAAACTTGATAGCAGTGGCAGACTTAAGACCAGGGTTAGGTGCAGCTACACCATACATTTATAGTAATATTAATAGCTCAAGGGATTTAAACCCCTAACAGAAAGGAAATGAGAAAATGTATTTTACATAACTTGATAGTTAAAACATAAATAAGCATCGTAAACTGCATTCGAAGTTGTTGCCATTTTCCCGTATCTTTCTTTAAAATAGGCCTACACATCAACGTTATTGATAACTGATGGATTCACCATTGATCAATCCACTAAATCTGCTACCGATATTATATATATATTATAAACAGCCAACACAAATATATATTCTTATTTCATAAATTAGGTCAGAGTTAAAAATATATAAATTAATTATTAAAGTGACCTTCATATGAAATTTTAAAAATTATTTTGGTGTAAAGTGTATCAGTGGAAGGCAATTAGAATATTTATTAACTAAGGGTTCCATTTTTAAATATTATTCACTTTGGATAATTTTGTTTCGATGCATCAATTAGGCCCATCAAAATTCCAAATATTCACAAGAATATGTGAGTAGCTGCCACGGGTATAGTTGAATAATAGTAGATTATTAAATACACAAATTAAATAATCTTATAATACAATACACCAGTTTTTTTTAAAGTACCTACTAAATATTTAGATAATATTGCCATAAATTATTGGTATTTACTGTTAATTTAATTACAATATAGTGAAAAATCATAAAACACATATTAAATTTTTCGATTTAAAGGAATGAAAAGATTTTTTATCGACAACTAGAATAAACTAACTCTTACCATTTATTGTTTCTATATTCATAATTCGAATAATGTTTCTGGTATGTCTCACATTTACGAGTTTGTATACATCTAAGATTCATAGAAGTAGTTTGAAAAATAATATGATATACTGTATGTCATGGTACTACAAATTATAAAGTAGAAGTGAAAGTACTGTTAAGAAGATAGTACAATGCAAGGGCTTAGACTAGTCTTTTAAAATACACACTTTCATATCTCAAAATTACTAAATCACGTGTCTCCTCTTGGTAGAGTTTGTACAGTTGCACAAAAAATGTCTAGTATTGCACTCAGTCTAAGTAATATTGATAAATAGATAAAACTTTTGAAAAATTATTCCACATTTTATAGCTATGGAAATAATTTGAAAAAATTTAATGAAAATAAAATTCACACAAAGCAAAAATCTGAAAACAATTTACCTAAAAAAATCATTTTTTCAATTTATGTTTATTATTCATAACATTTGACAAATTTGATACCGTACTTTTAATTCTAATGAAAATCTCACTACAAATAAACAATTTTTTAATTAGAAATAATTCCTCATCCGTGCATTAATCATGGGAAATTTGATTTGTACTATTCAAAGAACAGTTTGTTTGAGTTTTGAAAATTTTTACTTCGATAGTAAAAAATGCCTAATGGATTAGAATCAAAGATTATTTTGCTATTATAATAGCGCAAACTATCTTTATTTTGGGTTTTAAAAACCTCTTGGTATTTGTTATAGTTTCGTTACATATTTGTAACAACTGCAAATCCATAGTACTTGTTTTTATATCTGTTAGGCATATTGCTCTCAAAATATCTAAACTCTTCTCTATTAAAATACATCATCTTTCCTATAACTCCAATTTTATCAGAAAAAAAAATAGATTTTCATGATAAGCATTATTTTTATATACTATGTGTGGGTGTGTGTTTCATTAATTCTTTTAATAAACTGATCTTTCTTAAACCGTTCAGTCGAGTACGAATCTCGGACATTCTACATATCAGTTCCCTCCATTCAATTATGTTTCTTGTAGCTTCTTCAATAAAAAACATTTCTATATTTATCTAATATTCAATCTATTTTATAAAGTCTCAATCAATAAAATGCACCTTTTCTTAATTTCATGGGAGTAACCAAAAAATTACTGCTGCAGGCTTTAAAAGCAAATTAATCTTTGCTAAAATGTTCATAGATGAAGAAATTATGAAGAAAAAAAAAGATTAATTTAAAACAAGAAATAATTATTTAAATTATAAGCAAACATGATTTCGTGTTTTTTTGTTTTTTTTTAACCTTTGATGTGATGTATATTTTTTTTAACAACTATACAGCGCTTAAATGGGAGGATTATCCAAGTTGCTTCAGAGTTTGTTTTTATCATTAGTATATATAATACAGAGATTTTTAATTGTGTTATTTATTAGATATTCAACTGGGAAGATTTATCTTTGCAATAATCTGATAAGAGAATAGGATCTTTTTTTTTGTAAAATCAACCTTCATTGTATCTGATGGTGATTCACCCTGACTTCATCAATGGCAAACAAATGTGACGCTAAACCAACGCCTTGTGTACAGGCACCAGTTGGTTCCGAATTGGTGTTACATACAACAAATAGGAAAGTTAAGATATGTGCATGCATCTACTTTGTAATTCATAGTACCAAATACAAATTATTTAAAAGATATGCTATCAACATAATTATTGGTAAGATTTTTCTTTACATATACAAATGATCTGCTTAACAGCATGTTTCTATTGGTATTAACAGTTCTTAGTGCTCATCAAAATAAGGAAATAAATCTATAATAATCTCTACAAGTATCTATAATAACTTTTATTTTAAGGCAAAAATGTTACTGCTATAATAAAACATGCGTTCTACACCCATTTTTCAGTCTTAACCATGATATATGCTCATGTGAGTTCTAACAAATTATTAAATGTTCCCTAAAATTAGGAAAGTTTGCATTAACTTTCTTTTAGCATTAATTACTGAATCAAATACGAAACATGACTAGACTAAATTTATCACATTTCTAATATTCAGAAACTAGAGGCAGCAGTAATAAGTGACATATATGTTCAGCATAATTGATAACATTATATTTTATTAAGTTATTTTCTCAATATTTCTCTAGTAACATTCACCAAAAAAACCTTTAGTTGAACCCCCTCCCCCACCCCTAAATTATAAACAGCGTTTTAAGTTGAGGTAATATAAAATTACGGTATCTAAAAATTATCCAACAAATTTTGTTGGATAGTTTTTAAATAATGTAATTTTTGCATTTACTAATAAAAATGAAAAGTTTTTAAAATATGAGGAAATAATTCTAGTGGCGAATTATACATTAATTGATTAGTTACAATCCACTGGAACTAAAGATTAACTATGCAAATGTGAACAAAAAGACAAGATTGACACCGCAAGGGGTTTGTTCATTCGCAGATTTCGTTCTTGTCAAATTACTTAGTTTAAGGTTGATTTACCAACTAGGTTGTTATAGAAATAATAAAAAAACAACGAATTTACAACATCCGATATTGCCTTTTATGTCTACACTTTGAGTTTAAAAAAACACATTTTTTTGTAAAATATATTAATTAAAAGAGAAAGCCACCAATCACAAATGCTTCATATTAATAGACACCAAAAATGTGACCTATCTATGCTATTCCTTTCCTTTGCAGATATTAATTATTGTTTCTTAGCAATGAAACTGTTGTTAGTGGATTGAATAAGAAAAATATATGTTATGAAAACAAGGAAACTAAGTTATATCAGCACTAGTTTCACTATAAAACAAATGTTACCAACCAATTTCCTAATCTATTTAATACCAATATTTAAACAAACAGAACATATTGACAAAGTATAATCACTAGATGTGTGTGAAGTCCACTTTTACAATTCAAAGCGAAGTAAAATCAAATAATATGAAATATTCTCGAAGCCTAATCGAATTTGAATATTATTTTTTTTAAATAATGTAATATTGGATGAAAATATTATACTTTAAATAAATATGTAGATTTAGGAATTAAATATAATTTACAAAATGCTATATATAATTAATATATTTTGTCTTGAAACGATAAGTTAAGCTATTATCACAAAATGTAATATAATTATTTCCGATTTTTTTTACATTATCAGTAGTATGTTAAGAAAATAACAGCAGAAAATTAAAATAAAAACAGTAATGTGTGTTTTAATATACTTTCTTTGCAAAGTTTCACAATTGACGAAGCGGGAATTTTACTCTTAAATTGATGTCGAAGCAAACATATATTCATTTAGCAAATTCAAAGTTTTTGAAGCTTTGTTGCACACCCATAATGATCAGCATAAAAAATGTGTGGGTCATTATAAATGTTAATATACTTTATCGAATAGGAAGAAACGTTTAAAATGTATTCAAAATTATTTTAGAAACATCTAAAAAATATATATAAAAATAGTTTTAAGATTTTTACGTTCGTCAAAATTGGCACAATCAATCAAAAGTGACAACTACAGAACACATGGTTTAGTGCATGAATATTATACTACTATAAAGCCACATGGCTGAATCACTCACTCATTCACTGACATTATTGTTTACCCACTTCCAGATGAGCTAGAAACTTAAAATTTGGCAAACTTATAGCTTATAGCCTGTAACCGACAGAAAAATTCCAAAAAGTTAAAAAATTAGATTTTTAACCCCCGAAAAAAATGCTAAATAGCGGAACAACTTTAACACAATACAATACAATACTGGTAACTTTAAGTTGTTACGTTCAAAACAACGCTGGAATTACATTAGTTTATATCCACTTGCAAATAAAACTCACTGGGGGTTTGGGGGCAGAGCCTCCAAGGAACAGAGCAATTAGTTAATCTACAATGAGAGTGTAGTTAAGTGACATCCAGCAGAACGTTTTTTATTACAAACATGGGCTGGAAAAATCATTAGTAATACTAAATTATCAATAAAAATTGTTATCAAACGATTCTAAGTTCATCATAATTATTCCCGAATATGTAACATTAGTGACAATAAAGAACCTTCTGTTGGCTGTCACTTACCTACACTCCCACCGTAGATAAGCTCTCTCTCTCTTTCTCTCTCTCTCTCTCTCTCTCTCTCTATATATATATATATAAAGGTGAATTCAGTGACTTTAGGAATTGTCCGAAAAAGTTAATCAAAAGCAAATTAAATAATATATAGATCTACTTTTATGTATTCACATGCCAGGCCATGTGTTACCCAGACATTGGTTTCGAAAGATGGTGTCAATTTTGACAGCTGGAGGATTTGTGTGTGTAGGTATTTTGACAATGTTGGCTATATTTAAAAAAAAGTATATATAAGATATTCCTATGACCGACCGTCTGTCCTCAACATTAAATCTGTACCGTGAAAAAAAAACAAAAAAAAAAACACATTTGCTTTCCTTATGAAAAGTTACTCGGCGACAAGATATTTGTTTCAAAACACATTGCTAAGAACCAGGTTCATATTGCAAAGGAGGAACACACAAAACAGATATAGGTATTCCCTTTTAGAATCTGATGAAAAGTTATCCCAATTTTAAATTTTAATATTTATAATTTTGATAGTTTAATCTTAATACTTAATACATTTATATATGAAATTGAATGCCTTAAGACAGTTCACATTTTTTAACATTATAAATGTATAACAACTTATGAAACAGATTTACTAGGCACATTCCTCAGATTTTTCGCCCCACAATCAAACCGACGATTGTTTCGGAACAAATATGTTACTTTCAGAGCTGTGAGTAGAAGGCGAATGTTCACTGAAATCTGAAGATAAAGAATGCGTGTCTACTGTAACAGATTGTGTCGGAGCAGTAGGAACTTCAACGATGTGGCCGTCTCTCACCTCCATCTCAACTGTGACCCTGTGTCGTCGTTTTGGTTGAGACTTTTTTCTTTTAGGAACTCTCGGCGCTCTCTCCACAGTGTTAGAACCGTCCAACGATGACGATGAGCCACCGTCGCTCGGCGGACTTTTAGCCACGGAGTAGTATGAATAGCCTTTTGTTTTGACCGGCATCTTAACACTTCTCTCCGTCACTTGAGGTTGGGATGGATAGCCCAGCTCTTCCGTATACACCTGTGATGTAGGGCTCGACTCGATTCGGTCATCTTGACTGAGTTTCTGGTCAGAGAGGCGACTTCCACATCTTCTCGTTTCTGAGAGTGATCTTGTTTCTCTCAAACTACTTGAACTAGAATAGTAGGGAGTCACTTTGGGTCTTGTAACTTTCACAGGTCTCTCTGAAGACATGATGGGGGCAGGGACATCATCTAATGAAGTCCCTACGTTTGTTAAACTTTTAGAAGCAGTGTAATATGAATGGCTCTTTGGATTAGAAGGTTTCCCCAAACGGGTGGGACTAGTTTCATCAAGACAAGTATCACTTTTAGCACCAGAGTAGTACGAAGGACTTTTTGACCTGATGCTCGATTTTACACACGTACCCATATCAGAGAGTGAAGGGCCCAACTCATCCAATGAAGTGTCATCACTTTTTGTGCTGGAGTAGTGTAAACGACATTGCTGTCTAACAGTTCCTGTGCTACTCGACCATTCGGAGAGCGAGAGCCCCATTGATGTGTCTTCACTCAGCGAGCTACCTGTACAGTAATGTGAAGGGCACTTTGGCCGCACAACCATTTTCACAGTGCCATCCAGGGTAGCAGCTGATGATGACAGACAGTCATCACCAAAACCAGACATGAAATCGTCATCTTCGTCATGAAGAGTGTGATTCTCATCTGTTGAGCTGCCATCTTCGCCAGTCGGATCGGTTGAATCTATTACCATAACTTTGCAGGCTTCTTCAGGATGGATCTCCATGTAAAAGGTTTCCACGTGACTGATCACAGGAGTTTCAAACATGGAAGATGAAGTTGGAGGCGATGGCCAGTCATCATCTGACAACAATGGTGCCGGTGGTGGGATCAAAGATCCGGGAGCTGTAGCAGGAGTTCCCACTGGCAGTTCCGTGGGTATGACACGAGGGCTTTCTTCCCCCTTAGCCTCAGGCTGCTGTGCTGATCCCGATGGAGGATCAGAAGAAAGACTGGGCTGGTGATCGCTTGAGAGTAGACTCTCGTCATCAACAGAAGGAGATTGTGAAGACGGTTTTGTAGAGTCGTCATCAAGGTCAGATCTTTCTTGTTCAGATGTCGTACTACGTTCACTGATTCTAGATAATGTTCTTGATAGAGCAAATGTACCTCCATAGCCCCCTATGATCATGTCTGCCCCTGACATGCCTATACTGCTGCCTATACAGGGATAACCGAAACCAGTTGGAAAATCTATCACATCATCATGGAATGTGTCATCCCGATTATTGGAGTTGCTTGAAGTCTCCTCTTCGTCTGCCAAATGAGCGCTATCGTCTGGAGGAAAAAAACCTTCTTCTAAGCTTGAACTACCGCTACTTTCTAGAAGAAATGGTCTCCAAGTAGAAGAGAGCTCTTTTTTAGCTGGTAAATTCAATGATGAAGAAGATGAAGCCTCTTCTTCAGACTTTGTTCTCTCCACTGAGCTTTTATCATCTTTTGGAGTTTCTGGGGAGCTTTCACCTTTCTTATCCAAGTCCTGTTCTAGTTTAGCATTCTCTTGAGGCTGTGTGCATTCCTGTATTATCCAGTTCCCGTCACTATCTTGTGTCAAGACAGGCACTTCTTTGCGGCTTCTAGGGAAATCTATCTCGAATTCATCTTCTTTTACTTCTTCAAAAATATCTTCCTTGATATGACTAGTTCTTTTATCAAAATCTTCCTCCACAAGTTGAATCTCTACAAACTCTCTTTCAGGTACAACAGGTGTTTCTTCTATGAAGTCTTCTTCTTGGAATGTTGGTGGTGGACTTAGGTTATCATAATCACTCAACACTTCAGGGATTTTCCTCACTGCACCTCTAGTATTAGTTTCAAACTCCCCTGTGCTGACATCCCCTGGAGGCAGTTTTTCGCGCATGTCTTCTGCTGATGCCCATTGTTCTGGACTACCAACTTCATCTTGGGGTGTTAAAGTATCAATCTCTTTCTTTTCAGCACTTAATATATCAGAATCTTCCATTTCTTCCTGCATGGATTTGTTACTGGCCGATTCATTTCCTGACAAATCTTCAGGAACTTCTAATTTTGCCATTAACTCTATGCTTCTTTGTGGCTCATCCTTAAACTCTATCGGAAGATCTATTTCATCGAATGTTTGATAGTCCCCAGAGCTGCCAGTATCCCTCAGCAAAAAAGTACTTCTTTCAGTTGTGTACTCAAAGCTATCATTTGGTAAAAGATCCTTTTTTACTATATTCTCAAGATTAGGCTGTGGTTCTTGCCCATCATCAATGTTTATAGAAGATTCTGTGGAGCTTGCCTCTTCAATAAACTTTTTAACTTTATTTCCAAAGAAATGATGCAAAGTGCTTACCTTCTCCTCAAGTCCATGTAGAGGAGACCTTGAAGGGCTTACTGGACTTGAAGACGCGCGGCTGATTTGAGTTTCTAGCCTAGGCGATAAAAGTCTAGGGCTTTCTTTCATAAAAGATTTAATGTTCAAAGCTTGTTTGGCTATATAGTAAGCTGTTTCACTCTGCGGCTGCATTTCCGTGTCAGTGGAAACGTCCGTGCTCGGCGAGATAGCCCCGTCATCTTTGTTAAGTGTTGTAACTTTTGAACCAATAATTTCTGGAGACCTCTTTCCAGCAGCTGTCACTTCGATAAACCTTTCACTTGAAACACTTTTATATAAAATTGGTTGTTCATCAACTTTCAAAGAGTCCTCTATAATATCTTCATCCACAATCGTCGATGGTATTTTTCTCAATAATGCTTTATCTCCAAGCTTAGGAGTTGCAGTCTTTGTCACAGCACCATTGCCAACTGGCTGTTTGGATGACGATAGATGTGTTGCCCCTTTCCCGCCAGAGTCCTCACTGTTGTCTAAAGTGTCATCCTTGCTAGAAAAGGCATAAGCTGGAGGTAAATGATGAACTGAAACCACAGGAGCATCCAAGGATTTGGCTCTTTTAGATGACGTCGGAGAAGAATGGACAGGGGAGAACGCAGAGCCTTCGGAAAGTCCAAGTCTTGCAAATAAGACGGGTGATCTGTCTCGTTTACGAGGTATTAATGGAACTGTTGGGAATTCCGGTTCCCAAGAACTTATCCTTGTGGTTTCAGGCTTTTTCTTTTCATCATCACTGCTGCTAAACACGGTTTGTTTTCTTTCTTCATCACTACTGATAACAGTTTCTTTTTTACTTTCAGTGTGAGGATCAACAGACATAACCTTCTCTTCATCACTGCTACTGATGACTCTTTTTATTTCCTCATCACTGCTAGTGATGACTCTTTTCATTTCATCATCACTGCTACTGATGACTCTTTTCATTTCCTCATCACTGCTAGTGATAACCATTTTATTTAGTTCATCATCACTGCTGGTCATAGCTGATATTCTTCTTAAAAAATACTGATCGGTATTTGAAATAACGTCTCTGTTTGCGGTGGGTTTTGTTTTTTCTTCGCTGATTACAATTATTCCTCTTTCCTCATCAAAACTACTAACAATGTTATTCATTTCTTCCTCACTGTCAATAACAATAATTTCTGTTTCTTTATCAATACTACTGACAGGCGTTCTAATTCTCTTCTTTTCACCTATCCCCATTTCTTTTTCCTTATCAAAGCTACTAACCGGTGTTCTCCAAGTTTTCTTACCGTCAATCACAATAAATTCTTTGTCTTTATCAAAACTACTGACAGGAGTTTTAACCCTCTTTTTATCACCAATCACAATTATTCCTTTTTCCTTATCAAAACTACTTACTGGGGTTCTTATTTTCTTCTTTTCACCTATGATTTCTTTCTCTCTATCAAAGCTACTTACTGGTGTTTTTATTTTCTTCTTGTCACCTACAATTTCTTTCTCTCTATCAAAACTACTTACTGGTGTTTTAATCTTTCTTCTTTCACCAGCAATTTCTTTCTCTCTATCAAAACTATTAATTGGAGTTTTTAACTTTTTCTTGTCACCTACAATTTCTTTCTCTTTATCAAAACTACTTATTGGAGTTTTTAGTTTTTTCTTGTCACCCCTGATTTCTTTTTCTCTGTCAAAACTACTTATTGGAGTTTTTAACTTTTTTTTGTCACCTACGATTTCTTTATTTCTGTCAAAATTACTTATTGGAGATTTCATTTTTTTCTTGTCCCCTTTGATTTCATTATTTTTATCAAAACTACTTACCGGTGTTATATGTTTGTCACCAACTATTTCTTTCTCTCTTTCAATGCTAGTTACAGGAGTTTTTATTCTAGTTTTGTCACCTGAAACTAATATTTCCTTTTCTTTATCAACATTACTAGTTGGAGTTTTTATGCTATTCATTTCCTTTTCTTTGTCAATACTGCCAACTGGAGATTTTATTTTATTTATATCATTTAACATAATGCCATCTTTGACACTGTTGGTACAACTCTTATTTTCTTCTTGGTATGAAACATTCCTAACGTCGACTTCAGAGCTGTAAATTTCTCTCATCTTCTCATCATTACGTCCTATCATTTCCTCAAAAGGTTTGCTTTCTCTACTTACTCCCTTTATTAATTTATTTTCTTTATCAAAATCAAAATCCTTCGCTTTCTGCGCTTGTTCAGAAACTTGTTCAAAGCCAGAGGAGTCTTTTAATGAAAACTCTTCAAAACCAAATGCTCTAACATTGTCTAATGCACCCTTATCAAATACATTTGCAACATAATCTGAACTAATGTCCTCCCAACTAGATTTTAAATCCTTACTGTACTTACCTTCTTTATTTGTACTTTCAGAACAAACCTTATTTACTAATATTTCCTGTGATTTTATCTCTACAGATATAGTTTCTTTAAGATTTAAATCCTTAATTTTATGCAAATCACTCAACATTGCTTTTTGCTGCTCTAACGACTCGGCCGAATGTTCCGACGATGCCAACGCTCCCAGATCTTTACAGCTGTGACTAGCTCCCACACTCGGCACGGTGCCGTTCATCGCCTGTCGCTTGTGTAATGTGTAAGGTATGCTCAGCTCGCTAGTACATGTCATACCTACAGTGGTCAGATCAAGAACACTCTCCGATCTCTCCCCTACACCCCCTATCTCGCCACTCTCAGCTGGAGTGAGGTCAATAGACTTCTGGTGAGTGAGAGTTCGGCGTTTGCTCAGACCTGGACCCTGCCTAACACAGGAGTGGGAATCACTATGCGCTCTCTCCCCCATAGCATGGGCGTGCAGACTAGTATTTGACCTGCTAACGGCATCCTTATCATGGAAACCGATAACCAAACCTGGCTCGCATTTGACATTGTACTCTGAAAAGTGTGTTTGTGCATTATTCTCTGAAATTTCCTTACTATCGCCAAGAGATGTTCGGAAATCCTGACTTTCGAGTTGGGGTTTTATGTCTTGTATTTTGTCAAAACCAAATTTATTGATTTCTACATTTACAGGAGATTGCATATTTGTGATAACAAATTGTTCTTCGCTTTGATAAACATGAAGAGTGCCACCCTTTGTTACATCTCTTATTACCTCTGTAACCAAAGGAACTTGAACATAAGAACTTTCATCCCTAATCATATAATCTTCCCTGTAATCTATGCTACCGATACCTTTATCCGCCATATTTACTTGTCTCCTAGAATCTACGACATCCCTGTAGTCAATACTCCCTATACCTTTATCAGCCACCTCAATATTTAGATGCCTCCTACTGTCCACAGCTTTAATATAACTATGTGATGACCCTGTTAATTCCACTTCATCCGAATCCATAAAAAATACTCCTTCCGCTTCTGGACTACGCCCGATACGTTTTCTGGATTCCTCAATTATATCATCTAAAGGTAAGTTGTCACCACTAGAATCAATACTACAGGTTCTTGTGGCAGAGTAAATTTTCACCCTTCTATTAAGTTCGCCTTCCATTTCCCTCTCATCATCTCCATCTGCATCTTCATCTTGCTCCCGCTCCAAGAGCTCGTAAGAGTCGTGAGAGAGGTCGTCGTTAGAGAAAAGAATGTCCTCCTGTGACCCCGTGTCCCCTGCTCCTATAAGAATACAATCACTGCCCCCCTCCATCATGCCTGGTTCGTCCGCCCCACCGCTCTCCGTTGAGAGGCTGGAGGTGGTCCCAGGATAGCTACTAGAGTATATCTTGGTATCAGGAACCGCATCTGAGCCCCTGTCCACAGAGTTAGTCTTACTACCCGCAGCACTGTAGCACACCCTCCGGCTGTCGTCGTAGCGGGTTACAGGAGCGTCAAGCAGCCGCTCCTGTCTATAAATACTGTCATAATAGCCCCTCGTCGAATCATTGTAAGGACTTGGAGTATCGACATTCTTTTCACTACCATAATAGAATTTATTTTCAGTGCGTAAATTTTTGCAGCTGGCGCTTCTCTGCCAGTCATACCTGCTGTTGAAATTAGTTTTGAAAGCGTTGCTATTGTTAGAATTAGTCAAAATGTTAGTCTCAGAGGGAGGAGGGGTTGTAGTTACAGGTGGAATAGTAACAATAGTTTGGATTGGTGAAGTAGTAATGCGATGAGTGCAAGTTTGCTGACCTGTGCTCCGGTGATGATAGGGGCTCTGCAGATTGTTGCTGGTGCTGTATTCTTGTTCTTCGTCGTCTGTGTTCGGATGTCCGGAACCTGTGTTGGCACTCCGGGGGTAGAAATGTTGGGGGCTGGAAGTGACGGACGTCCCTGGAGAGAGGGATGTTGTAAGTGGGGGCGAAGGAGTCAGGGTGGGCGCAACCACAAAGTCCCTGGTGTCGAAGTCGTGGATGTCTGCTGTGTGTGTCGGGGATGAAGTCGCTGTCATACTCGGGCTCTGTGGATGAGGCTGGTGGTGGTGGCGACGGTGATCTCGGCTCAAGGAGCTCAGGTTCATTGAGCCGCAAGACAGAGACGCTGGAGTGCCGGCTGCGACAAACATTCAAAGTTAGTTTAGAAAACTGTTACAACAAAATTTGATATAATATTGTAGCTTTAATGCGGTAGTGTGGGGAGTGCAAGAAAATACCAGTGTTGTTGCAGTTTTTATGGCAAAACTTTTTTTTTTATAGAATAGATAAAATATTTCTCCAATAGACTTTTATTTTCTTCCCATGGTGATATAAACAGTTGTTGAATAATTATCACGAGCATAGCATTAGAGAGAAACTTTTTAAATGAAGAAAAATGTTGTCATAAAATTCCAAAACACCCTTGACCGATATTCAACGACTGTAGAGGTCAACATGTGAATAAAATTAAACTCTATGTTTCTAATGGGGAAATATTTTATTTATTTTCACACACAAAAAAAAAGTTTTGCTAAAAAAAACCCCGCAAAAACATCGTCATTCTCTTGTGTCCCCTTCCATTCTGCCTTAAAGAACAGATAAAAACTAACTTAACACAAAGTACCTTAAAGGGATCTAGACGTGGATCATTTGCCTACACTCTATATGCGATTATAGGTAAACATTTTTCAGAAACTATACAACATATTGTACCAAAAAAATATCACTTATTTTTTTTAAGCATTGCATCTTACAGCTCGTTCAGATTATACGGCTATGTTATAATTATACTAATGCATTAGCGTTGAGGAAGGTTGAGTTTAGAGAAAGAGTACCCGCATTTTTATGGATATAAAGAGAGAGCATGGGAAACCATTTAGGAAAAACCACCCTCAGTACACCCAAACGGGATTGAACCACAATCTCTTTGTCACCAGCACTCTAGTATTTTGTGAGAGTTACACCTTAGACCATGCGGCCACCAAAGTGGGTCATAAGTTCTCAAAAATTGTTAAAGTGTACTATGATTATCCAGATATGTCTAATGGTTTGTCTATAAAAACATATTTTAAATTCAATTCAATTGAATTAAAAAGTTTTTAAGGACAAACCATTTAATTGAATTTAACATTTTTTTATAGAAAAACCATTATATATATATATACATACATTATATATATACATTTTATATACATTATATATATACATATTATATTTAACATTATTACAATAATAGATAAGTTGTGAAGTGGTAGTTATTTTGGTATGATACGTTGTACAATTTCTGGGAAAATGTACTTACAATAAATAACATACAGAGTATAGGCAAAATGAGGGACATTCAGGTCCAGATAAATCCTAGCTTAACACAAAGTACCTTAAAGGCAACCATCACAGAGCCCATCACAGAGCTAAGCCATGTCTTTTACATGTTACCGTTATTTTGCATGAAAGATTAAAATGCAATGAAAAATTGAAATTAAAAACTAAGAGTTTTTAATACAACAACCAATGTTCAAAAGGGATGTATAATTTACTATACGAAGCTAAAAATAGATTTGTTTGTTTCCAAAATAATATCCTGTCAGATATTTCCAGATATTTATGAGTAATGTCAAAGAAAAAATTATGAGCTTATAAATACTACTTCTAGTTATAAATATAACATGTTAGAATAGGTACAATTGAAAAGATTAACCTAATTAATATTCTATTTTGAAGTATTAATATGTCAATTCATGCTAAATGTAAAATAGGCTCATTTTTATATTTTTACATTTAAAGCACACTATATAATATACTTTTTAAATATTTAAATATTTTGGCAGTCAAATCTGAATTTTTATTTAAAACTAGTAAAAAAAAGATACTAAAACACAATGAAATAATAAAAATAATTTATGTAACTAATCTATTCAAATGAGATTGAAATGATCCACTTGTTAGTTGGATGGTCTAACGAACTACTCTCGCATATAGACTAGACTACTGATAGCAGAGAAATCGGGGTTCAAATCCTGGTTGTGTGTATTGAGGGTGGTTTTTCATAAATGGTTTTCCACTCTTCCTCCATGCAAAAGCAAGTAAACCTCCACTAAATTCAACCTTCCTCATCCTTAACACATTAACGTAATTAGTACATATGTGTATAATACGAACGGGTAGTAAGATGCGATACTAAAACCAATTTAAAAAAAAAAAAATTTGAAATTCATTTTTTATTTGGATTGTTTTAGAGTGAAGATATATTTCATAGCAATCACAATCTTTCCTCCTCACTTCTATTTGCCTAAGCCAGGCCACGGTTTAGGCTTGACGAAGAATAAATTTGACCATTTATGAACATTTTGACCA
This sequence comes from Timema bartmani, assembly GCA_902151455.1. Classification (NCBI taxonomy): domain Eukaryota; kingdom Metazoa; phylum Arthropoda; class Insecta; order Phasmatodea; family Timematidae; genus Timema; species Timema bartmani. Next base: position 261,402 of record CABFWB010000514.1, read on the forward strand.
TTTGATGTCAAAATCATCATCATCATCATCTCAACATCACCACCATCACCAGTTATATGACTTTATGACTTTAAAAGATATTGATACTTTAACATATGAGTAGATAGAAACAGAACAGCTGAAAAAAAATGATAAAGACTTTATCTTATTCATAAATAGAAAAACAGCAAATCAAAAATACACAATCCATTGTTTTTTTTATCACCGCATCTTACTACCTGTTCCTGTTACATGCTTATATGATAATAATTACTCTAATGGTGTAGGGATGGGAAAGGAAGCATTTTAGACGTAATCTACCAGTATTTGCCTGGAAGGAGAGTGAGAAACCATTTAGGATAAAGCAAACTCGGACCCGAATGGGATTCAAACCCCTATCTCCCCATCTTCAGCAGACCAGTTTAACCCGAAAGTTACACCTTAGACCATAGACCACTAAAGTGGGTAGCACTGATAGTTTATTCCAATATAACAAAAACTTTTTTTTTTAATTGCCTAGAGATTGATACCCATGCCCTCATTTTTTGGTTTACACCTCCCCCACTCTCCACCCCTCCCCCCCATTAAGCTCCCCTGATTTAGAATGAGGCAGAGCCAGTAAAGCATGCGAGTTGGAGCACCTACCGACAGCATTCTCCCCAAGAGGTAGCAAAGGATGCGCAGACAAACTCGTGCCAACGTTGGCAACACTCGAGTGAACCGAGCTCGAATGTCGGAACGACTGAGACCTGGAGACAAGAGAAGAGGAAGTGAATCAGGCGCGAGAAAAAAAATATTATATTTTGTAAAAAAAAAAAACACTTTGATAAAACATTATAAAAATTATTCGAGGTTAGGCCAACTTCATTATCTTGTCTAAGTTTGACTAGTAGATGACTTTTAAAAAACAAAACAAAAAATAAAAATAAATTAAAACATTTAAGCTTTCTGTTTTTTAAAAAGTCATGGCCATATTGACCTAAAATCTCTCCCGTTTGCAACCCAGTCGATTCTGTTAGGCAGCCTGGTCACATATATGGCCGTACCCTGGATAATGAAAGTTTATGTTATAATGTTTGGTTATAGTTTACTTTAGTTTTACAAATCTTCAACTAGTCAACCTTAAGTAATGAAGCTGCCCCTATTCTTTTAACAACGATTTAGTCTAGATCACTAAAAAATAACTTTTATTCACACCTTTAGTGGGCTAACAAGGGTTGGTCGAATGTAAATTTGAAGAGGAAGAAGTATACAAATTAAGAATATAATTGTTTTATCAGTTGATAAAAATTGTATAACTATATTTATTGATTTATTTAGTTGATGACTATTTAATCATTTAATTGATTTATGTTCTTAATTAAATGTTTATGGAATTTATTTATGAGCAGATATGTTTATAATTAAGTTATAAAACAATAACAATAAAAAAAATTAAAACAAACATATAATAATAAATAACATTTGAATTAAGAAAAGGGCAAAATAAGAATTATTATCATTATTATTACTATTATTATTTTGTTATTTAATTTATTTATTTAAATTCAACTGTAATTCATTTTATAAGTCTCAATGATTAAAATTATTTTAATAACTAACATTTATTACTATTGCTAAACATATTATTATTATTTATTATTTATTAGCACCGCGTCTTACTACCCGTTCGGGTTATACGCTTGCTAGACATATTATTATTAGACTACCTTTTAGGTGTTTTGTGTAATATTTTATTTGTGCGTGTGTTATAATGAAGAGGGTGAATTTTAAGTATAAACACAAAAGGATTTACTTCTCAATAAGTAAATTTGCCAGATTAATATTTAATGCAAGTTTTTTTTTAATCTTCAAATTAAATTGCTTTAAAGAATCTTTTTTAAATAAAGTGGTTTTGCTTGTAGCTGTATATTAACAAACTGTTACATTCATAACTTAGGAGAAAAGGATGAGGAGCATGGAAACTTATTTACAGGGAGGAAAAGCTACCAATGATGTTGGATGATTATGAAACTTAGTTTTTTGGTTCAAAAAAATTGTACAACAGCGATGCATTCCCTAAGAGATTACTGAGTCGACATAAACAATGTTATTTTGATGTTTGGTTTTAGAAATAAGGAAAACAAACTTCTTATCAAGCAGACATATTGAAAAATAGACCAAATTTAATAACTACATCCAATGACAGCTTATAAGTTTCCTGACACATTATCATGCGAAAAAATTTTTTGAATAAAGAAATTGCTAACTGTCAAGTCGATATATTCTGTTAAATATTTAAAATGAAAATTCTTCCCCTTTCCCAGTGATTAATTAACAGCTGAAGGAGTGAGTGTTGTGATTGTTATAGAATTAAATTAGTATGCAAGTCATGTGCTAATATAATCAGACGTTTCAGAAAGTGAGCATTAAGTACCGGTAACTCAAATTAAATACAATGAAAATGTTATATTTAGATGATTGTACATATTTTTAAAATAATGTTTCTCTTTTATTAATGTTTAGTTTGTATTTTGTAATATTAATACATACAAAAAGATTTATAAAACGTAAAAGGTACTTAACACATAAAATGGAATATTATAAATTTAAAAAATAATATACTACCTCAAATTAAATTAAATTAAATTAAAGCTAAACTTGATTTGTTAATACAACTGATGCTTTTTTTTAAATGTCTGAACATTGATAATTAAACATTTGTATATTTTAAATAAATCAACAATTTAGTAAAAAAAAAAAATCGCTTATAATTCGCATCCTCCTCCCATTCCCTCCATTTCACACCAAAACAACGACCACTTACCATTCTCTCACACTTGATAGTGATCCAAGACTTAGAAAATATGATCTAACCTACCTTATTACAGGTATTTCATCTGAAAATGATTTATAATTATCATCATAGGACTAGTGGTGGCATGTGGGTCTTTACCAAAGCAAGCAAGGCTTGACGGGACTGTACTATCCCCTAGCAATTAATTCAACTTACACACAAAATAATGTGATGAACAAATGTGGGATCTCTATTGTTTTTTATCACGTCTTACTACCTGTTCAGGTTGCATATATGATAATTACTCTAATAAGGGGTAGGGATGAGGAAGGAGGCATTTTAGAGGTAATATACCAGCATTTGCGCGGAAGCAAAGTGGGAAACTCTTTAAGAAAAACCAGCCTCAGTAGCCCTGACCGGGATTTGAACCCCGATTTCGTCATCATCAGGCCAGTATAAACACCTGAGTGATGCTTTAGACTGTTTGGAAACTTAAGCAGGCACCTGAGTGACGCCTTAGACCGTTCGGCTACTGAAGCAGCCCCTGAGTGACGTCTTAGACCGTTCGGCTACTGAAGCAAGCACCTGAGTGACGCCTTAGACCGTTCGGCCACTGAATCGGGTGTTGAGTGTATTGGCTTTTAAACAACATAACTCGATAATAAATGGAAGAAAGGAAACACTTTTGCTAGTACAGTCCTGTCAGGCTTTGTTTGACTCGGCAACAACCTACGAGCCCCTACAACCTAAACTAGTAACTAAGAAAACTAAGCAATCTATGTCTAATTATCATACTATAAGGGTACGGATACAAAGGAAAACATCATGGATGTGCCCGACTTTCCAAATTTTTTGAGAGGGTGGCAAAAAGGGGGATGCTGGGGGGGAATGAGGATATTTATTTTTTAGCATCGCATCTTATTGCCCATTTGTGTTATGCGCCGATGTACTTTACACTAATGTGTCCGGGATTGGGAAAGTTTAATTTAGAGGAAGTGCACCCACATTTGTATGGAGGGAGAGCAGAAAAATTATTTAGAGAAAACCATCCTTATTACACCCAACCGAGATTCGAACCACGATCTCCCCGTCATCAACAGTCTAGTCTCCTGCGAGGGTAACGCGTTAGACCTCGTGGCCACTGAAGCAGGTCTCAATCAGTTTAATAAGGGCATACAAAGCATATATGAATTGAGTTCATTCTTGCAAGCAAATTGTTTAAACAAATTGGTCAGTTTTGTTTTTATTTTGAAAGGGACACTCCAGGCATTTCCATGGAAAACATCAAGACTTGTCATTTGCTGTCAGTAATTTTTTCAGGTACTTAACCAAATTTCAGTGTCAAAAGCAACTGAGACTATGCATAAAGTGAACTCCAAATTTATTATTACTGCCTCTTCTTTCGAACCACATCACGACTATCAAAATTTGACACCAATTGAATTTGAACCAATAAAATCAAATATAAATATATTTATTTATTTCATCCTTATTTTAGAAAATTGCATTGTGCGTTTCACACTCCCTACTGATTAGTTCTGACAGAACTAAAACTAGGTTGGGAGATGGAGCAGTAATGATCAGATCAATTTTCATCAAGTGGCAGCCATTATCTCTTAGTCCAGTGTCAGCAAAACCATAAAGCAACTGGGTTTCAAATATCGTCCAAAAAACTCTTGAGATATTTTGATCAGGGTGTTTTTAAGTTCCCTAAGTAAGGTCTTAGATGCCAATGAATCTGCTTATGTTATGCAGCTATTAAATCAGAAGTTTAAAAAA
>CABFWB010000514.1:270712-284388 GCA_902151455.1 Timema bartmani
CACCACTTTTCAGATAAGCCAATGATATTTGAGGATTGATTACAAATAGATAATTAGTAAATATTCACTCGAACAAAAAAAGGACCAATGTATTCTAGTTTTCTTTGTAATTTGCAGTCTGAGTAGACTAATTTAGTTCGTGGGAAGTGATGTGTTTTTAAAAATGCCCACTTGATAGCAATGTTCTAACTTGAGATTGCACGTGGCAATCCCTGTGTTGAAGGACTCAAGCTCTCCCAATGAGCGCAGCCATTTAACCTGGAGGCTGAGGGTCTGGAGTGTATGTAACTTATCTGTGACCTAGGGTAAGTTTTCCTTAGAAAAACAAACACTGTTTTGATAATAATATGAAACACTATTCAGATATAAATTTTGAACAGAAATGCTATAGATCTATCCATTTCTAATTTATTTTTAAATCCATAATCAGTAAACTACCCTTAATTTGAAGGTAAGTTTAAAAAAACCTATTAAACCATTTCAGATGCAACCTAAGGGATGGACAGAATTTTTTTTTTTTTTAAGACCAACATTTTGGGTTCAGGGGTAAATAAGAGTAAATATTTATAACATTATTATTATTATTAGCACCACGTCTTACTACNACCAACATTTTGGGTTCAGGGGTAAATAAGAGTAAATATTTATAACATTATTATTATTATTAGCACCACGTCTTACTACCCATTCGGACCTACAGTTTAACGTGGAATCCGAACCACGGTGGAGACCTGGCATTCCACACATTCACAAGTTGTAATTAATACACGTCTTGTCAAAGGTGAAGGAAGGTTTGGCAATCAGATAAATCAGTGCTGGGACCGAGGATTGAACCCCGGAGCCCCAGCACAGAAGTCTTGACACCTTACCCCTAGACCACCAGGTCACCTGATTTATAACAATTAATAATAGTAAAGTCAAAAATCTTCACAGTTATTATACTTTCTCTATATGTGTAGGTAAAAAGATTAGTTTGAATCAAGTGTTTTATCCAGATGTGGTTAATAATTATGCTCAGCTTAATGTCTAATATGTATTTGTTTAGAAAAAATTGTTAGTGTTGATTATTTAAATACAGTTTTATACAAACCAAAACACACTTGTTAGTGAACACAGTGTTACCAAAACTAAAGAAGCTTTAACTTGTATGAACTTACTACAAAATAACTTTTATTCGACAGAGGTTAGCTTGATAAGTATACATACATGTTCACTTCGTGTTACTCCCTTGGTTAATTTTTTACATCTGATATTAGAGAACGAGTATAAATCAAACAGCAGATGAACCAAAACGAATGTTCTGTTTTAAGCTTAAAAGCAATGATAAAAAAAATTAACAAAAACTTTAAAGTCTTTTTTTGATCCTTGTAATAAAATAATATGAGCCTGTCCAAGTTATACGCATAAATGATAATTACCCTAGTGAAGTAGGGATGAGGAAGGAAGCATTTTAGAGGTAGTCTACTTGTATGTGTGGAAGTGTAAAGGGAAATCTTTTTAGGAAAAACCACCCTTAGTAGACCTGATTGGGATTCAAACTCTCAATCTCCCCATCATCTAAAATGAGTGTGACGCTTCAGACCATTTGGCCATTGAAGTGGGTACATTTACTATTATATGACACAACTGTCTAGTTTTTCTATTTATTTATTCCAAGTGCTGCTATAGATACAGTGCAATCAACTGGAAGCCGGTGACAGTCAACCGTGCAGTCTAAACAAGAGCATTAATATTTTCTTTTAACATGAATAATCTGTCTGTTACAGTGAAAGCTTGTCCTTAAACATGTATTTATTTGTTTTTTTAAGTGTTTTATATAGAGAATTTCTACTCCAGCATCACCCAGATAGTTGTGCTAGCTATCCCTCCTAATTCAAACTATATTCTTGAATTAAATATCTGAATCCACAAGTATATTTGACTGGTCTTTTTGTGTAGTATAAAATATGTGTTTTTAGCACTGCGTCTTACTACCCGTTCAGGTGGTACGCTTATGTACTAATTACACTAAGGGTTTTAGGAATTAAGGAGGATATATTTATAGGAAGTGTATCTGCATTTGCATGGAGGGAGAGTAGAAAGCCATTTTGGAAAAACCAGCCTGAATAGACCCTACCGAAATTCAAACATTGATTTCCCCGTCATCGGCAGTCTAATCTACTGCGAGAGTAGCGTGTTAGACTATGCGGCCACCGAAGGGGGTAACATGTGTTTTGATTGTGGCATTAGGAAATAAATTGTCTCTTGCAATAAGCTTTGGATTTTTTTCCCGCTTATATATAACATGTGTTCTCTGCGAAATTGAATCACTTAGTTGTTTAAAGTACAAAATTTAAAAGAATCGGAATGGAGAATATATAAAATTAGGTTTGAATTTAAGAATTAAAATCGAAAGAAAAAAAATCGTGACATTTTAAATCTAAGTAAAATTACAATTTAAACATGACATAATGTTGATATAAAAAACAAACCTAAAAATCAAACTTATAAAATTAAGGACGAGACTAACATGCCAACAATAAACTCTTTGAAACAACTTTGGTGTCAAAATAAAAGTTATTTTTTGTAAGGTTTTTGTGAGCATTGTGGAGGTTTAGAGTGCAAACCAATATATATTTTTAAAAAAATAGCTGCTGTTACTGAGTGTTACCTAAAGCCAAATAAATAAGTAATGATTAGAACAGGCTGCTAGAAAATTAAAATGTTATGGTAGGTAGTTTCCAAGGCCAAAAATAAATATAAATAAATTAGAACCAATTATATAGAATATTGCAGTATTGTTTGGGGTATTGCATGATTTTTTTTTTTTTACTTTGTTTACCTCAGACTGTGCGCCAAAGTAGAAGAGAAACATGAAACAATGCAAGAACATTTATTAGGCTTTTCTTTTTCATAATAAAATGTTTAAAATGTTTAGATCTTAAAATGTGGGAAATATTTTATGTTGCTGTCAAAATGAACTAAGTCTTAAAAGTGTTTTTCTTCATGTAAACGATGAAATAAAAATTATCTAAATTAGGGTTTAAAGTTTATACTCAGCTATATGAATAATTATACACTTTAATATAAATTAATGTTTCTCTACTGGCATTATATTGAAAATGAATAACAGCTGTGTTGTAAAATTAAAACTATCAACATTAGGTTAAGTTAAAATAAATATCTAATCAGATAAAGATAGAATGTTTTTAAGGTTTAAAAACTAATTTACTACAATGTGAACAAGAAAATCAAAATATGCTTGTCAATTACTTATTGTTAAATAATGTTTCAACACAAAAACAGTTTATTTTTCCCTACACAGTGTTAGTTTCAAAATAAATTTCACATATACAGAGAAAATAACTAATAAGAGGTAAAAAAATAAAGAGATACTTATAATGAACAGTTTAAATATAAAATAAAGTTATGACCAATTAAAAAAGGGTGAATTAACTGGGTGTGTGAAAATGTTTGTACATTTTTGAATGACATAAATAAATAAAAATATGTGAGATCAACATTTCAATGCACAATTTATTTTTGATAAGTGCCAATAAATGCAAAAAAATTGTAGTAAATACATTACCAATAAAATAGTAAAAATTGGCAAAAATGTAAAATTTAACAAATTTACACTAAGCTGGATTGATATGTTTGATAAATGAGAATTAACCTGTAATCTTAAGTTCATTTGCCATAAGAGTTGTAGTAACTGACAGCTAGCAAAAATAAGTTTTTATTTTAGAACCGCATCTTTCTACCTGTTCAGGTTATTTGCTTAGCAAAGTTATCAAATCTACTCTCATAATGTATCCATTCACCAAACCACATGATATGCAAGACTATATGTTTAGTTGCTGCCACTTTTTGGAGTCAAAACTTCACAACAAACAATATTATTTTATTTTTGTTTTAAGCATTTTATATTCTTTAAACAAGAAATTATGATAATAACCATTTGAACTTTTTTTTTGTAGTTCGCTTAAAAACTTAAAAATACTTTTCAAACGAGAGCTTCTAAAATGCTGCGTTTCCTTCACAAATTAAAATGGCAAAGGTGGTTGATGACTTTGTATGTCATCTTCAGTTGTGTTCATGCGCATGTATTTACAAAAAAAAAGTTTTATTTTTAAACTAATATTTTGTATGGTTATTTCTCTAAGTTATAAAAATCATCTATTTATTTTCATGGTCAGTAATAAGAAGATACAAATGTGAATATAACACTTTTTAATTTATTATTTCATGGACTAAGCTATAATATATCTTGTTGCCACAGTCGCAAAACAAAAAACAGTTTGGTTTTATTGATATTTTTTGATCTTTCGATTAGTTATGAAAAAGACAATTATAAAATAATCCTTAAGGAAGTATTTACTAACACTAATGATTAATATTATAGCATTACTAAGAAAATAATAGTTATTTTTACGTATATAAGTTAACATTTGTGACTTTAACCAATGTTTGCAATAAAATATTCTGCTAGCTGTCAGTTACCAACCATCCAACCGTGGAATGACTGTATTTTTTGTCTAAATGTGAACTGTGGGTATTTTTCTGTGAAAGGTATTTTCACATACCTTCCAAGGTTCTTGTACATGCCATAATCGACATGTGACCGATGGCTTTACTTCTTCTCCAAAGGAAGTTGTGCTCTGGATTTTTATAGCTCAAGAAATATCAATCGACCCCAACTGGGTGTGAACCCACAAACATTGGGTCCTGAAGCGAATATTTTACCCAAGTACCACCGAGGTCAACCAAACACAGTATTATTATTATTATTATTAGCACCGCGTCTTACTACTCGTTCGGGTTACGCACTTACGCTAATGTGTAATAGTAGGGTGATTGTGAGATGAAATAGAGGACCTACAGTTTAACGTGGGATCCGAACCACGGCGGAGGCCTGGAATTCCACACATTCACAAGTTGTGATCAATACACGTCTTGTCAGAGTTGAAGGAAGGGTTTGGCAATAAGATAATTCTGTGCCGAGACAGAGGATTTAGCCTCGAACTACCAGCACAGAAGTTTGACACCCTATCCCTAGACCACCAGGTCACTCATACACAGTGTTATCTGCTAATAAAGTTAATGAAGGTTTCATCAGAATATTTTAATATTAGTGCTTTCTGCTTATAACTCACAGAGAATAAAGATGTTTCCGGAGATACATTCTGATTTAGGTAGGAAAAGCCTTTTTTTGACAGTTATTAAAGCCACCAAAATATTTTTTTAAATATATATTTATGTTTTTCGTATAATCTGCAGCTGCCCCCTTTGATTGATAGTATCAATACCTATAAAATAATACTAATCACCATCAACAACCATTTCAAGCCTGTGGCTGGGTCACTTTAGAAAAATTAATAAAAATTCAATATGTTATCAATGTCATTCTTTTTTTTTTAAGTTCCTTCTTGCTCAGTTGGTAGAACAGCGGTGCATTAATCCAAAGGTACGGGCTTAAAATCCCTGTCTGGGAGAGTTTTTCATAAAGAGCTAATCTTATATTAGATGAAGGGGAGAAATAATGGTAAATTTGAGTGTGACTTTAGAGAGAAAAAAAAGTATTTTTAAGTACTATGCAAACAAAGATTTAAAAAAATAGTTTGAAAAATGCTAACATTTATTAAATGCACATAAAACATCAAGATGTATATATACCGTACTAAAAACATTATGCTGGAGTAGAGAGTTGCCTAAAAATGTGATTTCATACTTACATAGCCCTCTGGATGAAGCTTGACCAGAAACCGTTTCCTTTTAAAGCTGATTTTTCGTATCTTCGCCCACGAGAATGTGTTGATCTTTGTATAGTTTTGAAAAACAACAATACCCATGTGTGCAACAGCCAAGTTTAAAGGCACGCCCTCATGGTCCTGTAAAAAAAAGAAAAGGAAAAAAAAATTATATGACACAAAAACAGACAAAAAGAAAATGGTAAAATTTTAGTGGTTTGTATCCATAAGCAATTTACAAACTAACAGCCAAGGAGATAACCCATTAAACAAAATATCCGGCAGAGGAAAATAAATTTAATCCAACATATGGATGGATCAAGTATATTAGTTTCTAAATCCGGTTTTATCTTACAAATTCTAATGTGATTTCGTTTTATGGAATCAAGTTATGTTTTATTTAATACATTTATTATAAACTCTTGCATTCTTATTATTATTATCGTTATCAAAGTTATTATTTTTATTATTAAAGATGTTCTTTCTTACAGCAGGTCCATTTCTTTAATCAGTGAACTTAGACCGCCAATGTGTGTGTCTCTTCCGTCAGCTCCCAGAATTTTCTTCTTTCCTTCAAGTCATCCAATATTTGAATCCTCCTTCCTAAGCTCCCCTTGCCCTCAACCTTTCCTTCTATGACGTCATGTAAAAGACAATTCCTCCTAAGGATGTGTCCGATACAGTTTGCTTTGTGCCGAAGAATTACATCCAAAATGGTTCTCTTCTCACCCACTCTTCTTAGAACTTCTTCATTTGTAACCCTGTCTGTCCACCTGATCTTCCCAAGTATTCTCAAGCACCACATTTCAAAGCTCTCCAAGTATTTCTTTCCCATCTTCCTTAGAGTCAAAGTGTTTGCCCCATAAAGCGCGATGCTCCAAATGAATCATTTCATCAGTTTCTTCCTCGGTTCTAAACTCAACTTATTGTGGTCAGAAGTAACCTCTTCTTGTTGAAAGCATCCTTGGCTATGTTCAACGCTTTCCAACTCGTGGTTTTGATTTTCAGCGGTTCTTACTTATTTTTTTAAAAATCTTAATCACTTTTGACTTATCAATGTTATCTTCTCCCTGTCTCCACCAGATGGTCCATCATTTCCAGCAAATTTTCTTCATTTTTGGCCAGCAATGTTAGATCAGCTGCATATTTTTCTGCATTGATGACAATTATCAGATATAAATACATGACCTGCTTTATAGCTTGTAATATCTTTACCCCATATGCACACCTTACTATTACGTTAGGGTTATCTAAATATTTTACACTAATGTGATGGGAATGAGGAAGATATAAATTAGAGGACGTGTACAATCATTTACGTGAAAAAAGAGTGGAAGATTATTTAGGAGGAAAAAAAAGCCACCTCAATACTCATGGTCAAAACTAAACCCTGACCTCCTAGTCACCAACAAACCAAACAAGATGAAACCGACTTGTTTGTCTTCGTACTCACCCAGTGTGAGCGCCTTCAAGTGGTACATGGGTATATCTGCGAAATTCATCCCCATGGCTTTTCACTCTTCCTGGTCTCTCTTACATTCAATGCGCATGTTTCTGCTGCATATGTGGTTATGGGTAGAAAATACACCTTGTATGGCAACTTCCTTACACTTCAAGGGCACTTCTTTTTTCTATAGCTAGTCTCTTGCTTACAGATCATCCCCCCCTGCTGCCCTCTTCAACTCTTCGACTATAAAAAAAATGTCTGGAAAGGGATATTAGTCTTAGTTTGAATAACTCTCACCTTAGCTGCGTGCATCTTCATGCCATACAGCTCACACCTCCGAGATGTCTCCAGGAGATTCAAGTCTGCCTCGGCCGGTGATTGGCCCCTAACACAACAAACAAGTGTTATTTAAGCACAAGGATTCATATTTTTACTATTTTATTCTGTGTGTTTAATGTGTGTTTAGGCTACTAATGGTGTGTCTTGATTCAATTTATTCTAGGGCAAAACCCAATCTACAGATCCCAGACTTTCTCGATGAGCTACAAGTTCCAAGCCCCAAACATTAAATGTGATATTAAGGATGGCACCCTTGAATCCTTAAGGTTATTTGAGATGAGAGGGTTTGAGAAAATATGATATGATATTCCAAAAATAAAAATGTGGTTTATTTTATTTTCAAAAAATTTTAATTGTTATTTGTTTTGTAGAGCTCTACTAATGTTTATTGGTGGGTCAAGTCCCCACGTAATTATAGAAAAAAATTAACACCCAGCTCATTAATTTAGCACTTAACTGGATGTATGACTGCTATAATGAATGTATTTTAGCAAACAAGTTTTAACATTTAGTTACTATTTCTATTTTCTATTATTCTTATCCCCGCATCTTACTACCTGTTCAGGTTGTACACATATTTGATAATTACTTGAGTGAGGTATACATCAGGAATGAAGTGCATTTTAGAGGTAATATACCCACATTTGCGTGGGAGGAGAGTGGGAAACCCTTTAGGAAAATACCACCCTAAGTATACCAGGCCAGAATTCGAACCCCGATCTCTTCGTCATCAGCAGGCCAGTATAACACGAGTGTGACACCTTAGACCATTCGGCCAGTGAAGCGAATTTCTGTATTATTCTGTTATATTCCTATTTCTTCTTATATTCATTTTTTCCAAAATTCAGATTCGAATTTGAGATTCGAAGATAAAATGAAAATAATAATTATTCCAACTACCTGCATATTTATTCTAGTGGAGTAGGAATAAGGGAGATATAATTTAGAGTATATATAACCTTTCTGACACCGAGGATTGAGGTTAAAGAACCGGCCCTGACAGGAAATCTGCAAAACTATGATAAAATTGTATGGCTTTTCAAGGTTTTTCCCGCCTGTAGCCAACATTACCGGAAAACGGTGAGAATTTAGGAACCTACCCGTCATTAATTCTGAGCAATAAAAATTATACTATTTACCACACAGCATGAACGGCAGAATAAACTTACGCGTGTTTCTTGTGGTTCTCCATGATCCTCCTTTCCAGTTCGTGATCCTGATTAGGAACAAACTTGTACGAGGAGAGGTACGTGTGGTCTGGGTAGTCTTCCACTACGTGGTCTCCGCATTCCGCTGGAACATGAGGCAACGTTACATTACTCTCTCTGCATGAACATGGTATTCTTCTTCTTCTTAATCAAGGTTGGATTGATGTGATTACCGTCCACCCGGCACCAGGCATGCACTCATCCTTCTAGCTGGTTAGTGTTGCCCGCCCCATCTGATATAAATCCCATGTGGTAGGGGAGTTCATAAAGTGTGGTTGTTCCCCGTTGCCTTCCACCTTGAATTTCTAAGAGCGAGTGCAAAAGGGTCTACCAATTTTGACAGGAAAGGTATTTTCACATACCTTCCAGGGTTATTTTACATCCCACAATTGACAATGGACCGACGGCTTTACTTCCCATCCGAAGGAATCTGTGCTTTGGATTTTTATCGCTTAGGGGAAAACCATCAACCTCGGCCGAGTTAGAACCAAAAAACATTGAGTCCTGAGGTGAGCACTTTACCCCAAGACCACTGAGGCCGGTGAATATGGTATAGTTACCCTTATATTAAAGGTTATGGATGTATACAAAACTTTATTCAAAAAATTTGTTTTGTAGGAAGTCAAACAAGTAAAAGTACTGTTGGTAATTGAGGATGGCTGACCTTTGATAATGTTGGCTTTGTTTTTGAGGACACTTGTATTAGCGTGCTTTACGTCAACCCTTAAGTATAAGTTCCAATCTCACTAAATTTAATCAAAGTCTCAGCAAGGGGAGCACAATGTCTCAATAATATCGATCACGGCCTTGCACTATTTAGAATGATGAAGGAATACTTGACAATAAATTACTAATAAGTTTTTAGGATGTATAAGATCATGAAAATAAAGGCTAATAATAGCTTTGAATGAAAAATGTAGGAAACTATACAAATGAAGGACAATGACAACACGCAAGATGAAGCCCTGAGTGTGAAGGATACTCTAGATATGAGAGGACATGAAAAAGGACCTTTGTCTTGAGAACCTTAAGAATCCCTTGAGAGTAAATAACTGGTAGTGATGAATTAAAGGGCCAAGCTATTATATTTGTTAATTACAGTTATAGCAGCATCTAAATAACATATTCTATGTATTGAAAATTGACACCTGGACATGGGAACTGAGACCAAGGGATATGGATTAGTAGACCAATATTCTAAACACCGAGCATCGGCGTACTAAGCCAAAGGTCCTGGGTTCAATTACCCTCTCTAGGAGTTAATTTTCAATTCAGGGAATAAAATAATTGGTTGCCTTACAAGACGGAGGAGGCCAAGCGAATGAATGACACATAATCAGCTTGCGTACTGCATGATGTGGTGGGAAAGAAGAATTTGTACTAACCTTGCACGATGTAGGAAGCCATGAGAGCAGACGTATTGTCGTTGCACTGAAGAAGTCCCTGAGCCAAATCTCGCTTTATCTGCAGGCAGTACAGGTAGCGGGTAAACTCCTCCTCAAGTTGGGCAGGGTCAGGGGTATAGAACTTGACACAGAACCGTAGCAATGTGTCCACGAGGGTGAGTCCCACCTGTCTGGAGAGGGGCTTCTCCAGGTCCAGCCAGTACTGAAGGGCACACACATCTTGGTTAATACACTAGACAATTCAAGGAGCAAGCAAGAAAGTATATGTGGTTATGTAATACAGTTTGTATATATAATATAAAAAATAAAAATGGTAAATAAATAAAGATTCTAAGTGACTGCATTGCTAGCCTTATAATCATAGAAAACCTTCTTAAGAGCATGGCCAGCTAAAGCACTAATTGAAGAACATCGTTTAGCGACTTAAAGCAAGGTACACTTGTATTCTTTTCCTAGTATTTATTGGTGGAATATTTAGCCATACGAGAAAAGGACAGTGTTTTTGCAGTTTTTACAGCAAAGATGTTATTTGGGCTAAAATGAATCAAATATTTCTCCACCAGAAATGTAGATTTTAATTTTCTTCACAAGCTGATATCAACAGTTGTTGTATATCATTCTATCAATAGTATACTGGAATTTAATGACAACTTTTTATCTTCATTAAAAAAGTTATCTAATGTTGCTAATGCTCATGACAGATATAAAACAACTGTTGATATCACCTTGTGAAGAAAATTAAACTCTATATTTCTACCGGAGAAATATTGTATTTATTTTGACAAAATAAAAATGCTATAAAAATAGCAACAAAAAAAACCCACTGACCTTAACTCGCGTTTCTTACATTCCTGCCTTCAGTAAACTGGGAATTAGGATGAGACCAGCAGAACAAACACATACATGAGACTTTGAAAAGTCAAGTGTTGTAGCAAGTAGTCAAACGAAAGGTCAGTCTAAATTGATGTAAATTTATGTGTGCAACTGTTACCCTCTCTTCCAGTCACAGCTACCATTAGATTATTATAATTAAAATGGGATGGAAGATAATAAAGAGTTAAGGTCCGTAAAAAAAATCACAGTTTTTACGGTAAAAAAAAAATCTTTTTGGCCAAAATAAATCAAATATTGCTTCAAAAGATACAGGGTGGCTACAGAACATATTTTACAAAATTCCCTGACTTTTCCAGGTTTTCCAGGCAACATTTTTCATTTTTCCCTGACTACTTTTTCCAGTTTTATTGGTGGATGATGACTTGTTTTATTTATTATGGATCACATATTAAAAAAAGTTTGTACCTACTAAACATAAACAGTTTTATCAGTTATTTTAAAAATTAAAATGTTATTTTATTTAGGTATTATTAACTTTTGTTTTAGTGTTTAGTTTCGAAATTAATGGGATATTTTAGACATATTTTTTTAATTCCCTGACTTTTCCAGGTTTTCCCTGTTTTCCCTGTCTGTAGCCACCATGATATAGTTTAGTTTCCCATGTATCAAGTTAGAGTTAAAGTCTGATAGTCTGGCAAGCTCAGGTCTTCAGCAATACAATTACCAAATATGTGGATTATTAGATTATATTTATGTAAAAAGGTGAAAACAAGTAAAATTGTTATGGTTAGTATGTAATGTGTTGTAGTGTTGGTGCCAAATGTTTTATTACTTTAGCTGTGTCAACACTTTCATTAAGTTTAGAAAACATTAAAAAAAAACTAGAAACACAAATGGAACAAGCTATATAATACAGAACTACACACAATCTCACAAATGTAAGCAGCAAAGACTGACTGGTAGACGAATGGCACATGTGTGAATCCAAGAATATGAGTGGTGCGGGGAGGGCTACGCATGCCGAACTATCAGGTGTGCCAAACCGTTGGGTGCTGGATTATCAGACTTTTACTGTATTTCATGTTTGTCACGAACAGTGTGGCATATGAACAGATTTAAATTTAAAATAGAAATTCCTGTTTAAATTCTGTAATACCTATGACAAATATTCCAGAAATATTGAGATTACTTTAAAACTAACTTAAGGGCGTTGCCTACCTGCGACTTCATGACGAATCAAGGTATTTTCTATGTTAGTGAATTTACATTCTATTCGGCATATTCGGAATGTACATTCTATTTGACATTGAAACAAAACCATAAATTCTTAAATAATTATAAAAAGAGTCCTAGTGTGTCACAAAATTATTATTTCTATATTGCAGTAGTTTTTTTTTGTAAACATATTTTTTATGAATCATCTACAACTTAGGCTATTTGTCTTGGTCACAAAAATGGCCTGTAGAAGTCTTCCTGACAGGATGTAGATTAAAAAAAGTCCGTGGTAGCATATGTCTAACTAGAATAGGAAACAATAAAAAGGTAAAATTAAAATCTAGTCAATGTTTTCAAGGTGAAAATAGTATGATGAGTGTGTAAACTCGTTAAAGAAAGCGGGGAAGGGTTATCAGCACAAAGACAAGAGGCCTCGAAGCAAGAAATGCTCATTTTCTTCCCTCTTTATATTTTGTACGTTGGGGTCTAAGTGTGATAGTGGTTCAAATTAAGATTCAATTCGCTTAAAAATTTAGTTTTAAAATCTCCAAATGGGCAATGTTGTTGGTGTGCATACCTTGGTGTTACTGGCATCTTGGTACTCCAGCCCGAAGTAGTCGGCTTCTAGAAGATGGAGCTGC
The DNA here is from genome assembly GCA_902151455.1 of Timema bartmani. Taxonomy (NCBI): domain Eukaryota; kingdom Metazoa; phylum Arthropoda; class Insecta; order Phasmatodea; family Timematidae; genus Timema; species Timema bartmani. The sequence continues at coordinate 283,532 of CABFWB010000514.1, forward strand.
TTGCATACTTGTTCGAACAACACTCGGCCCACTGCCTTCGCCTGAAACACAACGACAAGCGCTCATATCATTGCTCACACTATCAAGCTTATGCTCCTACGATTAATGATAAGACCCTAGGCCACTGTCATATCAACCTTACTCATCTGTAACACATTAGTGTAATTAGTAATTATTTGCCGACCACCTGTCGGTCAAGTTTAAGTCGGATAACTGAGACTCTACTCTGTGTGTATGTATGTGTGTATGTGTATATATACCGGGAGACTGATCTATGTATGTATATATATATATACACACACATACATAGATCAGTCTCCCGGTTTATATATAAATATATATATATATATATAGGCCTATATATATATTAGGGCTCTGCTAGTACTCGGATTTCAAGCTTCGAGCCGAGCTTATCAATAAAGCTCAGGATCGAGATCGAAAGTTTTGTAGGATCTAGGTTCGCCTATAAGACTATATAACCCTTGATTTCCGAGACATCTCGTCATGGAAACCGTGGTGCACACACACACACACACACAAACGTCTAGTTTTTAATTCCGTCAAGAAATGAGGCGTTCAAATTGAAGCAATTCGGCCGCGTAGCCGAGTTGAGCGAAATGCCCGCCCATCATGTTACAACTTCAGCTGGGGCATGTTAAGCCCGAGAGCTGCGAGGAGATGTTACACGAGGCGTTCTACAGACTGTTCTATCAGTAAACTACTTGTACACAGTAATGTGTGCCTGGAGATGTTTGAGGGAAAATTTTCCTTCTTGGAATTTTTTTAATACATCTTTTATCTTTTTAAAAAAATGCCAGCTATTAAGGAGTGATGAAAGAAAACGCGAGAAAACGTTT
>CABFWB010000515.1:4769-17892 GCA_902151455.1 Timema bartmani
ATTTTTTTTTTTCAGGGTGGGCGCCATGTGGACTGGATTGCGGATATGATCGTAAAGCAGATCATAGAGACTATCCGGAAGAAAAATAAAGGAGGTATCCAATTGAAACCTTTCCAAGTGAAGAATCACATGTGGGTTTTTGTTAACTGCTTGATTGTGAATCCAACCTTCGACTCCCAAACAAAGGAAAACATGACTCTTCAAGTGAAGAGTTTTGGATCAAAATGTTCACTTAGTGACAAGTTCATCGCGAATTTGATTAAAAATTGTGGAATCATGGAGGCAGTCCTTCAGTGGGCCAGGTTTAAGGCGCAAAGTCAACTCAACAAAGTTGGAGGAAAAAAGCAAAACAAGTTGAAAGGCATACCCAAACTGGAGGATGCCAACGATGCTGGGACACAAAGGTCTCTAGACTGCACCCTAATCCTTACCGAGGGGGACTCGGCCAAATCTTTGGCTGTATCCGGCCTCGGCGTAGTAGGAAGGGACAAATACGGCGTGTTTCCACTTCGGGGCAAGCTGCTAAATGTTAGGGAGGCCAGTCACAAACAGGTAATGTTTTTAAATATGAATGTGTAAAACAAAAATCTAGGCTCCCTCAATGGGCATAAAATCCAAAAGTAACTCTCACATAGTCTGGTTTGCTGGTGACGAGAAAGTCAGGATTCAAATTCTGTTAGCAGGGTGTCTTCCATCCGGGAAAATCAGGGAAAACGGGAACTAGCCGGGAATTTGAAGTGATCGGGAAAAACGGGAATAAGCCGAGAATTCAATAAATTACAATAAAAATCAGGGAAAATGTGGTTTTACTCAAAATATAATAATTATTAAAACAGTAAATAATAATGTTATTCAAACTAGGTTTTTTTTGTAGCTGTGTAATAAATTTTATAATTCCTAATAAACAATGTTAATACAAATTTAAAAAATATGTTTATTTAAATTTTAAAACTTATCATTATTCATATAAATGATTAATAGAAAAATGAGGGGGCAGGTGGGGGAATTAGAAGGATGTAACATACTTTTTAGTCGGGAATTTTAGGAAATGATCAGGAAAAATCAGGGAGAAAGTCGGGAATTCCATTGGTCAAGTTGAGTAGACACCATGTGTTAGGTTGTCCAAATGTGCACTTTTTTTGTTTTATATCTATACTTTTGATATTCACCGATGGATATGTTCTACCCATTACTAAAGGTATTCACTAATTTTTTTAATAAATATTTCATATGTCCCCAGATCTTGGAAAATGCTGAAATCAATGCCATTATCAAAATCCTTGGTCTGCAATATAAGAAGAAATATGAAAGTGTTGATGACTTGAAGACACTGCGATATGGAAGGCTAATGATCATGACAGATCAGGATCAGGTAAAATATTTTTTAAACGTGTACTTTTTATAATGTTATTAGAGAGCAACTGTTTTAAATTTTCGGCCAAACATCTCAATCTCTGAAATTTTTGTAAAACAAGAATTGGCAATAATTTTCTAATAAATTTTTATCATGTTAATGTAATTATATATTCAATTAAAATATTATCAGGTCAAATTAATTTTCTAGACCAAATTTTAAATACAAATTTGGACGTTGGTATACATTTATTTTAGTTTGTTTTTTAACTTTGATGAACATTTATTTTAAAAAGATGTTTTGCTATCCAAGCTTAGAAAAAAATCATGATGGTAATAATTAGATGTGTGTGAAGATTAAAAAAATTTGACTTGACTTCGAAAAAACATCTTATTCGACTATGCTTTGAAAAAAACTCCAGTTTTGATGATTATTTTGAAGCTTTGTCAGTAAAAAAATATTTACAGCTAAAATAATCATTTAATCAATAATCATTGCCATTCAAAGCTGTTATGTAGGACATTCCGTTTCACTGAAAGGTAGCAGTTATAAATTGACGAATTACATTATGACCCTATCTTATAAAACAGCGGCTCCCAACCTTTTTTCGTTTGCAGCTAATTTCCATAAATTTTGCACTTAATATTAGCAAAATGTTTACATTAGTAGTTATTTTGGATTTATTTGTTGCAACTGAAAATAAATGAGCTAGTAAAGGAATTAAGAAACAATTTAATAATAAGGTGAATAAATGTGAATAAATTTTACTTTAAATAAATTATTAAAAACTGTTTAATGTTTGAAATTGAAATCATTTTCTCAAGGTCAAATAAAGAAGAAAACCCCATGTTTGTCTTACATTGCTGGCATATGTAGCTTTTTCTGCCATTATTCAAGTATTTTCGCTTACCCCCAAAAATCCAGACACGTATCCCTGGGAGTAGCTGTAACCCACTTTGGGAACCGCTGTTATAAACTATACTGTAGGGGTTGTCCATAAATTATGTAAGGCTTTTTTTTCATGATTTTTGATCCTCTTTCCTCCTACATAAGGGATCGTAAGATTTTTAGGGCCCCCTTCCGATCTTAAGTAATTTCTTACAAAAAATGTACGAGGGCGAGGAAATCGAGATTCAATCCCAGTCGGGTGCACTGAGGGTGATTTTTCCTAAAACTTAATATAAATTAAAGCTACCTCATCCCTAACCCATTTATAGTGTAATCAGTACATTAGTACAAAGGCGTATAGCCCAAACTGGTAGTAAGACTCGATGCTAAAAAATATGTGTGTGCGCATGTGTGCACAAAGAGCATGCAACTTAGCTGTATAATTTTTTTTAATTTGGATTTTTATAATATAAAAATTAAATAGTATCTCACAATTCAATATTCTGTAAAAAAATATACCAAGTTTTTTGATTGAAACATTTTAAACATAAATTTCAATTTATAATTAAACACTTTAAGTTCATTATATTATACAAACGTTAATCTCATATATATATATATATATATTTTTTTTTTGTATAGTTAAATAATGTGAAAATAAACAATTTAATTAGGCCTAAATGTTAAAATGCACATGCACAGGTTTACGATTCTGATAATAACTATTTGAAATTATGAGAAATCGTGAACGTTCATTTTACTACACACTTATCAATCATGCCTGTACATTTGCTGAAACTTCCACATTGTATAGCACTCATTCAAATAAAAATATTTTTTCTGAAGCTACCTTTGTTTTAATAAAATAAACCAAATAACATTTTCTTTGGTTCTTTTAATAGTGTAGTCGTTAATACACTGTTGAATAAAGTCTGAAAATCCTTTCTTGTCGCTTTGGAAATGCTTTTTGGCTTTTTTACTTTCTTCGTTTGCTTTTATTTGAACACTTTGAGCACTAGTATTAGGAAATGCGATCTTAAATGATTATATAAAATCTTTGATATAAATCACCTGAATTGGATGACTTAAAAGTACTAATATTTGTGTTCACTAGAAATTGAATAAATTGTCAATATTGATGCAAGTGGAATTCGTCGACAACACTCAAACCAACTTGCAGGGACCTGTGGCTAGCAGAAAAAAAAAGACAGCTATATGACTGAACTCCTGATCATGAATTTAACCTTTATTGGCTTATTAGTGTGTATGTATAATATATGTTACCCATCAGCACCATTTGTCATTGCTAGGCACAACCTTTTTGACTGCGGCTGTAAAAGTGTTTTATTAGATTTTGTCTCACCATGAACAAAGACATAAACCTTACTTAAGATGGATTCTGACACCCTCCTCCCCCTTTAAGAAAACATAAAAAAATACTGAATCCCCCCTCCCAGAGTTCTGAAGTAATTTATGGCCGGGCCCATAGGGGAATAATTCAAGACAATCTTGCTACCTTACAGCATAAACAAAGGGTACATTACAAATTAATATTCATATAAAAACATCTCAAATAATCGTATGTTGTGATAGTAACTTGATTTATCATCTTAGAATGAAATACTTTAAACAATTGTGCAATACATATTTTCTAAACAAATCGTGTATAAGTCTTAAAAATATTGTAACTTTGATTCAGCTTTGAGAATATTTAATATATTCAATTAGGTTCACTTCAAACTAAAAAAGGATGAATCCGCACACCCATAATGATGATGATAATAATGCAGATTATTTTTTACTAAAGGGGGGTATTTATCAGAATCAGTGGTGTACAAAGCTTTTTGATACTTTGACATGTCTTTAAAACAAATGCCAGCTTCAACTTTTTTTTTAAATTGACTTCGACAATTACAAAGCTTTGTCCAATAAAAATATTGACAGCTAATCTCATTTTATGACATTATTTACATTCTGAGCTTTTATATACATTACAAATTATTAATTAATATTCAAATGATAAAACCTGAAGTAAATAAATATATGATGTGATAATAACTCGCTTTATCAGATTATAATGAAATATCATAAACAATTGTTCAATAAAACATTTGATAAAATATTTTAGTGCACAAAGTTATATAAATTACAATAATATAATAATTTTTCCAAGTATAAAAAATTTACAATAAATATTCAAACTTCGGTTCGGCTTTGAGAATAGCTCATATATTTGATTCAAGTTCGCTTATAATTGAAAAAGTGGACTTTGCACAAACCTAATAAGTATTAATTTTTTTGTATACCTGCTTATTTTTTCACTTAATTTCCAGGATGGTTCACACATTAAGGGTCTCCTAATAAACTTCATTCATCATAACTGGCCTACATTGTTGAAGTTGCCCTTCCTGGAAGAATTTATCACACCAATTGTCAAGGCCACTAAAGCAAAAGAGGAGTTGTCATTCTACTCCCTGCCAGAGTTTGAGGAGTGGAAGTCTGCAAAGGATAATTGGCACACGTACAAGATAAAGTACTACAAAGGTATTGTTTTTTATTTGCTAGCAAACTTAATATAGTTAATAGAGATTTCTAAATTCCTTGATACGCTTCTATTAAAATTATGGAAAAAGTTTAGATAACATTTAAATTAAATTTTGTTAACATAACAATGTGCAAATAGCACACTAGAGGGTGCTACTAGTAACTTTTGCAGATTCAAGTGAGACAAAGTCATTGAGGCAACTTACCAACAATATAATTCATAAATTCCTATCTGGGTTCAGTAAATATTTGTTTAAAAATAAAGCAATAAAAGGATTTGTTCTTGCACTTAAGAGCAAAACTATAATTGTATTTAGACACTCAAATTTTCAAAGGAAGAATCTTATCTGAAAGCTAAAAAATCCAATAGATTTACTTTCATGTATTCATACATCAAGTCATGTAATCTGCAACAGTCACTTTTAATGTAGAGATATTATCAATATCTATAAAATAACATTAATTGTAAGGTAAAATGCTATCATTATGAACCGCAAAAAATAAAGTATTTTTAAAGCGTTTCTCTCTGACAAAACCCTACTGTAAATTTTTAATATTATAAGATCTACCAAATTATAAAATCAAAATTTATCACCAATTTGTTATGTTAACAATTTATAACTAACCAGCTATTTTTATAGCCCCACTTGTAAATAAAAAAAAATCCAGACCTTTGGACACTGTCTACTTTTGATTTATGTAAAAACTAAAATATGTTCCAGCTGTTATTCTAATATTTGTTTTCAACATATAATGTGGTTTTAAAACTTTATTGTTTTCAAGTAAGAAAAAAAAGCTTACTAACCACATCAAAGTTTACAGGATTATATGTCATATTTGTTTCAGGTTTGGGTACCTCCACATCTAAGGAGGCTAAGGAGTATTTCTCAGACATGGCCAGGCACAGAATTAAATTCAAATACGCTGGACCTCAGGATGATGCAAATATTACTATGGTAAATATCACTAGGAATACCGTATTGGCCCGAGTATAAGACGACCCCCCTATTTTTCCCTTGGTCGAGTAAAAAAAAAAGCCCTCAATTGTAAGACGACCCTTAACCTATTTTCTCCATTTTCACATTTGTTTATCTGTTTTGACGATGTGCCGCGTTTTTCTACACTATCAGGCGCCATTGGAAAAGATAAAAATATACTGTGATTAAAACCGCACTAAACTATATTATATTTATGTTGCTGTAACTAATTCACACAAAAAAACAACCGAATACAGCAAGATAATCATCAGGCAGCTGATGTCATGCACCATGGAGAAAAGAAACACTATTAATTAACACTGATTCGTGCAGTTAGTTGCTACACAGCAGCACCATCATGTTACTGAAAGCTTACTAAGCGCTTACCAAGATCAGTTCTTAGAGCGCGTTCAAACATAATGTCAGAATACCATACCGCTGCTGTACTTCTATGACCAAAATGAAAAATAACTTTGAAGTTATGTTTATGTTTTTACACGTGAACTATACAATAAAATAAAGTTTGGGAGATAGTATTCATGTGGAAACATGTTGTCATGCATGATTTACTAACTTTAATAAATAATATATGCAGCTTTTCACAAAAATTAAGTTTGAAATTAATAACACAAGAAACTATGCTATGACGATAATTTTCATGTGAAATACCTTAGTAAAATCAATTTTTATAGTTTCTTATGTGTATAAAAACATGTTTTGTGCTAGATTTACTATCTTTAGTTTGAAATATGCAATACAAACAGCTTTACACAAAAAGTAAGTTGAAATTAATACGATAAGATGTTGCTAGGCCGCAAATATAAGACGACCCCCTATTTTTTGCTTTTGATTTTTAATATAAACTATCGTCTTATATTCGGGCCAATACGGTAATAAAAACTTCCAGTGCTAACTTTCCATACATTAATAAGGTTGATATGCACCTCGAAATTCTGGAAAAACAAGGAAGGGGGTCTTGGAATTTCTAGTTTAATTAATGAAATAACACTTAGATAGAACATGTAACAAGAATAATTTACCGTATTGACCCAAAAATAGGTTGCCCCTGAATATATTCCGCACCCCAAATTTGCAACCACTTTCAGAAGGAAAACAATATTTATAGTTAAAATCAAATCACTCTTTACTAAATCACTTTAAGAGTAAAAACAATATTTATACTGAAAATGAGCTCACTTCATATTAAATCCCTTGAAAAGGAAAAACCAAAATGATGTTTACAGTTAAATTGCGATCATTTGCACAGAATAATAAATATCTAGTTAAATTGAGATCACTTTCAGAGAAAAACAAATATTTACAGTTAAATTGAGATCACTTTCAGAGAAAAACAAATATTTACAGTTAAATTGAGATCACTTGCAGGGATGAGCAAAAAAATAAACTTAAAATTTGATCACTTTGAAATGATATATATAAAATAATTCATCTTCACTGCTTTCATCCTGTGTGTCACTGTCTTCACTTTCGTAGCTATCTTTTGGCTGATCCTTCCACAATACAGTCATCATCTTCAGTACCGTCCATCTTATTAGGTTGACAGCACTTTTTGAAACCATGCACGTTGGAATCTGAAGATATCCTTCCCCACACAGTTAGTAATTACTTGCAGAGCAAGCTTACCTAAGCTTCTTTATTTTTCCTCTGGGTGTTCGGGCATGACCTGACAACAACCAATCAGAATATTCTCTTCGAAGAGTTTCCTTGAATGGTTTATTCACAGCCACATCAACAACTTACAGTTGTGTAATCATGCCCCTTGGAATTATAACCAGATCAGAATTAGTAGATTTGATTCGATTCTTTACATCTGATGTAAAAGCATCAAGTACCAGCAATGCCTGTTTATTAAGAAGAGCACCAGGCTTTCTGTTCCAAACAGCTGATATCCACTCACACATTAACTCTGCTGTCATCCAGCCCTTTTCCTGACACCTCACAATGATTCCGTTGGGCAGAGTTTCTTTAGGTAGGGTTTTTTGTTTCAAAATAACATATGGCAGTAACTTCCGACCATTGGCAGTTACAGCTAACATTGCTGTAATTCGCAATTTTTCATTACCCGTGGTCTTCACAATGACAAATTTTCTTACTTTTTTCTTCCACGCTTGTGATACTGCTAATGTTATAATATACAGGAGTCTGATCAGCATTTCCAATCTGACTTAATAGATAGTCATTCTGTTTACGGCGGCCAATCACATATCGTTGATATGCCACTAGCTTCTCCGCATAGTCAGATGGTAACTTTTGCGCTAAAGATGTTCTTCGCTTAAGTACCAGATCACTTCGGTGCATAAATCTACGGCACCACCCAATACTTGCCTTAAATTCTCTGTGAGGCACCTTAAGCTCCTTCACAACTCCTGGGGTCTTCAACCGAATAACTTCGCGGTTGATGGGATATCCATTTTTTATATTTTCTTTTACAAACGAAAGAACATGCACATAAATTTCAGGATGCTGACCATGATTTGGCTCTCGAAAGGCTTTGCATGTTCATATGGCGTTCTGAAGTTGTTTTTTTAACCTCCAGTTACGTATATTCGTTTCATCAATGTCATATTTTCTACCCGCTTGTGGTTTCATATATTTTATTACCACTATTTTAAATTTGCGCCGTAACTACACCTAATTCCTTGGCTATGACTCACCCTTTTTTTCACTATGGTCTGCCATTTTATTACTTCCGAATGTAATACACATACCTAAACTATCTCACCAAAGATCAACATAATGCAACTAAATTTTCACAAGGTAAATAAACTCCACTTCGTCCCCTATAGTAGTAAAAATATATGCCAGTAAAATTCATTGATAAACTAATCCTGAAGGTTTGTGGCTGCCATCTTTGTGTTGGCTCTAATGAGGTACATAGAAAGTCATGGTTCATCTATTTTAAGCGGCATATCGCACCATCTGTTGTGGCGATTAGTAACTATTTAGATATATATCGATATTACTATATGCACATCTTAAAGCTACAAAATTTGATACTTATTATCTAAAAGTGCGATTATATCCCGCATTAAGGTTTTATTAAGGTGGTTTCTGGGAAAAAAGTGCGGCTTATTTTTGGGTCGGTAAAGGACAAACACAGGAAATGGGCATTGGATACAAATATATAATATATCTTCGAAAACCTCTTTTTCGCTTTATGAGGTAATTGTATAGTATTTGTAAAAAGGTACAGGATCTGCCATGGGTGATTTTATAAAATCAGTTAGAGTAACGCAACACAGATTCTGCCACCAACTAATACTGACTTACTGAACTACCAGTTCAGTGACATGGAAGGGTGAAAATACTTTCCTCTAATTTCATTTTGGCCTTGAGTTTATTATTAGACGTGCACAGGTGATGATTCTCGCTGGCTGGTACAGATCCAACACGTTACAGAATATACCTATGTAAGAATATGCTGGTTTTTTTTCATTGAGAAATGTTAGTCTGTACATTTAATTCAAGTACAGTTTTAGGGAGGACATTTTAGGAGAAAAAGATCGTACAATATTCATACTAATACGGTATATAGTTACCAAAGGAATACAGTTGCTTGTTCCTGTCCCACTTTATTACTTATTGTTGTGTTGAGGTAACCTCTTTAAGGTGTCATCCATTAACCATGCAACACTTTTTCCTCACCTTTTTGAACCCACCCTACCCCACCTTCTTCCCCAATATAACATTAAGTGGACATTCACGGTGGATTCACATGTTTGCCGAGAAACAAGCAGAACAGAAATGTGGTCACGTGATGGAGCTCTAATCCAATCACAAGATTTCCGCTTCATTGGTGCGAGCTGTTCTGCTGAAGTTCAACTTATCTCGACTTTATCCACTCTACCTGAGATCTTTGGCATGGGATAACCACTCAAATCTCAAAACCAACCATCTCTAATCAGTGTGCATGTGCTTTATAGTTAACAGCAAACAGACAGCTTCGTTGGCCGTTGGGAGGAGATTTGAAATAACCTGTTAATTTAAAGTGTGTGTATTGATGCATAGGATTGTGCCACGACACAGTGTTTAGTTTGAAAACCCCCATTGGGAGAACGATCTAAAATATATTTCTAGCTACTAAAAAATAGTGTTGATAGCTGTTTTAAGTTTGCGTTGCAATGTATCATGGGTCAAAATACAGCCTGTGAATTGCTGCGCTACTCATTCAGATTCTGCTTTCTATTTTTGGCAAAAGTGTGAATCAAGCTTTAGCCCGACCCCTTCCCACCTCTAACTTGTTATATAACTTTTCACATCAAGATAGAATGTTATTATTTTACAGGGAAGCTTTTGTGATACTAAAAGAGGAACTCAGATTTAATAGTAGTCAGTCACTTTTAAATACTGAATATAAATTATATCTCAAAGAATTCCATAGTAACAATTTTTTTTTTATTTATGAACAAAAATATAATTTTTCCACCATTATAATTAAATTATAAGATCTGTGTCACGTAACACTAATACTATGTAGACATAACCAATACCCTCTCAACAGCGTTACATGGTTTATGGATGGCCCCTAGTAAAATAATGTTGCAGTTTCTGATTGTATACTGGTTATTGAGCACGAAAAGTCTACTCATTAGAGCATAAAGAAAATTCTTCGTCAATAACGAACGACCTTTCAAGCTGGAGTTTTGTATCTATTTATTTATAAAATAAAACCAAATTGTCCATAAATGATTAGCATAAACTTAAATGGATTGAACTTTTCATTTATTTAAACTTAATCCCATGAGATATTTTTTATCACACAAAAAAAAATATGTGTAATTAATTTTGACCCTATTTTTATCCTTCCATAATCCATATTTGTGCAGGCTTTCAGTAAGAAGTGTATAGATGATCGCAAAGTGTGGCTGACCAATTGGATGGAAGACACAAAACGGAGGCACGAGATGGGTCTTGCAGAGCAGTACCTTTATGAGAAGGACACGAAACAGGTCAATTATTCCGACTTTGTGAACAAGGAGTTGGTTTTGTTTAGCAACATGGACAATGAGCGCTCTATTCCAAGTGCTGTGGATGGTCTTAAACCTGGCCAGAGAAAGGTACAGTTTAATTTTCTTTAAAAATTTAACATTAAGCTTTTTATCAGGTAATAAGGAAAACAGAATACCATAGAATCCACAAAGTAAGATTTTCAATTTTATAGTTCTTTACTAAATAACCAGATCAGATGGAAATTTATGATATAGAATTTTATTTTTGACCACAACACTTCTGGTGCAGTAATTAACAATTTATGATTTTATTATTTGCGAACTTAAAAAAGATTATTTTAATGTTGTATTTTATCATGTGCTCAGATAACAAATTGATGACTTAGAATTAGAAATCTTAAATATTATTTTGAAGATTTGCTAATGTTGAAAACTAAATAGAACATTAGATGTTTTCAATAACTTTACCTGAGTACTGTCTTTGGGAATGATGTTTGAACTATTAGGTGTGTTTGTGTTTTTCTTCAAAAATCTTAAAACCGGTGATTTTTTGTAAAGGTAACCTAAAGACGTAATTAAAGTAACCTTATGTTTATTTTTGACAATATTTTTCTTTTTTTTAATTTGGCACTTGTGTTTTTGAGTCGGTATTTTCTATTGATAAGGATAGGACCCTCGAATTCTTGAATCCTCAAATCATTAAGAATAAGATTCAAGAATCTGAGAAAATATTGGATTCAAGATTAAAATCCTATAAAAAAATTGTTTCAATATTACAATTGAAACTTATTTTAGAGTTTTAATACTGCCTATTGGTGGTTCAGAACAAACATAATTATAGGACATGCTCAACATCTAGGCCCCAGATCAGTAATTTAACACTTAACTGGTGTAGGAATGTTATAGTCAATGGATTGTAAGAAAAAAGGCAAACATTTAGCTACTATTTATATTTTCTATTTATTCTGAGATCCATAATTCTTCCAAGATTCGAGATTCAAAAGTAAAATAAAGATTCATGTTATAGATTTGGATTCGTAACAGTGGATTTGACGCAACTGTAGTTATTGACATTTTACTTTCACATCCTTTGATAACAAATAACTGAAACTATATTAATTCTCAATACATGGCCCATAGGTGATGTACACATGTCTAAAACGAAACGACAAACGAGAGATAAAAGTAGCCCAACTGGCTGGGTCTGTAGCCGAGCACTCGGCCTACCACCACGGTGAGCAATCTCTCATGTCCACCATCATCAACTTGGCCCAGAATTTTGTTGGGAGCAACAATATCAACCTATTACAGCCTATTGGTCAGTTTGGCACCCGGCTCATTGGAGGCAAGGATGCTGCTAGCCCTCGATACATTTTCACTCAACTCAGGTGAGAGTTACAAAATGTAATATCATTGGAGCAGTTTTAAATACCACCTGGCGCTGTTTCCACTATTTAATAGGCCTACTTAAAATTATTATTATTATTATTATTTAGCACAGCGTCTTACTACCCGTTCGGGTTATACGCTTAAGTACTAATTACGCTAATGGATTAAGAATTGGGAAGGTTGAATTTAGAGGAAGTGAACCCACATTTGCGTGGAGTGAGAGTGGAAAACCATTTAGGGAAAACCACCCCCAGTTCACCCGACCGAGATTCGAACCTCGATCTCCCCGTCCTCGGCAGTCAGGCTCAACACGACTAGCGCGTTAGCCAACTACGCCACCAAGGCGGGTCGGACTTAAAATTACTTTTTTTTTTCCCTTATTTTTGTCTTCATCAACATTTTGTGGCATGCTACATGTTGTTAATTTTTTTTTTTTTAGTTTACATGTAAAGTCAATAAATAACTATAAATTGGGATATTTTAACAAATAATTTAACTTTATTATGCTTTGTGGAGATACGGTTTTCTTAGAATTAAAAAAATTATCAGCTACCTAGGAAAAATGGATATTAACACATAAAAGGGAACAAACACAATATGACTTTTAGAATGAATAGCAGAACACAGCTCACACTTTAAATGGCTGCCATTGGACAAAGAGGTAATGACTGCCTCTTGATGGGAATCGATTGTTACTGCTCATCCCCTCTGCCTAGGTTTCATTCCATTGAAACTCATCAGGAGGGAGTGTGAAACATGCAATGCAACTTCCTAAAAGAGGAAACAAAAAAAATAACAAAAGGAGAGAGAAAGAAAATTAGTAAATGATGATAGGACTCTTGGATAGGAACAGAGTTTAAAATGTGACTACAGTATTTTCTAAATTATTTATTATATATTGTCTTTACTGCTCTGGTAGGATTAGGTTTATTAGAATAAACAAACTTCCCCACAATCTCTTTTGGTTAATCTTTAGACTGATAACGAAAAAGTCACTAATT
>CABFWB010000515.1:17902-58922 GCA_902151455.1 Timema bartmani
TAATTGCAAAAAAAAAAAAAAAAAAAGTCATGAATTTTTAATATTTTGATCATAAAGTCACAAAAATATTTTTGTTTGAATTTCCCGCACATTCTAACAATGCAAACACATCGTTTTTACCATGATACCAAGCACAAGGTTAAAGTTCACCATCTAGTTAAATGTTTAATGTTGCGTGTGAGTGCATTATACCTTATGTGTGTCGATAAATAATGGGGAGTGAGTGAATGAATTAGAGTGCAGGTTTTATAGATGAAACAGGAAAATACCAGGACATTTTCTGCACAAACCGTGCGTTCATGTGTGTTGTGGATCAAGATGTCTGTCGAAATTTATCATTTTTCCCGCTTTCATTGATCTGACTGCATGTTGAAGGTGATGTAAAATCTTTATAATTTCAAATTAATGTTGGCAGCAATATTTTCCGCATTGAAATATGGTGTGTCCTAATTAAAATATAAACGTTATTGTAAATATTTTATCCGCCGCAATATTTGTTGACAGTCGCCAAGGACTTCAGTTAATTTAATTCCAAATATGTCGATTTTTTAATGATTTTTGTTGTATGAAAGGCACATAAAATATTAAATTATTTTTTAAGTGTTGTGTTGCAAAAAAAAAAAATCCATACTTTTTTTCCGGGAATTCAAAGATTTTGTAGGTCAACAAGTTTAAGGTGTAAAAAGATGCCTGGTAAATGTGCGTTCAAAGAGTTCTGGCTAACTGATAAAGAAAATAAATACTCAAAATGGTTGCACCCAGTTGAAGTTGACCAGTATAAGGCTTATTGTACATTTTGTAAATCTAAATCACAGTGGGTTGAATGAAGTGAAAATTCATGGAAAAGGTAAGAAGCATTTAGAACTAACCTCTGCCCTACTCCAAGGTAAGCAAAAACCGCAAAGCTTTGTATCTGCTGAAAATGTTGGATGTAAACAGCCAGAACAAGCAAAAGAATTATTACCTTCTACAAGTAGACCTACTTATGAAAATGAGTATCTTTAAGTAAATTTTGTGTTAGTGGTGATACCTTGAAAGCAGAAATTCTGTGGTCCATGAATACATCTGACAGAGGTTCATGTTCCCCCGGTGATCTTTTCTCTATGCTGTTTCCTGACAGTTTAATAGCACAGAAGTTTAAAATGCAGAAAAACTTGGCTATTTGACAACTTTTGGTATTGGCCCCTTCTTTCAAGAAAAGCTCTCAGCAGATTTAAAGAAATCTGCATTTTTTGCAGTTTCACTTGACGAAAGCCTGATTCGAATTGCATAGAAAGGACAAATGGACATAATTATTGTCCGTTATTGGAACTCAAATTTAAATGTGGTTTCAACCTGATATTTGAAATTTATGTTTTTAGGGCATTCTACTGCAGCTGATCACCTTGATTCCTATACGTCAGGGATCTCTGAATTAGGACTGCCTTTGAAGAATGTACTACAAATTGCTGTTGATGGACCTAATGTAAATTTAAAATTCCTCAAGAACTTCAATCACATGATGAAATTTTTTTTAAATAACCTAGAAGACAAGAAACCTTTTGATGTTGGCACATGCTCTCTTCATACAGTTCATGGGGATTATAAGACAGCTAATAATAAATGTGAATGGCAAATTTATAATTTTCTGCGTTCATTATATTATCTCCATCTCGAAGAGCTAATTACACCCTCTCAAGTGGATCAAACCTCTTCTCACAAAAAATGGGTTCCATCAGATGGCTGGAAAACTCAAAAGTAATTGAAAGGGCCTTGAAAATCATACCTCATTTAAAGAAATATGTGGCCTTAGTGTGTTCCAAACCACCTGAAACAAAGAATTTTGGTGTTGTATGAGATTTCCTAAAAGACAACCTTCTTGAAGCTAAACTCTGTTTCTGACAGTCAGTAGCAGAAGTTGAACCATGCCTTACACTCTTTCAAAGTGACAATCCAATGTTGCCCTTTGTACATGCTGAACTGTATTCAATGGCACGTAGCATTGCTGCTCGCGTCCTTAAGAGAGAGGCTATAAACAATGTGAAAAACTCAGGACACCTCTTGACAATTGGTGTCAAAAATGAAAACCTACTGAGCTTTTCTGGTGTTGACATAGGCTTTGGTGCAAAGAAATTTGGTAAAAATGTGAAGGAACTTGATGTACAACTGTTTAGAAGAGATTGCAGAGACTTCTTAGTGGAAATGTTCCATAAACAGACTAGGCCTAAGTTTCCATTACGAAAGTGCATGGTGAAAGGTGCTTCATGCCTTTCACCAGCAGTAATGACTAGTGGCACTCTCAGAGTACAGCGTGGTACCATAGCACTTGAACATCGCACTTCAAACAACCACATAGCAAATATTGAAGCTGAACAGATAAGAAAAAATTACCTTGAAATCTGTGAGCAGCCTGCTGTTGAAGAAGAGCTGAAGACATTTGATTTCAATGAAACCAGACTAGATTCTTTTCTCTTCAACATCTTCATGGTGACCTGGTGGTCTAGGGGTAAAGTTTCAGACTTTTGTCCTGGTGGGTCCGGGGTTCAATCCTCGGTCCGGGCACAGATTTATCTGATTACCAAACCCTTCCTTCACCTCTGACAATATGTGTATTAATCACAACTTGTGAATGTGAGGAAATTACACATTAGCGTAAGTGCGTATAACCCGAACGGGTAGTAAGACGTGGTGCTAATAATAATAATAATAATAATAATATCTTCATCAATGCAAAAGCTTGTAGGGCATTGTTGTCATTTTGCAAAATTATATTTACAATGTTCCATGGAAACAGTGCTGTCGAAAGAGGTTTTTCAGTAAACAAGGAGTGTTAGGTTGAAAATATGAAAGAGCGTTCTCTAATCTCCCAACACAGCATTTATTTAGCAGTTTAGTAGGCGGCATAAAGAAAGTGGATTTAACAAGTGGGGTGCTGCATGCGGCAAGGCAAGCAAGTTTAAAAAGGAGGGAAGCAATTGAAGAAATGAATAATAAATAAAGTGAAGAAGCCAACACAGCAAAAACAAGACTGGAAACAGTAAAGAAGTTAGAGGTGAAGAAAACTTCTGCAACAGGCTGAAGAAGAGGCTTCAACATTTCAAATTGAAATAGACTTGGAGAAGAAACGACTGAAGCAGATGCAAAACCCAGTTTGTGGATTTTTTTTTGGTGTAAACTGTAAATATTAAGTGACAAATTTGAACATTCTTAGCTTTTCATGTTTGTTGAGAGACTTCAGCTTCCGTGAGCTTCAAACATCATTAATTACAATTAAGTTTTCTTATTGGTATAATAATTATTACTTGGGTTTGTTATGACAATATCATACAATACAATATAATATTTGACCACTTACCAAAGGAATTTTGTGGTCAAAAAAGTTCCCCAAAAAGTCATGAATGTTAGTTTCTCCAACTCATTAGACACCCTGAAGAAGATGAGGAATGGAAATAGAACATGTTCAAAACATTTTGAGTCTAGAAATGTCAAACTCTGTTATTATATGTACCGATATAGTATCCAAAGAATCTTTACTTAATCAACTTTCATTTCAATACTTGAAATCATGACATAAGACCCATAACTTATTTTGTGTCTAGTCCTGATGATGATGCCGGTGAACATAGAAGTTATTTGACATTAACAGGCATCTTAAGATGACATTTCAAGTAACATGGGATTATATTTAGGATAATAATTATATTTCTTTTACTTATAATACATAATATTATTACCTTTTCTATTTAACCTGTGTTTTCCAGAATTGTCCATTTTGACTTTTAAAATATATCATTGTGTAAATTGTGTAGTATTAATGCTTTGACTATAATTTCTAACTTTCTATAAAATTCAATCCAACTTAATTTATAATTTCAGATGGCTTAATTTTAATGTATTAAATGTTTTCTCAATTGTATATGCTTATAATTCCAAACACTACATTACTCCATGTGTCAAACCTAAAATTCTTTCAAGATCTCTAAAAATCTGTTAACTCAAACTTTATTATGATAACATTTTAACTGCTTTACACACATCCATCTAATCCATCTTATTTATATATGTATTTATTAAAATTCTTTACCATTTAATTGAGCTCTAATTTCCTTACTATTATCATATCACAATAGCTAGAAGACATGAATCATAACTGCTAGTGTTAATCTCTAAAAAAATGAAAAATAATGATAATATCCTCGAAATTACTTTAATATTTTATGCTCTGTTTCCCGCTAAAATGGCATCCTTGGCCTAAGGTGCTACTCTCACAGTAGACTGAATAGCTTAAGACAGAGTAGTCAGGCTTCAAATCCCGGTCGGGAGTACTGAGGGTTTTCCCTAAATGGTTTTCCACTTTCCTTCCATGTAAATGTGGGTACACTTTTCAAAATTCAGACTTCCTCATCCCTATCGCATAAAAGTAATTAGTACATATGCATATAATCTAAACGGTCAGTAAGACGCAGTGCTAAATAAAAGTCAATTTTTTGTGTTGTCAAGCTTGGAAAAAAACATTGTACTTTAGGGCTCATGACAGCTTTGATCAAGGGGTTGTACTTGATTGGTAAACATTTAGAGATCATCATGTTGACACTTGTTTGAAATATATGATAGGTTATATAGATATCCATTTAAAAACAAAATATTGTTGTTACCTATTTTGTTTGATCATGTTGTGTGTAGTCCCTTGACGAAGCTTATTTTCCACCCACACGATGAACCCCTGTTGAAGCATCAGTATGATGACAACCAGAAGATTGAGCCTTTGTGGTACATGCCTGTCATTCCTATGATCCTCGTTAATGGTGCGGATGGAATCGGAACTGGCTGGATGACAAAGATTCCCAACTTCAATCCTCGAGAAATCATTGCAAACATAAAGCGTATGCTGGAGGGTGAAGATCCCATTCCAATGGTATTTAACTCTAGAAATATTTTAGATAATGTTGATTAAGGAGCATATATATATATTTTTTAAAGAAATGTATTGAGAAAATAACTCATTAGTTGAGTTACAATAGATTATGGTCTTAGTCAAAAATTATAAAGGTTGGCAGGGAACTTAAACAAAATATTTGTTAAATTATGTAGTATAAATTAAAAAATAAGGTTGGATTACTTAGAACATGTTAACAAATTGGATGTAATAATTGATCATTTATTGTTGATTAGAAAAAAACAAAAACAAGATAGTTGAAAGGGATTTGACTGTAGTTTATTACCCACTGACTTAAACTCTATAACCATTTCCTGATTCTAATTTCACTGTACTTTATATTCATACATAATTTTGCGTCTTTTACTGTAGAAACCATGGTATAAGAACTTCAAAGGCACAATTGAAGAAATCAACCCCCAGAAGTTTGCGGCATATGGCGAGGTAGCCATTATCAATGAGAGTCAAGTGGAAATAACAGAGCTTCCTGTGGGCACTTGGACTCAGACCTACAAAGAAAATGTACTAGAACCACTCTTACATGGGGTCAATGAGAAGAGCCCTCCCCAAATTAAGTAAGCCAATTTTGATTTTGTCCTCTACCTTAATGTTAACTCGTATAAAGAAAATAATTTGATTACTAAAGCCTTTGCGAAGCTTGGAAATTCAAATCAAAATCCGAAGCCAACTTATATTTAGATTCAATTTAAAGTTCTGAATCTTAATAGTTGAAAAATTTAAAATCCATATTAAGGTGCTGCCGAAGGGAGCGCACGTATTTTTATAGTTTTTATAGAAATGAAATTTTTTGGCCAAAATAAATAAAATATTTATCCACTAGCAACATAAAGTTTAGTTTTCTGCACATGCTAATATCAGCAGATCTTGAATATCTGTCAAAGGTATGCTGGAATTTTGTCGAAACCTTTTTAAATAAAGAGAAAAAGTTTTGACAAAATTCTAGGACACCCTTGACAAATATTCAAGATCTGCTGATATTAGCATATGCAGAAAACTAAACTCTATGTTACTACTGGAGAAATATTTGATTTATTTTGGCCAAAAAATTTCATTTCTATAAAAACTATAAAAATACGTGCGCTCCCTTCGGCAGCACCTTAATCCAAAATTTTGATTCAATGGAATGTAATCCAAAATTCTAATTTCAAAGTCAAACTTTTGAATTATTTAAATTTTTATAAAATTTGACATTAACTCGTTAGTAAAATAAAGCAATCAATTTGATCATAAAATTGTATTCAATTCATGGGGCTGACATTTACATTTTATTTTAATGGATCTTGAGATAAATGCTGTTTTTTATTTGAAAAATACTTTGAAATATTTTCATTAAAAGCTTTTGGATTCAAACTCGATTATAAATTGAAAATCTTGGATTCGGATAGGCTTTTAGACCTATTGATATTGACTCAATTTGTGTGTTTGTGTTTCAGTGATTACAAAGAATACAACACAGACACAACTGTGAGATTTCTTATTTCAATGTCCGATGATAAGCTGTCAAAGGCAGAAGACGAAGGACTTCACAAGTTTTTCAAACTCACGGTGATTCTCTCTCTCTCTTCTATGGTGAGTGTATTTTTGTTTATTGTACCTGTACATTTTTAGTAGTAATTAGGGTATTTGTTAGTTCTAAAATAAACATAGCTTATATATATTAATCAACCTACCCCTAAATATAGACTACTGTCCATTCCTCTTGTTTGTTCCAATTTACAAACAGTAAAATAAACGTTATAAACACATAAAGTGGACTGTGTGAAAAATTAAGTTGCAAGATGAACTTAGCTTTTCCCCATTAGTACTTTCTCGACGATGAGACCTACCACTCAAGTTGTGGGTTGGAGTGGGAAGGAAAGATTTAAAAAAAGGAAGCTATTTAGGTGGCATTTTCTCTAATTAGCTCTGTTGTGTACCAAAAAGTTATTAAATGGCATATACCGTATTTACCCGAATATAAGACGATGCTTATTTTCAGTTTTCAACCTTGAAAAGTCGGGGGTCGTCTTATATTCGCGCATGAAGAAAAATGTTGGTATAAAGTCAACATTTTTATGTTGTATAATACCAATACACCAGTATACATTTAAGTGTGTTGTTTTCAGCAATTACGATGTATTGTGCTAAGGACATCCATGTTGGCCACTTTCATAGCTCAATAACTATACTAAAAACTTGAAATAGTTAAAATGATGGTAAAGCAACGAATAAATACAAAAAAAAAATCTTGTAGCTAAAAAATTAATTTTTAATTGTGTTTTCCACGCTGTTGTAGGCCTAAAAGACAACCGAAACTTTTATGTGATTTATAGAAGGAATGCTATAATGACAGTGGCACATTGTCACTGGTTGATTTCCTACCACTCTCTATCGACCATTATCGTTCCACGATCTAAATCGCAGTTGATATACTCGATCCATTCGTAAAAAGAGTCAACAAGATGGGGAACTTAAACATTACAACTAACGCAATGTATAGTTTTAACACCAATGCGGAATATAAAAGAGGAAGTAACTGCCTAGTCATGTACAATGCATTTTCATAACATTCCAAACACGCAAATACAATTACACCTTATCATTCACGATATTTCACAAAGCGTCCGGAAAAATATATCGAATAGTTACTATCGATATATCGCTATGAAGTACTACAGCAAACCCGATACAGCGATACTTTTTAACAACTTCACGACTTCACTAGTTGTCGATAAATTAGCATGGCGACTCTTGGAATATTATGAGTTGTGTGTTCTAAAACGTATTCTTTCCAGGACTTTGATTTTCAAATTTAGTTTATTTCATTTCAGAAAGGCCAAGGTCAAAGTAAGTTAAAGTCAATGGGTGACCACATAATTGAAGGTGATGATGATTGACAAAGTTTTATGGTGTGTTTTAAACTAGTTTTAAATTAAAACACAATATTTTATAATAATAATAATCATAATAATAATAATAATAATAATAATAATAGGTTCGTCCATATGATAATGATGTTACTCTGAATAAAATATGCATTTCAACAATGAAAATTTAATTAACGTACAGTATATGAATAATATTGATGTGATAGTATTATTTTAATTTTTATTGTTAGTGACTAAATAATGACTACTTTAGAAATTAATCAAAAGATTTTTCCCCAATTTCAAGTTCTAAAAAGTGGTATTGTCTTATATTCGGGTAAATACGATAATCCCATTCCACGAGAAGAAAACTATCCAGCCTGATTATTTTGGCCTATACTCACGACCCGAACTTGACACTCTGGCGACTGGATCCACACTGGTCTAAATACAAAGACCTTCCGTCCTTTTCCCTTTTAACTCCCAAAACGGAGGGAAACCTTCAAAAAACTAGACACTTAACAAAACGCCAAGAAACATCCGAAGACACAGAATAAATACACAACTAACATAAATAAAGAATTGCATAAATGATAATAAGTTATATAAAAATATTCCAAGGGTATTTTACAATATATTTAATTTAAATACAGTTCAGAGATTGAACACTTCTGTTTAAACCTACTGCTAAAGTCAACATTATTGCGTTTGACCTCCAGCATAACATTCACAAATTATTTCTTTCTTCTACCTGATCCCTTTATAAGGAAAACTTCTTTTCGCTTTATAAGGTAATTGTATTATATTTGAAAGAAGGTACAAGAAAGGTGCATAGAAACATATAAAAAGGGGACGAACACAATATGGCCTTTATAATGAAAAGAACAGTTCACACATTACATTGGTGCCATTGGACAAAGAGGTAATGGTTGCCTCTTGAAGAAACTCGATCGTTACCGCCCAATTCCCCGACCTAGGTTTCATTCTATCGGAACTCATAATGGGTACAGACAGTAAACTTTTTATTGGATATGTGTTTTTGAGTTTAATGGTGTTTTTACTGTTTTATTTCTTTAATCATTCCTTATCCAATAAAATGCTCCTTAATAATATGATCTAGAATTTCTTCTAAAATGTTCATAAATATGTATTAGTGTTTCTATTTTTAAGTGTTTCTCTTTTCATTTGCACATCCTTTTCTTTAGTTTAATCATATCTATTCAAGGGCATGCTATAACTGTAATTTATTTGTTTTTCTAGTGTGTGTTTGATGACATGGGTTGCATGAGAAGGTTTGATAGTGTTGCTGACATCTTGAAGGAGTTTTATAAACTCAGGCTGATGTACTATGATAAGAGGAAGGCTTACTTGGAAGGAATGTTGAAGGCAGAGTCAATGAAACTCAGCAACCAAGCTCGGTATGTTGGCTGTCTTATATACAAGCTCTACTTGAATTATTCTGCTCTCAGTATTTGTTTGTGGATGTGACTAAAGTTCACTATTCTAGACCCTCAATTGTTAAATTTATTCAAGAAATGGGGTATTTAAAGTTCAAAGTTTTTATGTTGATGTTAAATCATGTCAATAACTCAGTGAAAATATTTGTAGATACAGGTTTTAGCAAAACAAGACTGTGGATAGTCAAGTTTTTGATGTGTGGGAAAATAAAACGTGAACTATTTGACAGCCTCAACCTATTAATTCATATGCCCTATTGTTTGAACAAATTAAAAAAAAATTACATTATTATTTTGAACTAAACATTAAAAAGAGGATAGAAGGACAATTAAAAACATAACAAACTACATGGATAAAAGTTTTGAGTATTATCAGGTCCTTTCTACCCTGGAATTTTCATAATTTGGTTTTTTGTTGTGTTTTTAACTGTGAACTTTGAGGCCTACAGTTTTCCGATAAATGTGTAGGCCGTTCCTTTCTAACCTCTTTTTAATGTTTAATTTAAAAAATCTGTTTGTGCCATTTTTCCTTGATTTTAATTCTGAATTTTTTTATAAAAAACTTAAGATTGCAATTTTAAACCTATCAGTTTATCAGGCTATTAGTGAAGAATATTTTAGTTTCAAGGATTAAAAAAATGGCCAAATCAAGATTTAAAAAAATAATTTAATTCTTGATTTTGAATTTATTTTAATTGTATGCTTAACAAGGGTTTAACCCAACTTAACTATATATCAAACCTCACAACCAGACCCTATATAATTATTTTACCATTTAAGCGAATGTGAATTCATGCAATAGGGTCATTCCATGTCAAATCAACCAGGCTCTCAAACCGACCATTTTTGATTTTTATGAAACTTGGTATATTTGTAGAATTCATCATTATAAACAAGTATAATTTTTTAAAGAATTTTTACTGCATCCATTTTTGAGTTATTAATTTTTGAAATTTTTAAAAAAACATGATTTTTGATCTGCTGAGCAAACCTTAACTGACAATAACTCTGGATCTAATTGTGCTAGAGTTCTGAATTATGGCTCATTTGGAAGATCTTTAATTGGGCTCTCATTTGATATGACACATGCAAATTTTATATTTTTAAAAATCTCAAGGTCATTCAAAGAAATTTTAAATTCTGAATATTAAAAAAAGTAGATTTTTAAAAATTCTTAAAAAAATATATGCTAAATATACATTATTTTTCTACATATCCTGAAAGTTTCATAATGGGATCTCAATGGGATTATTATAAAAACATAAATAGCATAAGTTGATGCAACTGTTAATGTGCTAATTACTTGCGAGTTTGACGATCCATGACTGGCAGGGTATTCATTTGGTTTGTGTAAAAATGCCACACATGTTCTTCCAAACAATGTTAATATTAAATAACCAAAATAAGCATCTAAATATGTTAAAATAATTGTGTTCTAGCCTAATTCAATCCCAAATTCAGTAACTTATAAGATTCTGTATTCATGTTTACACTTACAAAATCACTTTATTTTAGAATGTACTGATACACTTTTTTTTCTTTTAAATTTTTCCACACTTGTCTGATAATGCTAGATTTACCTTTTTTGTCTCGGTCATGGTTACATTATATTATGTTTATCAAACCTTTTACAACAAATTCTGAAAGTTTCAAAATGGGATCTTATTGGGATCATATGAAAACCTAATTTTAAAACTACATGCACTGTGTAATTTTGTATTTTTCCAATTTGTTATAAAAATAATTTGAAGTACCTACTGAACCTACTTCAAAACTTCACATCTGTTTCACTGCAAAAAGTTTTCTGGTTGCATTTTCTGTCTCGGCCTTTGTCAATGTGTAAACTCTTCCTGTTGCTGTTAATGGATCCACTGTCGTGAGGATGCTGCTTCGGTGCACACGAAGAATGTCAGGTACTGTAGGGTATGTGAAATTTGAAGGAGCTGGACCATGGGGGTGAAGGAAACTCACTTTGAATTCCTGCTTATCTTCAAATGAATCAAGAACACACGCCAGCCATCAGAAGTCACCATATAGGCATGTCACGAAACCAACGATTTCTGTGAAGTCTAGTTCATCATCACACCTTGTTGTTGTTTCTGCCTCCCTTGAAGATGCTGAGAAGGAGTACAGTTTAGTGAGTACTTTACTCTTACTTAAAGGGATAAAGCAGTGCAGTTTCAAGGCGCCTTCAATAGTCTGGGCAGATATCTTCCGGTCCTTCAAGATCATTTCTTCATTTTTATGCTTCTGGATTGTGCTGTATGCAAAGTGCATGGAACTGATGTTTACTTTAGCCCACTCATAAAGCTGCCGGGGTGTCATGATTTGCTCATTATAAACAAGGCGTAGACTTTCCCTTGCAGCCAGACTCTTCACAGTGCCACCAATCCCATCACATGAACTTTTCCCATGGGAGGTTGCAAAGAAATGCCACTCTGCTTTGACCCCAAAGTCTTCCTCATGTAAACACAGGTTAAAGAAATTAAGTCGGTTCTTGTACTGTGCTCCACATCCATCGGAAAAGTAGTATATTTTCGATGGAGTTGGAGTAAAGTGCGACCTCATGAAATCCATGAGTACCCGTTGAAAACAATGAACAGCAATGGTGTCATGGATAGGACAATCAGAAATAACTACGAAACTGGTATGCTGCAACTCGCCGCTTAGGTCACTTCTTGAGTAGATGGAGAATGGATGAATTGTTGCTTGTGCATTATTCCAATGATATCCCTGCGCAGCATCTTGCAAGATAAAGGAGTAATTCTCAGCAAAATCACAAAGCACTATGAACTCACCCTCTTTTAGTACCTCCTTAAGATGACTAAGAAATGACGATTGCTGTTTTGCAATAAAACTGTGTCTCAGAAGTTTGGGAAGGGATTCAATAAAATCATTAATAAATTCCTCACGTGGTTTAGTGAAAGTCTCTAAGCTGGTGTTCTTATCAATTATAACCCACTGTTTGAATGTCACATTCTCAAGACAGTTTACTTCAAAACAATATTCCAGCCTAGCTCGTAAAACATCTTCTCCTTCGCAGTTTGAACATTCACCAAAGTAGCATGATTCAGATGGATTATCACATATCAATGTTTGTAAAGCATCTTGGTATGTTTTTATCAGTTTTTCACCTTCTCTTAATTCTGGGAATTTACACTGTGCTACCTTCAACTTAGCATTTTGATGTATTGTACACACACAGACACTGTGTGTACCACTTGCTCCTGCCAGAACACAGTATTTTGGCCTAAGTTCACAAAACTTAGAAAATCCAATTTTAATATCTGAGTGTTTCTCCCTAAAATGTACAAACAGTTCTTTTAAATTACATAGGATAAGTTGTTTTTGGATATGCTCCCGTTTTCCACATACTTTAACCGAGACAAAGTCTTTCCTCCCTGGCATGATACGGCTCACTTCTTCACTCTCATAAAAAGATTATACTTTTGCAGCAATTTCTGGCTTCAATGTTTTTCCAGGTTTTGAATCAGGGTATGACATAATTCCTTTCTCTTTCTGGAGTATTTTAGCTTTACGGGCTGTGTAATTAGCTACACCAAATTCATCTTGAATTTTCTGTACGGTCCAGCTATAAGGTAATGTAGTAAGGATTTGCATAATCACACTTTTATCTGTAGTTGTTCGAAACTTTTCTTTCATCTGGAGAAGTATTTCATCACCAGGGGAAGGAGTTTCCAAACTATCAGAAGTGTCACTGGTTTCCAGCACTTTGAATTTAAAAGCTTCACTTACTCTTTTAAGCTTTTCTGCTGGGTATATCTTTTCTAATAATCTGTGCTTTTTTATCGGTGACTCGTTTATAGCAATTAGGCTACGGTTCAAACAAGCCAGAGCATCCGCTTTTTCAGGAGAAGAAATATTAATTTCTTGGGGTGAATCATCATCTGTATCATCAGAGGGAGGCTCTGTAGATTGATCTTTATTCACAGAATTTGACAATAATTTGCGACAACTGTCACATATCTTATCACCAGACTTAATCTTTGAACTGAACTTGTGTAGCAGATTATTATTCACCAATCTCAAGTTCTTATTGTGATAATTATGTTTTGGTTTATTGAGTGGATTGCAACAAAACAAATTCACTTTTGTCTTTGATGTTGATCCATCCATATTTATAACTTCTCTTACAATGAATTAAAAAATATTCAGATTTAAACAAAGCATAAAAGTTGTATTGTTAAAAAAATCACTAAAACTTATACAAAATAAAATGTCCCAATCATAGAATATTCACATTCACTAATAGTCTAAAGACAAACACGTATACCTTTATAGAAAGTAACTTTAATTCAATATAGAGAGAGAGAAATGCCTAAACACTAATTGCTCTCACCACAGCTGAACACTGACTAATTGGTTGTGTGAAGGTTGAGCAATGTGGTGATTTCTTCATAGTTCTCTGCCTGTTAGAACATGCATGCATTGTGTGCAGTTCAGGAAAATACCACTTCCCATGTAAAAATAAAGTAAAGCTATACTTGACTTTATTAATTATAATTTATTTACTTACGCAATTAATTAAAACTTATTAAATAAATATTAATGTAAGTAATATTTTCATTGAATAATTATAATAAATATTATTTAAGATTAATAAATTAAAATGTGTAGGCCTATAGTTGATTGTAAAACATACTGCCAAGTGTTGACTGTATAAAATCAACATGTTATCAATGAAAAATTGTTTATTTATAATCCCATTATGATCCCAGTTTGAAACTTACAGAATTTGTTGAAAAAGGTCGGATAAACAAAATAATTTTTTTTCATATTTAAAAAAAAACTACTTTTGGAAATTTTCAAAAAACAAAAAAGAAATGATTGCTTGTAAAATGAGATTGCTTGAGACCCTATAATGTTAAATATCATTTTAAAGCCCAGTTACTGAGCTTTAAAATGAGACCTTATACAGCTCTTTATCTTAAATAGGGTCTAAGTTACAGGCAATTCAAAATTATAATGCATGTCTTTTTTTACAAATTTTGAAATATTTTGGCAGCTGTATATAAAAAACAGTACCTGAAAAAAATCTGAAAAAAATTAGGAATCACTTTTTCCATAGATACTATCAGAATTTTGAGTTTGGTTGAAATCGGTGATGGTGAATTTGAATTTTAATTTTTTTTTGTTGATTTGACATGGAATGACCCAATAGCAAAATATGTTATGAGTTAGTCACATTTTCTATCTTCTAAACCAACTAAAAAACGAATGCGAACAATATCAGAAACAAAAAAATCATACCAAATCGGAAAAATTCTGTTATCATGTTTTCTAAGGATCAGATTTGAGGAAAAGTATATTTGATTCAATTCTAGTTTTTGGTTATTTTATAGTCTTACAAATTTTGTCCGAACACCCTGATTGAATGAACCTCCATTCCAGAGCTTTGTTAATGTTGTGTCATTTGATCGACCAGATTCATCTTGGAGAAATGCAGCATGGAACTGGTTGTGGAGAACAAAAAGAAGAAAGTGATGATTGCAGAGTTGAAAAAGAGGGGGTATGATGTGGACCCTGTAAGAGCGTGGAAGTTAAGTCAAAACAAGGCAGAAGTTTTGGTGAGTTGTAATAAATCTATTAATAGGGGAGAGGGGCCCATGGTTCAATGCGTCACTCTCACATTAAAGTGAATTGTTAATGACTCTAATTTTTGAATCCCATTCGAGTTACCGCAGGAGATTTTTCCTAAACTGTTAACCACTCTCCCCTGAGGAAAATTTGGATAAATTTCTTTTAATTCCATCTCATTAGTTGAAACCCTGATTTGTGATAAATAAAAGAATAGGATTTTATAAATCAAAAGTATTTCAGTATAAAAAGTATCTAAAAAAGTTTTTATTTTTATTTAAAAATGGTAACTCAACCTTTATTTAAGTGGTTTGGTGCAACAAATAGAAAAATTACAGCTAAAATTTGTACATAGTAGGTTAAAAATATATAATTTAATTTACTTAGGCTAAACATTTTATTCTAGTTCAGTATCTTTCAAAATTTACCTCATCACAAAATGGCCATTGTGATAGCCAGCTTAAATAATGCATATTATATCAGTGCTATTTAGAAGTGGGAAATAAAATATCCTAGACCAAAGGGACTTTTTTAGTTTTTTTGGAATTTTATTATTAATTCATATTTAAATCGACAAAATTGACCATGCCCCTTGCATTTAAAAGACCAATTAGCTGATACCATTTTATACTACTTACCTTTACGAGCTGGGATTTTCAGCACTTAGAAATATAAAGAATAAGAAACAAGAACGACTTATTTCCATTGAACGGGAAATGTGGGTCTATTTATCATTAATACGTCCGCAAATATAGGTTTTGTTAAGAAAAGACAAGCCCATGTGTCTCATTATCTTAAGCTATTAGTATTTCTTGTTTCAAATAGTTTAATAAATATATTTTAAATTTGCGCATTTTTCTCTTATATATATATTCAATTTAATAAAAAAATTACGTTTCAGTAAAATAACAATCATAATTTTGTGACACTCTGAGAACCGCTGCTTTAGAGGATTCTAATTTTCGTAAAATTTTCAGACGAGAACCACTCCAAATAGCTTTTAGGGGCATAAAATTTTCAAAAATTTTGACCTTTGTTTTGGGGAACAACCTAATAAAAAATAACATTTTGTAATATTCTAATTTAAAATTTTATACTTGTCAACTCTAATACCTATCTATACTTTAAACATTGGTTCATTAAATATTGCATATCTTAAAGTCGTATATTAATATTCAATCATTTAATCATAACCTATTTGCAGATGTTAACCTTTTAACCCAAAATTTTTATAATTTTAATTCTGAACTTACATGAAATTGAACATTGTTTTGTCCAACCTTTTTTGGTATCAATAAGTTTTAAATATTTTTAATGTGTTTTCGTGTATTTTAGACTTATCACCTTATATATTGCTAAATTGATGATGAATTATTCATTAAATGTATGAAGTTCATTATTTGACAATATATTATTACAATAAGTTAACCTAATTTTACATTTTGATCTGCAATTTAATTTTATTACATCATTTAACATAAGGTACAGCACACAGTTTTCCTAAACAAATATTATTTTCACAGCTATCCGCTTCGGTGTCCGCGTGGTCTAAGGACATCAATCTCACAATAAACTGAATTGTTTATGATGAGAAGATCGGGGTTGAAGTCTATTACTACCTGTCCGGAATATACGCTTGTGTAGGCCTACTAATAATTACACTTATATGTTAGAAATGAGGAATATTGAATTTAGAGGAAGTGTATCCGCATTTGTATGGAGTGAGAGGGGAAAGTATTTTAGGAAAAACCACCCTCAATACACCGAACTGGGATTCGAAACCCTATCTCCCCATCATCGGCAGTCCAGTCTATTGCTAGAATGCGAAATGCCAGTAGACTATGCAGGAATTTTTGCGTTAAAGAATAACAAATTGACAGAAAAACTCATTTGTTTATATATTAGTAGGTTAAACTAGCTTATGCTCTATTTCTCTACGTGGCTCTGAGAGAAGCAGCTCAACTGCTCCTGGCGATGGCGACACCCGCATAACAAAGTCATTAAAACAATCTCCCTCTGATAATTGAAATCTGCGGTTTAAACACTTTCGCCACAGTGGCAATATCTGTCCTTACTTCGGGGGGAGGCAATTAACCTGGAAAACAGAAGGTGTCAAAGATTACGTTCGTCTTGGTAAGAGTTCATGAAGACACGTGCTTACAAGACTTGGGAGAACAACATTGATACTACCTGGAATGACAAAGGTAGACAAAGGCATCAGTCTCGACTATGTGGTTTGCCGGTGATCAGGTTTAAAATACCAGAGTGGATGTTCTGAGGTTTATTTTAATATATGGTTTCCCCGGCCCCTTTCCCTCCATGAATATATGTTTATATTTCTCTCAATTATACTAACATCATCACTACCCCATTATGCAGGTGGACCATAAGGGTATTTAGCCGCGGGGATCAACAAAAATAGCTAACTATTACTATTAAGGCAATTTTTGCGTTAAAGAATAACAAATTGACAGAAAAACTCATTTGTTTATATATTAGTAGGTTAAACTAGCTTATGCTCTATTTCTCTACGTGGCTCTGAGAGAAGCAGCTCAACTGCTCCTGGCGATGGCGACACCCGCATAACAAAGTCATTAAAACAATCTCCCTCTGATAATTGAAATCTGCGGTTTAAACACTTTCGCCACAGTGGCAATATCTGTCCTTACTTCGGGGGGAGGCAATTAACCTGGAAAACAGAAGGTGTCAAAGATTACGTTCGTCTTGGTAAGAGTTCATGAAGACACGTGCTTACAAGACTTGGGAGAACAACATTGATACTACCTGGAATGACAAAGGTAGACAAAGGCATCAGTCTCGACTATGTGGTTTGCCGGTGATCAGGTTTAAAATACCAGAGTGGATGTTCTGAGGTTTATTTTAATATATGGTTTCCCCGGCCCCTTTCCCTCCATGAATATATGTTTATATTTCTCTCAATTATACTAACATCATCACTACCCCATTATGCAGGTGGACCATAAGGGTATTTAGCCGCGGGGATCAACAAAAATAGCTAACTATTACTATTAAGGCGATTGGCCCTTTTTATTTGGGGTAGAAATACAGAGCCATAGGAACAAATGGTTATCTTCAAGAATTATTATTGTTTTGCAAATTTCCTTTTGGAAATGATTTGTTCAAGAATAGAAGCATGTTGATTAAGTGATACTTTTTATATACACACCTCCTATAATTTTAATAACGATCAAATATCGATAAAATTGACCTTAGAAGGGGGTGTTGAAAATATTAACAGAAAAATTTCTCTCGTTCTCGAGAAAACTGATATTTCCAAACGTATGATTTTTCTGCAAGACCTGTCTGGTAGCTAGCACCATTTGTGGTTTCCGTGATCCATATGTTTTTGTTGGTGTGGAAGGATACTTTGGTCGGTTGTGAAGTTACGCCTTTCACCCTCTCACCCACCGTGCTACAAAATAGGTTTAAGACTTGCGCTCGAAAGGGTCCAAGGGCCTTAAATACATGTTTGTTCAACTAAAACTAAGTTTGACTCGCTTTGGCAGCCGCATGGTCTAAGGTGCTACCCTCACAACCCTTACAATATACAAGACTGCCGAAGAAGGGGAGATTGGGGCTTAATCTCAGTCATGTGTACTGAGGGTCTATACATAATGTTGGTACACTTTATCTAAATTCAACCTTACTAATCCCTAACACATTAGAGTAACTAGTACATAGGTCTACAACCTGAACAGGTAGTAAAATGTGGTGCTAACAAAAACTAAATTATCACCATTCCCATGATGTCCTAGCAAAATTTCATTCCTTTCTTGGAAACACTTTCAATAAACTACCCCTAGAGTGAAGTGGTATCTGTCACTAAAAGCTTTCCATAGTACATAAATTAATGTGCATTTAAAATATTAAATTTTCTGATTAAAAAAATTAATTTTTTCTTCTTCTAGTGATGCTGGAAAAATGGACGGATTATTTGATTAATACTTGCTTAACTATGCCTTAAATAAGTTTGTAACCAAGCTATTTACTATGCACATCATCAATTTTTTTTTATAAATATTTTTTTTAATAATCTAATGTTTTTATTTGTATTGCTTCAGGATGCCGGAATGGTAAGTAAAAGTTGTATCAGTAGACTCTTAAGTTAATAACGGAATCTAGTTTTATATATTATAATTAGGGGTGCGTATAACCCGAACGGGTAGTAAGACGCGGTGCTAATAATATAATTAGGGACATGCAAAACTCGCATTTGCAACAATGCAAATTTTTACATGATTTTTTTTTACCCGCCTCTGTGGCATAGTTAGCTAACACGCTGGTCGTGTTGAGCTCGACTGCAGAGGATGGGGAGATCGAGGTTCGAATCTTGATCGGGTGAACTGGGGTTTTTTCCTGGATTGTTTTCCACTCTCCCTACACGCAAATGCGGCTTCACTTCCTCTATATTCAACCTTCCCAATTCCTAACCCATTAGCGTAAATAATACTTAAGCGTATAACCCGAACGGGTAGTAAGACTAAATAAATAATTACACAAATTTTACTGTTTTCACACAAATAACATGAATTCAAGTTTTTTTTTCCTTCAAAAATAAACACCATTTCTTTGTAATTTGGCAAATACCACTTCTTTACACAATATAATTTTCAACATGGTAACACTGCATTATGGCAAGGCTGCTATTTACACGGATATCAGTTTGTATGGATTTTAAAGGTTTAAAGCAGATCACAGAATTTTTAAGTATTTTCACGGATATCTAGATTTTTTTTAGAGGGTGACATTAAAAATTATGATTTCTACTTTTACCCATTATGATACTTAAATCTCGATTTCGATTGATAGATTCTTTGTTTTCATCCTTTAAAAGAAGTCACGCTAGATCCAAGCAAGGACATTAATGTATATGGACCTTGCGACACCGTAATGTTTGGTCTAAGCATAGATTGACACTTGATTATTTTGATATTGCTATTTTTAAAAATCGAAAGTAGTGATATTGAGATATTGAGTTTGACATTACTAAGCGTAAAATGTTTTACGCGTATATATATTTGATTTTTCTTCGAATATGTTAATAAATAGCTAAATATACAATATGAACAAACCGAGTTTTGTAATGTTACTGGATCGTGGGACAGCGTGAAACACATCAAATTAGAAAAACATAAAGAGGAGTATGTCTAATATTTCAGGAAGTATCAAACGCCAGGAATAAGTAATCACTCTGTAGAATACAGCCCAGAAGGAGGAGGATTTGTCATAATAACTGTCAAAAGACATGCGAGAAGGTCATGCTTATTTAAATTTTAAAACTTATAATTATTCATAAACAACCGGGGGAGTTGGGGAATTTTAAGAAATGACTAGGAGAAATCAGGAAAAAGGTCGGGAATTTCATTGGTCAAGTTGAGTAGACACCATGATATGCGTATAACCTGAACGGGTAATAAGACGTGGGGCTGAATAATTAAATGCTAACATTTTTTCTTGAGAATCAATTCACTATAACATTCATAAATTAAGACAAGTGTTAAATTACTTTTCTCGGGCCTGGTTGTTGAGTTTAGCTTATAATTATAATTAGTTCTGAGCCACCAATAAGCACTATTAGAGCTCTAAAACAAATTTCATTTGAAAAATTGAATACTGTTTTTTTAAGTATTTGACTCTCGAATATCCTTAGGTTACTTTTTAGTCATTTATTATAAAATCCAATATAAGTTACTTAGAATGTACAGTGTGTGTGATGTAGTTTGAACAAGTTGTAGTTTATAGTTAATTAGTTTAAGAGGGCCTCACTACGGTCATTATTCATCTTTCAACAGTCCTCGTTCTGGCCAGGCCTTTATGTTATGACTCGAAATAATTAGCATAATCTCACGACGCTTTAATTATACCGTGGCTAGATATACACTTAAGACCCTTGAGAAGTTTTGGGTCAGGGGTCCACTCTCCCATACAATGCAGGGACTCCAACACGCATAATATTGTTCCAGACTCCTCATTGACAAGACAGTTTTGATAGTTTGCATGACACTAGAAGCAACCCCTTGATATGACACTCTGGTACCCGATAATATGATAATACAAAACTAGGCCTTTCCTCTGAGTTGGTCGTTATTACAACTATTTGTTTTGCTAGTTGGCAAAACATTTGATTAACAATAGTAATCATTATGTAAGTGCTGGTCTCTTGATAGAATAACAGCTGATGATAGTGATTTGGATTGTGTCATAACTGTACAATTTTGTCCAAACAAAAGGTACGAAGCTGTAACAACCTGGCTAAAAACCATTAATTTCACACCAAATCATTAAAGTAAAAATAAGATATTTGGTTTCGCTCATGTTAACAAAATGCTTGACCTAGAAATAACCAACTAAAATGAGCTGGTTGTGAAGTGTTTGGTTTTTATCATAGATTTACACACTGCCACAAATAATAACATTTACTACAGGACAATCTTGACTTATTTAACTCTTGGTGTCTTGTCACTGCTGGCATTTAAAAGTCACTCTTAGTATCTAAAAAAAAAGTGATGAATGTAGTAAATGGAAAAATCACCCCTCACCAAGGAAAAATTTCAAAATATTGTTCGGAAAACCTAGAAAAGTCAGGTAAATTTATGATAAAATTTTGGTAGTGACCCTGTAATTTATTAACGCTTGACAATTAGTATTCTCTCTTCACTTATTTTGCTGGTATTGATGTCTAAAACCAATGTGGATTTGTGTGTCATTCTTTAGGCGGAGCAGCAAGAGCAAGAGGCAGAAACTTCTCAAACAGAGGAGGAGGATGATAAAGAGATAACTGGTCAATATGACTATCTGTTGGGCATGACCATGTGGACACTGACTCTCGAGAAGAAAGAGGAACTGCTTCGAAAAAGGGATGAGAAACTACAGGAGCTGCAGACGCTCCAAGCCAAGACCCCTTCAAGGCTCTGGGATGATGATCTAAATGCACTTCTAGAGGAGGTCAGCCTTTCAT
Organism: Timema bartmani; assembly: GCA_902151455.1. Lineage (NCBI taxonomy): Eukaryota > Metazoa > Arthropoda > Insecta > Phasmatodea > Timematidae > Timema > Timema bartmani. Next base: position 39,719 of record CABFWB010000515.1, read on the forward strand.
ACTATTTATTATTAGTCATATCAGGAAATAAAAATATTTTCTCGTGTTTATTACTAGAGTTAGGTTGATTTAACTATTTAACGATCCCAAATCTTCATTTTACTTTCTAATCTCAAATTCGGATCTTGGAGAAAATTATGACTCAGAAAAAATAAAAATATAATAAAATAATAGAAAATAGAAATATTAACTAAATTCTAACATTTTTTCTTATAATCCATTTACTATAACATTCATACATCAGTTGTTACATTACTGGTCTGGGGCCTGGTTGTTGAGCTTTTACGACAATTTTGCTGGTTTTGAACCACCAATAGGAAGTATTAGAGCTTTTGAACAAATTTCAATTGAAAAATTGAAAAACAAAATTAAGGTTGAGTCTCAAATGCGATATTTTCTCGAATATCATTAAGGCAGGGTCTACCATCCGGGGAAAAATGTGAATAAGTCAGGAATTTGTTAAATTATTTTTAAAAAATCCAAGAAAATGTTGTTTCACTCAAAATATGAAATATAATAATCGTTAAATAATCAGTAAATTACAATGTGATTCAAACTTTTTTTTGTATGTAGCTGTGTAAAATATTTTATAATTCCTAGTAGACTATGTTAATACAAATTAAAAAACCCACATTTATTTAGACTTTAAAACTTATTATTATTCATAAAAGAAGACTAATAAAATAATATTGTGGCAGTGGAGTTGAGTAGAAGGGTGTGACATACTTTAAAATCGGGAATTTTAGGAAATGATCAGGAAAAAAGTTAGGAATTTCATTGGTCAAGTTGAGTAAACACCATGTTAAGGATTCGAGGGTACAATCCCTATTTATGACAAGCAATCTTAAAGGTTTTGGCAGCCATCTTTGTGTTGGCATGAATAAGATACACAAAAGTCAAGGTTCATCTATTTTAAGCGGCAAATCAGACCATCCGTTGTGGCGATTAGTAACTATTTCGATATATATCGATATTACTATGTACACATCTTAAAGGTACAAAATTTGATACTTATTATCTAAGAGTGTGATTATAGTCCGCATTAAGTTTATATTAAGGCTGTTTTTGGGGAAAAAGAGCGGATTATTTCTGGGTCATTACAGAATATAAATAAGCACAATATATTTTCTCAACAACTAACAAAAAATATTCAAACTTTGATTTGGCTTCACGAATATTTCATATATTCGATTTGAGTTCACTTCCGAACTAGAAAAGTGAACTTGGCACAACTCTACCAAACAACCTTTACAAAAGATATAGTAAGTTTTTTTCTTCTCCTAAACAGTTGTTTATTGCTTAATTTTAATGTGGGTGTTTTCTTTTCTGTTTTAGCTAGAGAAGGTGGAAGCCAAAGAAGTAGAAGAAGAAAATTCCACAAAAGGTATGAAATCCAAAAAGGGTGCGGCGTTACCAAAGGGAAGGAAAGTAACTGCTTCAGGTTCTGAAACTCTGAAGTCACCTCATGGGCGTCGAGTCGCACCAATGGTGGATGACGAGCTCCGGAAAAAATACGATAAAGTGGCTGTAGCAACTAAAGCCAAACGAGTAGGTTTTACTTTCTCTTACCTTCTTTGGGAAAAGGATACTATTTTGCATATGTATTATGAATTCAAAAATACTACATCTAACTTTAAATATGTTTTGATATCCATTTTAATGTTCTTAGTAAAAATAAAAATAAAATTCTTGCAACATTTCGATTTCAATAATGATACCTAGGCCATTCAAATTTGTTGAAATAAAACAAACTCAGAAAATTTGATAAATACAATCTTTAAAAAAAATTAAAAAAATTAATAACCATAGCCTTTATTTAAGCTTTCTAAGAATGGCTATCAAAGGTAGATAGGTAGAAAATAGAGACAAGCTGAATTCACTAATTTATATCTTTGTTTTACCTTCGAATTGTGTGAAAAATTATGAACATGAGATGTAAATAAAAATAGTAGTTAATTTTTAACTTTTTTGCCAAAATGCATTCCATATAAAATTTAGTACATTCAGAAAAGTGCTAAAAGTATTGTTATGGGGTTTGGTTGTTAACTTTTCTCTGTATTTATGTTGGGGCTGAACCATCACTAATAAGTAGAGACCCTGATTTGTTGTAAATAAAATGATAGGATTTCTTTTGCTAAAATGTTGGATTTTGATATAAGAATTGATTTTTGGTTAAAAATGGAAACAAATCAATTCTTATTTTAAGTGGTATGGTGCAACAAATAGAAAATTACAATATAATTACTAACAAGAAACAGATGTGGGTATAATTCAATTTAAAATACCACTTAGTGACGCTAGTTGGTCAAACTTAAAAGTAGAGTTGGGTCGAATCCACTATTATACGAATTTGAATCTAAATCTTGGGAAAGTTATGATTCTCAGAAGAAATATAAACTTAATGAATTAATATTAAATATAAATAGTAACAAAATTTCTTATATGCTATTCATTATAACATTTATACATCAGTTAAGTGTTAAATTTCTAGTCTGAGGCCTGGTGTTTGAGCATGATCTATAGTTATGTTGAGATTGAATCATCAATAAGCAATATTAGAGCTTTAAAATAAAATTTTATTGAAAAATTGAAAGAAAAAATAATAAATTTATATTTGATCCTAGAATATCCTTAACAATTTGAGGTATTTAAGTGTCCCATCCTGCTTAAAAGGGGTCACGCATATTGAACAGCAGTAATTTCACGGTCATTAATGAGGGGATGTGTTTGTTAACTTGTTTGAACATGTAACAATACACTATAACTATTAACTAGTCCAAAAATGAAAAAATTCACAAATTACACAACTTTTGTTTTTGATATTTCATGGAAGACCCATTAAATAAAATATTACCAAACAATTTATTATATCGATGGATTAAATAGGCAAAGCTATTATATTTGTTAATTACAGTTATAGCCGCATCTAAATCTATTTTAGATTGAAAAATGACACCTAAACACAGTAATCGAGGTCAGGACCTTTGGCTAAGGACGCTAATGCTCTAATCACACAGCTATCTTGGAGACGGTCCTGTTGCCAGGTTCATTATTAGTTTAACAGTCTAATTTAATTTAAAAAAAAGATAGAAACAACTTTTTCACAGGCCTATTAAATTTCAAATTACAAGCTAAAACAGTCACAGAATTCAAAATGGCCGTTTATTATTTAATGTTCATTTGATGCATACTTTTCTATTTTCATCCTAACAAATCTGGCTAATAATAATAGTTTAAAGAACTGTAAAGAAAACTAATTTAAATTAAGTTTTCACAAACATAGGGCCTAAAAATCTCAATGTTGAATATTGTATGTTGTTGGCATTGACAAAGAAAATTAAATCGTAGTAATTTTGATTTTGCTATGTTGTAGACTTGTAACCTCTGAGAAATGTTATCGTAGTTTTGTTGAAAGCAAATATAATAATTTACGAATTTATAAAAAATAATACTTATCTTTGTTTAGTATAAGTTGAATTGAGATAATTCAACTATAATTATCAGTTAACGACACTGGTGCTGTTAGGGGGTGAAAAAAAAAACTTTTACATTCCTCAAAAAGGATGTGTCTGAGAATTAGCGGCACAGTTTTCTACAAATAGAAGGATTTTCCTGCCTTGTGCACTGAATGATGCATCAAAAGAATGCAGAACGTCTTTGAAAATAATTGATTTCATCCACACTTTCGAGTTGGCATAATAGGTCACAAGTAGCTTCTATATATTTTTAAAACACTATAGTTTTGCAAACTTTCCAATAACTTTGGACACTTGTTTGTTTGAGCCATTGTTGTTTGTGTACAGTAGTACCATCATTAGTTCCTGATGCTTTGGCCTACTGGTACCTGGTAAAGAGGACATTTTCCATCTCACTGTAGGTTGACACCTTGCCTGTCTTCTTCTTTGCTGTTGTACTACACTTCAGCCTGCTCTCTTTGAAATAATCTTGTTTAAAGTAAATGATGCTTGGCTATGTAAATTCTCTTCTCTGATGGGTTTTCCTCCACCTCTTCTATGATGCACATTCGTTCTTCTAAAGTCTGAACTTGTTTCACAGGAGCCATGTGAGAAAATGTTTTTATTAAAAGATAACGATGCTAAAAATAATAAAAATTACTGTTGAGGCTTGAACACATGTATGAAAATGCTTACTCAAATAGAGGAAAGAACGAAGTGAAATGAGTCACACTAAGATACAGGCAGGTTTTCCCAGTCGGATAAGGATCTTCCCATACCAAATCCTCTCCAGGCCATTTTTTATCTGATAAGATACGCGACTGTAACTTGCTACACCACAATCCAAAAACATTAACTGCTGGTACTTATACCACTCGTATCAACATTTGTGGGTGTCTCTTTCTTAAAAATGATCAATCATGAATTAACATTCTTAGGGACTAAAAATTCTGACCAATTAATGTGGGTTTTATTTATATTGTTCGAATAGGATTTGTTCAGGACCCATATAAATTAAATGATGGATTGAGGTTTCACACTTCATCATTAACCTGCATCTTTTCTTTTAAAATTAGTTATAACCCAACAGAACCTATTTAATGGTAATTTTTTTAGTATAAATTTTAATTCTTTTAGTGATAATTTCTAATTTCCTGTATTATTTGGTCAAATGCTTGAACTATATCATACTTTCCCTTATCCATGACTACTATGCTTTTTATATTAAAACAAAGAAATTCTTTGATGAAAGAAGAGATGGGGAAATTATGCTTATCCGTGGTTTCCACAGCTCAGGGAGACGCACCAAAGACTTTGAAGATGTGGCACGAATGTGGGTGTGAGGTTTATATTAAATTTTAGCAAGTTTTAATAGTAATCTTTTATGTGCACCTCACAATCAAGTGTGGTGTTCATAATGTGTGTTTTTTCCAAATAAATATCATACTATCATTAATAGATGTTCCTGTCTCATGACAAATCCATTCCTTTTGTCAGTGAAATTAGACCACCAATGTGCCCTGTCTTATACCTCCTCCTTCAGCTCCAAGAATTTTCTTCTTGCCTTCAAGTCATCCAATATTTGGATCCTCTTCCCCTCAACCTTGCTCGCCATGCCATTGTGCAGAAGACGGTTCCTCTTAGGGATGTGTTCGATCCAGTTTGTTTTGCATCGAAGAATCGCATCCAAAATGGTCATACATCTTAAATCATTTTTGCAACAACAAAAAATTGTATTAATTTGATGGAACCCAATTTATCTTTAATAGCTAGCTAGCCAGAAGAAATATCAAATTGCACCATAAATTTTTTTTTTAATGATTTTATTACAATAGGATCATTTTATTACATCCTCAATTACAGCTGTTAATTTGTGTGGTAGACCTTTCATGGCTATTTTAAAAGTGTCACCCTCCACGGGGAACAATTGATGATGAATTGGTAGATAAAACAAATAATGTCCAACATGGGGTGAGAATAGCCATGATCCTTCGAAAAAAAGTGAAAGTGCTCTACCAATTGAAACCAACCATAATTTACTCATGCACTCTATTCAAAAACACATTACAGTCACCCGAGTGATATCCCCCTAATTCAAACCATGATTTAGCCTTGCATCCTATTCCAAAACATATCACACCTACTTGAGTGATATATTCCTAATTTGAACCATGATTTACTCTTGCGCTCTATTCCAAAACTTTTACATGTTCCTATATAGGTGCCCTATGATTCCTTACAATTTTCTTTTTTCTCCCTTTTGTGTTTTTGGTTTCCTCTTTCAGAAAATTGTGTTGTACATTTCACAGTCCCTCCTGATGAGCTCCAATAGAATGAAACCTAGGTCAGGAGATTGAGCTGTAACAATCAATTTTTTTCAAGAGGAGCCATTACCTCTTTGTCCAATGCCAGCACTGTAAAGGGTGAACTGTGTTCTCCTTTTATTTGTAAAAACCATATGGTGCTAATTCCTTTTATATTATTCACATTCTTTCAAATATAATACATTTACCTCTTAAAGCAAAAAGAGGTTTTTCTTATAGAGAAAACTCATCACATACATTTTTGGGGCAAATTGAAATTCTTGACTATTCAGAAGCAAAAGAGTGTTATCAACCATGAACAATTCATATCACCAAAATATATAATATTAATTTTATTCCATTTGTTGCCAGGGCAAGAAAACAAAAGAAGTTGAAGAAAAGGATGAGTTTGACATATTGGGAGATATTCCTACCAAATCGCTGGCAGAACGGCTTGGTAATTCACCTGAACAACTAGAAAAGAAAATGGCTACAAAAAAGAAAGGTAATAATAGTATTTATATGTAATCTTGTGTTTTTACTTAAATATTTTATTAATTAGATGCTTATTTTACAGGGTGACCAGCAACCAGGAAAACATGACAATGTTAGGGAAAAGTCAGATAATTTTATCAAATTTCTGAAATGTCTATATAATCACAAGAAAAAATATGCAACTTCTATTTACAATAATCAAAATAACATTTCTTCCAGTTAATACAAACTGTGAATCTATTTTAACACTGTTGAACTTATTAATTTCAAATCTCAAAGTCAACATATGATTTTTGTGCTGTGTGTCTTTAGCGAAAGTAGTCATGGTTATGCGCATGTGTGAAATTTGATTACGTCGCATGTAGAAGAAACTAGAAAAAAATGTGCCTCACAACAATTTTAAACTACTGACATAAAATGATCTTTTAATGTTTCAACAAAGCCTGTGCTGGAATGAGATTTGGACCATGGACAATTTTCAGGCGAGAAATATCGATTTTCCGGGGAACAAGACAGGAAGAAATTTAAGACTTAATAAATTACAGTTGTTGATAAAACTGTAAAAAACCTATTGTTTCGTTTTTCACAGTATAGATATCTACCCAAGGATACATATTCACAAAAAATACATATTCTAGTAATAAACTTTATTTACATTAAAATATTGAAATCGATTCATTGCAAAATGGAACATCTTTCCATTGCAAACACAATATAAATAATAATGCATCAAAGTTTCAAATACATTATGGTTTTTGAGTAAAACTAAAATATGAACAAAAAGGTATATAAACAAAGTAGTGTTAAAACAAAATCTTATAAACTTTGAATTTACAATAACCAAATAAATAAATATTTTCTTAATAAAAGTTAATTAGGAAAGGAACCTTCATAAACATAATTGTATCACACAAAAAATAAAGATGGGTGAATTACATGTAACTTAAGAAACTACACAAAATTTATTTTCATTATTGATCGTCTTTAAAGGTGAATAACAATTGTCTAGGCTGTTGCCCAAATTTAGGAATAATTTTTCTGTGAACGCTGAGCATGCATAACCCACATAATCTATTTTCGCTCATTTTAGAACAAAGCTATATTTTCACTCTCTGAAGAATACTGAATGATCGTTCGATTGTATATGTAGTTGCAGGTAAAGCAAGCATAATTAATAGAGCCTTTTTTATGGCAGGGAAAAACTCTGTATGGTGATCAATAATTTCAATAATTGATAGATTTATTGATAAATGAATTTTCGCTAACCAAAAATCATACCATATATGTTGATTCAGATAAGAAGTTTTGATATTTGCTGATATTTTTCAATTGTTGGGGATAAACTAAATGTTTCTCTATGTCTATCTGAAAATCTGGATCTCATTGAGGAAATGAAAGAATCTACACATGGAATAAAAATGGAGCGTCTATAATACACATTTATAGAGTCATTGAGATGATTTATTTTAATCTTAGTTTGTTTTTTTGGCTGGTACTTGGTCTTGAAATCTTAACATTTGTTTCATCTGCAATATTATTAGCAGCAGTAAGGATATCTTCAAAAATTGATACCGGGTTTTTCGCTATACTATACCATTGTCCTCTGTTAATAAATCTAATTCAATTAACTGTAAAGATTGAAGACTCAAATAGCCAAAGATATTATTTATGCTTTAAGTGAGGATTACTCCATCTAGATATCATATTCTGAAAATTGAAAAATGACATGGGAATCAAACCCGGGACTTTTGGCTTAGTACGCCAATGCTCTAACCACTGAGTCATTTTTCAATTTTCAGAATATTATATCTAGATGGAGTAATCCTCACTAAAAGCATAAATAATAGCTTTGGCTATTTGATTCTTAAATATGCAACAATTATAATAATTGTACAAGTGGCAGCAATAAGCCAACTACTAAGTCGAAGGTGGCTGCCTTATCTGATAGCTTGTGGTCTTAATAAAATCACACATTTGTAGCCGATGATTTTTGTACGTCCATCACAGACTCTGCCTTAAAATATGACCCTGGGTACGGGACAATTCCTGGATAGCTTAGTGGCTAGAGCATTGGTGTACTAAGCCAAAGGTCCCGAGTTTGATTCCCATGTCCAGGTGTCATTTTTCAATTTTCAGAATATGTAAAGATTGAGTTATTGATTCTAATATTAAAGAATATTTACCTATTACTACAAGAGAAATGATAGCCTTGAAGTTAATGCAAGCGTTATACAGCTGACATGCCGTCTGCTGTGATTTGACATTGCCATTTTGGGAGAAGTTCTTCGGCTGGTTTATAATTTTTGTAAAATTATCTGCAAACATTCAAATGCTTTTATGTTTTTGCTTCGATCGAATATTCGGTACAGTAGCTCTTCTCATGAAACTTTCTTGGAAACAAAATTAATCTTGGATATTGTATAAATCATGCACCACTAAATTGGGGCAATGCGAGGAACAGTGTACGGACATTGCTTCTGGATACACATATAATTTTTGCTTGCACTCCTTCTTCCTTTCATGCCATGGCAAAGCAACCATCATACACTTGGCCAACTAAATTTTTAATATTCTGTTAGAAATTCAAATATGCTTTAATAATTTCTGTGGCTCTACCTTCTGCACTTCGATCTAAGACAGGCACAAATCCCAAAAATTCTTTTCTGATATTCGTTTTTCCATTAATATACTCAGAAAATCTAACTCTTAGAAATAAATGCTCTCCCTAAAATATATAACTTATGCTGTTTCATCAGCCAAAATGGAAAATCCAACAACAGCATTAGCAGTAGTCACCATGTTGTTTTGAATAATATTTCCACAAATATAAATAATTTCACTATGGTTTCTCACGGAACAATATTTGTCATTGTTGCTGCATGTTTCCAAGTGGGTTTTAAAACTTCCCCTGCTTCAACTTTAAAATGTAATATAGAAGAGGAATGTCATTTGTTTCACAAAAAACTATTATCGACACAATTGAAAAAAAAAAAAAATTCTTCCACAATAGTATGAGCTGCATTAATTATTTGTAAATTTACCGGCAGTGGTTTTCCTTCTGCTTTGGACACAATGTTGTTGGCTTCAATATTGGAATATGTATGCCATTGAGAATTTATGAGTTTTTGCGGCTTTGTGAAGGTCTTTATATTTTACAAATGCTGTAGTAATTAATGCACCTTGATATTCGCTTTTCACTTTTTGTTGAAATAACATGCAAAACTTACATAAAGCAGCTTTTTAACATTCTGAGTATGTCACTCGAGCCTTATATTGAAATAACCAGCCATGATGAAAAGCTCTATTGCTACGAATTGAGTAACGAATGTCACAAACCAATCATAAGATAGATTCTAGAGATATTTATGAAACAGTTTTATAACTAGACGAACAATGTACTACTGTAACAAGAAACAAGAAACTTCTTGAAATGATGATGCTACAGCGCTTAATGTATACTGTTGTATTGTACATTATATATATATATCATATACAGAACTGATCATTCTGTAATGAATGAAAAAGTACATATTTCAGCCAGAAGGGAGGGGGCACAAGTGCCCCCTCTTGCCCCTCCCTGCAGATGGCCCATCACTGTTGCATTCTCATCTCACTGATTATTTCTACCACTAACTTATCTTCTTTACTGTTCACTCCAACTCTAGCAATGTGTAAGTCCTCCCTTTTTGCCTTCATCGGTTTTCACTTTGATTGTGTTGTATGTATTTTATTTATTATCTTGTATTATAAAGTCATGAATGTTGTAGAAACGAAGCAAACAAGGGCTCCAAGAACAAAGAAAGACCCGGCCAAGAAAATCGACTCTCCAAAAAAGAAAGGAAGGAAGAAACCATCTTGGGAATCTGGTAGCAGTGATGAAGTAAATAGCAGTGATGACGAGAATGGCGGTGAGGCTGTCTCACTTCCTGTTCGTTCCACTACTAGGCGAGCAGCAGGTCAGTTGTATGTCATGAGTCTGAATATAATCATTAGATAGTACACTGCACTGTCACGAAATTCAATACCACTTTATTGCTGACCTGGTGGTCTAGGGTTTAGGTATCAGACTTCTGTGCTGTGGGTCCGGGGTTCAATCCTCGGTCCCGGCACAAATTTATCTGATTGCCAAACTCTTCCTTCACCTCTGACAAGACGTGTATTAATCACAACTTGTGAATGTGAGGAATGCCAGGCCTTCACCGTGGTTTGGATCCCACGTTAAACTGTAGGTCCTCCATTTCATCTCACAATCACCCTACCATTGCACATTAGCATAAGTGCGTATAAACCGAACGGGTAGTAAGACGTGGTGCTAATAATAATAATAATAATAATAATAATGCTTTATGTTTCAACTGGGGAAAAAATGGATAGATATACTGTGTTTGTAATTTTCAAGCAAATTATTCAATTATTTTTGGGCTTGACAAATCCTAGTCACCAATCTGATCATCGGCTAGTTAGGGCATAATTTGTTCACTATTATAATACCATTAATAATTGGTAAGACACATTCTCCATCAAAAGTTGATAATGATATCACCACACTAAGTAAATTACTCAATTAAAATTCAATTTTCACTTTAAACAAACAATGCAGCATTCTTAAATGCATTTTCTTTTTGGAGTGCTCGAACAGCCTTCTGGGATTGTCTTTCTCTAACCCAGATGGTCATAGACATAATATATACTTGCTTTTAATTCCCTATATCAATGATAAAGGGTTCCTTAAACATCATAAATGTAACAAATCTTTATAACAATTATAATCAACCTCCCTATAAATTTATATCTATAAAGGCCAAAAGGTTCTTTAGACATCTTAAATATAATAAAACATAATACAATAATATGCGTTTATAGACCGAGAGAGATCGTAAATAAACAGAAATTACTAACAACAAAACTGACCAAACACAATGCATTTTATACATCCCCAAAGCTCCTCGATACTACGCTCGGACCAGAGATCTCGGTTAGTAAAAAACAGAACTTAAACATTTAAAAGATAATTACCATTAGTATAATAATAATAATCCCATTTAAAGATGAAATAAAGACAAACGAGCATACCATTTAAGAACCAAAGATTAAATAGCTTCCCATGTCAGGCGAGTGACTAAAGTGGCTATTGATGTCCTTTCGATGAATCAATCCATCTTCTGTAGCAAATTTGATTAGGTCTGTGCATACTTGATCCCTAAAACATCAGCATGATTTCTACACATGCATATAACCTGAATGGATAGTAAGACACAGTAAGAAAAAAAAAAGAAGATAATTTACTAAAACAATGGCATAGCTAAATGCATTTGACAAGTTTTGTAAAGAATTTGATGGAGCCATTGTTTTGTTAATAAATTCCTTTAAATGGAGATCATTCAATAACTAAATTTATTCAACTAGGAATAGCCTTGACCACTATTGAAATATAAATAATGATATTTGGGCCAGAATCTCTACTGATAAAATGTGGTAGGGCATATACACATCTATTAAATGTGAAAGTTATTTTGTCATTAATTCTTTAACGAACAACAAATATAGTAGAGTTTATTATGTGTACTTTTTTTAGCCCCCAAGAAGTATTCCTTTGGTGATAGTGACAACCAGGATGATGATGATGATGAAGATTTGGAACTTCATGATAACAAAGTGGATGGGGATGATTTTCGGCCTGAAGTTGCTACAGAACTTGATGATGATGAGTGAGTAAACCTTAACATTTTTTTACATCCATTACCGTTTTTAACACTACTACAACATTTTAGAAAACATTCTAAAGTAGTTTAGAGTAAGGAGTGGTAATAATTAAAGTTAAGATTGCATTGTTGCTTCTCCTATCAGGTAGAAAAAGAAACGATTGCTTTTACAAAATTAAATAAGTTATACCTGATGAAGGATAGGGCAGAAAACGTATCAAAGAAATATATAAGTTTAACAAACAAGTTTATTAAAAGGTAAACAAAAAGATATAAAATTACATGTAAGTGACAAGATTTAAATTCAATTAATTAATTATAACTGTATTCTGTTATCGAGGTAGAAAAGATTAGGTTGGACGAATACGTCTTATTACTTTATTACTTTGCACACAAGGAACCGACAGTAGATTGATAGAACATTTAGTTTAGTTAAATAACTCTAGAAATAGGGATATTCGCGAAGAAGTGTCTGCCACAACTCGGCAACAGTAAGAAGGAGAATTAAGTTTAAGCCAATATACAAAAAGACAATCTAGCCAGGCTAATTCCAGACTAATACCTGATAGGTCTAATCATGAAAAATAGTGAAACAATTTAAAGTAGAAACATACCATCAAATCCTTTATTTTTAGAGTTACTTAAAAGGATATACCCTATTGGCCCGATTATAAGACGATAATTTTTATTAAAAATCGAAAGCAAAAAATAGGGGGGGGGGTCTTATATTTGCAGCCTAGCATCTTATTGTATTAATTTCAACTTACTTTTTGTATAAAGCCGTTTGCATTGCATATTTCTAACTAAATCTAATAAATCTAGCACAAAACATGTTTTTACACGCGTAAGAAACTATAAAAATTTATTTTACTAAGGTATTTCACATGTAAATTAATGTCATGGCATAGTTTCTTGTGTTATTAATTTCAAACTTAAATTTTGTAAAAAGCTGCATAAATTATTTATTAAAGTTAGTAAATCATGCATGACAACATGTTTCCACATGAATACTATCTCCCAAACTTTATTTTATTGTATAGTTCACGTGTAAAAACATAAACATAACTTCAAAGTTATTTTTCATTTTGGTCATAGAAGTACAGCAGCGGTATGGTATTCTGACATTATGTTTGAACGCGCTCTAAGAACTGATCTTGGTAAGCGCTTAGTAAGCTTTCAGTAACATGATGGTGCTGCTGTGTAGCGACTAGTTGCACGAATCAGTGTTAATAATAGTGTTTCTTTTCTCCATGGTGCATGACATCAGCTGCCTGATGATTATCTTGCTGTATTCGGTTGTTTTTTTGTGTCAATTAGTTACAGCAACATAAATATAATATATACCTCAATTTTATCTTTTGTGGTGCTGACTGACAGCTCACAGCTGACTTCTGATAGCTTTGAAAAGTAACTATGTGTCCTTCCGCCTAACCATATGATCTGCAAAAACATCTATTTATCAGCTGTCACTTCTGACAGCCAAAATTGAGGTCTATACAAGAAACATATATGACTGTTTTATTTATTTTTTATTTATATATATTAATTTTTTATTTATATATATTAATTTTTTATTTATTGTTGACCTTGATATGTTGATGTTAGTGCTAGTATTAATTATTTATTTTTTCCATGATATTATTTTTTTAAAATTTAGTATTTAATCCCATATTGGTTTTTATTATTATAAATAAATAACTTTTAAAATTTTATTTATTTTACTAATAATTATTTGTTGATAGTTTTATTAATAACATTATAAATGTGATAATATATTACTGTTTATAAAATTTTAAAATATTATAATATAATACTCTTTTTAATTGATGCGCCATCAATTTCTATTAATTAAAATAAATATATGAGACAGTAGAAATATTTTGTTTGGGGGAAAAAAATTAATTTGTGTACAGTCTCCTTATAATTTTCACTACACAGAAAGCATGAACGAACTTCAACCAAGGGATGACTACTATCCTTAAAACAAGTGACTTCATGGATATATAGCTTGTAATTATGTAAATAAAACTTTATTTTATCCTCACCGTCTCACAGTGTTAACACTGAGTTTCAAGTATCTTGCAGTTTTTTTCCACCACGTTGAATGAATTGAAGTCGTCCATCATCTCTTGTCTGATTACGGCTGAAACGTTGATTATGTCCTCTTGTCTCTGATAAGTGCATGTCTCTTCCTTCTTCCTGGAACTACTTGGTCCTTCCTCCATTGGTGTTTCCCTGGGTTTGGACAGACTCACGCTCGGGGGGAAAAAAAAAGACAGATTAATAACTTAACCTAAGTTTTACACACCCTCAGACTTATGCTCGCCTTTACAATCTGTTATATTATATTGTTTTAATATGTAGGCCTATTTATAATGACTTTAACCAATTTAACAAAAAAAAAAAATCAATATCCTAGAAAATATGTTTAGGCCTATAAAATAAACGACAATGACAAATCAAAAGCTATCCTAATTAACAAAAATCTATTTTAAATTCACTATTCTTAAAAAGTTATAACAAAGTCTCTAATAAAAATACAATAACTTGAAATCATAGCCTGGTATTTTATTTATCAACACTGGAGAAAGACTCGCAAGTATTTTTTATTGCATTTCACAGATTTATTTGGATTACTATAAAAATCCTAAAACTCGAGGCGAGGTTTAGCCTAGAGGGCAACACAACACAATCTTGTGGTTAAAAGATGTATTTAATAGTCTTGATACACTTAAATTATCGAATAATGTGTATTAATCACTGAGAAACATTTGCTAAAATTTTTTATCACACGCTTTAATGATATTAGATAAATAATTATTCTAAGATCATTAAAAACCGTTTATTTTCCAAGGATAATACGCTCAAACACCAAACTAATATTCACAAAAGAACACACAGATTGCTAAGTAGTCAAATTAATATTCAAAAAAGACACTTATTCAAATTTGTAATGAAATTATTATCGGTAGCTCAGACACGCCTAAATACTCAACGATAAAATATTTTGTTCGCTTCAACTTGTAGCCACAAGCACGTGGTTTTATTAAATTGATTTTATACGATAATTCACTGTTATGATGTCTATTTAAAATTGTTAGATTTTGGTTATAAGAATAACCATTTGGTTGGTTGTTTAGTTTTGAAGTTATCTTTTGCTGTTTAATTCAAATAATTATTAAAAGCAAAGAGAACGTTCAAAGTGGCCTTATGCTGAAAACAAATATGGCCACTGAATAGAAGCTATGCTGCCGGTTGGTGACATAGAGGAACTTGTTGCCGGTTGGACGGAGAATAGTATTAATACTTGTGTTTACAAAATTTAAACTTTATATTATTTCACAAACATTTTGTATGTTTTTTCCCTCTTTATTATCACAAACCATTTATTTATGTTAAAGATATGGGAGGCTTGTTATAAAAATATAATATCATTAAATGTAAAATTTCACGCTCTATTTAACCTGTAATTGCCACAAGAGTTAAAAGAAAAACTAGAATGAATTTACTAGACTTTTTTTTCTTAAATTTGATTATGGAAAGTAAAATTATACTATTATCCTTGGAGAAGTATTGTTAAAAGTGATTGATAATATTTTTAGTGATAATAATAGTATTACTTAGCAAATAATAATTATTTCCAAATATGTTGACAAAAGTTACTTTCAGACAATGTTGGAAATCCTTGATAGCTGTCATGTAAAACCAAAGAAGTGATGTACACACTTCACTCTAAGGGTGATCTATTGGAAAACACACATAAAACGCTTAAATCTTTCACTACACAACCATTTTCATAAGGGCAGATAATAAATCAAGTGATTGATTAGTAATAATTTTGTGTGTTTCACTCTTGTGTTAGACTGACCTGCGGTAGACTGGGAAATTGAGGTTTGATTCGCATATCTTGAATATCCCTAAGGATTTGAGAGTCCCATTCCTAAAAAAAAAGTTATTGTGTTGACTGGTCAGCGGTTATTTTTATGGACTGCACTAATTGGGTAAATAGTAACAATCTCCACCCTGTCTATAACTCAAATTGGTTGTAAAGCTTGATGGTAAAAACAAAATATTCACCATCCTTATGAAGTTGTTTATGGCATTAAAAGATTTCAAAAAATCAGTTTATTGTGTTATTAACTTGGATTGTTGTAATATAGGAAGGGTATGTCATAGGGACATAGAAATACACTAGCTTATAATAAAAATGGTTCACTTATAATGAAATGAGCACTTTGGCACTTTGATTAATTTTCAGAGCTCCTGCAAAGAAGAAGACTATTGATGTAAGCGATACAGACAGTGAGTTTGATGTGCCAAAGAACAAGAAGAAAATCGCTAAAGGTCTGGAAATATTTTTGTATTGGTAAAAAGTATTTTTTTTAGACCTAGCTTTCTTAGCTATAAATATATCATCATACATTAAACCTTATTAAATTCAAGATAATTTATTTTAGCATGTTACATTGTAAATTGTGAACTCGTGGTCCTCTACATTTTCCGCTTTAAATTAACACTGAATTAAAAAAAAAACTGTCTCATCTCAAAATTAGGTTATATTATAATTCCTAGGACAGACAAATATATTTTATGGAATGGAGCTGTTTAAAACTTTTTTTTATAATCCTGTGATCTTAAGAATACCTCTTATTTTCTCTCTCTTTTTTTTTAAGTCACTATAGAAAATGTGATATTTTCTATAATCTTGTTTAGTTTTTCTTTTAACTTTTTGAGATATTGTGTGTTATAAATGGAAGAAATGGTACTGCAAAGAAGGATACAAACACATAAAAGGGACCGAACATAATATGGCTTTTATAATTTTAGAGTTCACACTTTTACATCGCCGCCACTGGATGAAGCGGTAGCGGCTGCTTCTTGAAACCATTTGCTACCACATATTTCTTGACCTAAGTTTCATTCCATGCACCTTCCTAAAGAAAAAACCAAAAAACAAAAGATCATGTAAAATAAATAAATAACCTTAAGGACAAACCCTTAGTACAGTTCCATTTTTTAAACTCCCATTTCTTTCTCTTTCTTAGTGCTCAACACTTCAGATGCCATGTTTGATAATCTAGTGGGTAGCGGCAGTGGTGGGAGTGTGGAGGCTCCTGTTGAAGTTTCTTCAGATGAAGATTTGTTTTCCAACAAGAAAGGTTTGAATAACTCAAGTATTTGTATGCTGTTTTTCAATTTAATTTTGCTTAAACCCGCTTCATTGGCCCCATGGTCTTAAACACTACTCTCGCAAGAGACTAGACTTCATAAAAACCCAGGGAGATCAGGGTTCGATCTCGGTTGATTGTACTGAAGGTGGTTTTCCCTAAATGCTTTTCCTTTTTCCCTCCATGCAAATTCAGGTACATTTCCTTTAAATTATCCCTTCCTCACCCCTAAAACATTAGTTTGATTTTTACAGCGTGTAACCAGAGCGGGCAGTAAGATAAAATGCTAAAAAATATATTTTTTTGCCGACTGTGATCTTTAGGGATATGCAAAGCTTGGAAAAATACTAATAGTTTTCAGCTTTTTTCCCACTTTAAAAATATATTAACAGCCAATGAATGTAGCTCCATTTTTGTATAAATGGGAGGGGAGATAGCAAAAATAAGAATTGAAATCAAAGCGGTTGGTAAACTAAGCCCCTCCAAGTAATAGAGAGTATAGAGATCCTACCTAGGATATTTAAAAAAAAAAAAATAGATTGTTTTAGAAATTTTTGAAGTGTTCTCCACCCCAATTTTTTTAAATGTGATATTTTTATAGCAAGCTTGTGAAATACTCATTTGGTCGAAAGGTGCAAATTTAACCATTTTTGGGAATCAAATCTCAAGTGAGTACAAAAGATAAAAATTGAGTACACCAACCTGACCTGCTAGATTTCCCCGAATAATTCCCAAGTGGCATAATATCTACAACGTTTATAAAAATATGAGTTGTAGGTTAACTCACCAAAAGGTCCATGGACCACACGTAATCATAGATCAGGCCATATGAAAGTTCAGAGTTTGACATACCTGCACTAGAGGCTCTTTGGAGCTGCTCTTTCCTTCTCTGGAAGAGTTTTTTTATTACATGTATATAAGCTATTTAGAATGGTTTTTAATGTTAATTAGAGCTCACTGCATCCATCTCATGCACACAACCAAATAATTTTTCTATCATTTGTGTATGAGCCACGGACTTACACTTGTCTGAACTATGCATAACTCGCAGAATGATCCAAAGATCTTGAAAATATAATAAAAAACACACATACTTCAGGTTTTCACTCTCACAGACAGCTTCATCAGCTAGAGAATAAATTATTTTGCATAGTATTAAATATACCCAGTGGGCCCCGCCTACTCAATCCTGCTCGCCGCCAAGTGGTATACCCTGAGACCTAATCAACCTGGTGGAGGTTGGGTTGAACCCTAGCAAAAGCCAGGTCAGGTACAGATGAGAGACAGGATACTGGTCAGAGCCAAAACCAATAAGTTTGGACTGGGAGTGTGAGGGTTAGTGACGATGAGCTAAGTCATCGTCAATACCCGCAGTCTCAGAGAAGGTTACCACCAAAAGGTTTACTATAGCTACAAGAAGCATCCTCTATACTCAGGTGTAGACCACGACAGGCTTAGTAAGGTGGCTACCAAAGCAAACAAAAACACCTGAGGAAAAATAATTTAGACAGAAGTCTTCAATAGACTTGATCTTTGCTTGATAACAGCTGATGGAAAGAAGGTATGCATTTGGGAAGGACTTGATAATGGTATTTATGGATGTGGATGGAAATAAAGCTTGGAAAGTGATAGAGAAAGTTGGAGTGGAAAGAGACTTTTAATGAGAGTAAAGAGTATGTGCGAGGATAACATGAGCCGTGTTAAAACAAAGAAGGGGTGGACGAAGTGGTTCCAGGTAAAAAAAAAAAACTGAGTAAATCAGGGGAGTGCTCGATAACCACTATTATTTGTCATGTTAATAGAAATGGTCATGAATTAAATTACAGGGAAACTTGAGGAGGAAAGAATGAAAGCCATGATATTTGCTGATTACATATTGCTATGAGAGGAGAAAGAAGGGGAAGTACAGAAATGGGATGGGGAATGAAATTTACCATGGTGAAGTGTGATGTAATGATAATGACAAGGACATGATAGAATTAGGGGTGAAAGAACAGGAAGTACAGGACTGGAATAAGATAGGGAAAGAGTGTGGATTGAAACTAAACCCAGTGAAGTGTGAAGTGATGGTAATGACAAGG
>CABFWB010000515.1:59169-69554 GCA_902151455.1 Timema bartmani
GGGGGGGGGGGGGGGGGGGGTATTGGACAGAGTGGTTCCAATTAAAAAATGGAGTAAAGCAGGAAGTGCCCTCTCACTATTATTATTTATATTGGTGATGGAAATGATAATGAATACAGTGGTAGGGAAACTGGGTGAGGATAAAATGAAAGCAATGATGTTTGAAAATGACTTAATGGTATGGAGGGAAAATGAACAAGAATAACAGGGACAGCTGCATTAAAAGAATGAGGAGGTGAAAAAGTGTGGAATTGAGTATGGCGATGACAAGGCAGAGAACAAGGCCAAGAAAGATGATAGAACTGGATGTAGTAGATTTGAAAGAAGCAAAGAGTGTGAAGTATCTGAGTAGTGTGTTTGAGGCAGAGAAGATATAGTGAGACGAGGGCAGCAGGGAGAGGATTCCTACAGGTGTGTAAGAGACCTACTATGGAAAAGAGAAGTGACCCTGAAGTGTAAGGAAGTGCTTTATAGAGCATACTTCATACCCATAGTTACGTAGGTAGCAAAAATTTGGACTTTGGATAAAAGAGAAACAAGAAAAGTGGAGGTCAAGGGGATGAAGTATTTGAGAAGCATGCTAGCTGTCACCAGAAGATATAGAATTAGGAATGAAGAAGTAAGGTCAAGAGTTGAGGTACAGGAAGTCTATGAGATAGTAGAGGAAGCAAGACTGAGATGGTATGGACATGTAATGAGGATGGAAGGGGAGAGGATTGCAAGAAGATTAATGGATGTGAATTATGTAGGGAAGAGACTGCAAGGGAGAAATGGGAGGAACAGATAGCAAGTGTGCAAGTGAGAGGAGCAGTGAATATTAACATAAAAACCCAAGGATACAGGGTTTCATCAAGTATTTGGTAGGGATGAACGGGAATGACATTTTTATATCAGGGTGGGAAATGAGTCAAAATATCATGACGGAAACAGGAAATTATAAAAATGATGCTTAGATTAATTCTAGTTTAAAAATAGATATTGTTTGGATACTAATACGGTAATACTTATAAAATCTTTGACATTATTGAATATAATTCAAACTATATATCAAAAAAACATAATTTAAATAGAGGTGGGTGAATACCATTTTATATTGAAACAAATAGCTAAATTTTGAACAAATAATGAATAATACAAAGCGAATAATTAATTTTAATATACTATATTTATTAGTTAATCTCTTTTGAAAATGGTGTTTTATATTTAACTACCTATTGGAAGAGTGTAAAATAATAAAAACATTAACCCTTCTTAAATGTTCTCTATTTTAACACCTCAAATATTCTTTAGGTCTAAAACCCCTTAAAGGTTATCCAGGTTTGAAACCCCTTAAATATTCTTATGTTATCAAACCCTTAAAGATTATCTAAGTTTTAAACCCCTTGAATATTTTGGTATGAAACCCCTTGAAACTCCTCTTTGTTTAAAGCCCTTTAATGATCTTTAGAATTGACACCCCTTAAAGGTTCTTTGTTTTGTTGCTAACAACAGACAGGCTGATTCTCATAAATAGTTTACCTTGGCAAGCTACTTCCTCCCCGTCATTTCTATGCCCTAAGCTCAAGCTCTTCGCTTGCTGAACCTAACAAATAACTTGATAGCCGGAGTACATTGAATCGCAAGCTTCCCAACTTGTTTGTCTTACAACAGGCAGTAAAATAACCCCCCCAGTTTGCTACAGAACAAAGATGATTACGCTTTTCAGAAGAATATGTAGAAAAAAACTTATTTTTACCCTAAGTTTTACCCCTCCCCCCTACCCCATGAATTGTTATACTTACTTCATCAATAAGCAATTTATATTTTATTAATTTCTTTATCTAGCTGGACCCAAAAAAAGGCTGCTTTACAAGATAGACAAAGAAGCCAATGTTCAAAAACCGAAGAAAACACTCCCTAAAAGAGCACCCAAGAAACGTGTATACATGGAAGACTCTGAGGATGAGGAAGATGATATCTTGCCCAAAAAAGTAAGAAATCATTATAATACAATATTGTGAGTTTATCTTATTGTACAAGCAAGATGTTATCTTCACATTTAAAAAAAATATTTTTTTTACATAATTTCATATATTATATTATTATTAATCAAACATGAAAAGAGTTTTTCTGCAATAAGAAACTTAAAAATTGACGCAACCTTACATCAAATTTGATGAATCAAAAAATTTAATATTTCATGGAAAAAAACCTATTGAGACTAGAAAGAAAATAAAATCCATATTTTGAAGCATTATTTGAGAATTTTTTTTATTGCATAGGAAATAGCTCTTCTATTTCATTATGTGTGTATGTGTTTTCACTAGGGGACCTTTGAATCCTCATCTCAAATCTTTAAGGATATTCAGGATTTGTGAACATATCGAATTTAAGACCCAAACCCTTTAAAAAAAATAGTTTTTAAAGCTCTAATGCTGCTTATTGTAGTCTGGTAAATAAACGGGGATAAAAAGTCAAATATTGAGAATAATTTGGGGAAAGCTGAATTTTGGCTCGTTAGACTATTATAAGAGGAGTATTTTCCCTAAATTCCCCCCCATGCTACCCCCCATTCCCAAGTATATATATGATGCAGCTATCACTCGCTAATGAGTATGATTATCTCCCACCGATATTATCAGTTGAGGTTGTGGTTTCTCAGGTGACTGTAAAGACCAATCCTGGAGTTACAGATTCTCCCACAATGTTGGCATATGTTGTCTCTGTCTACCACTGGCTGTTGAGGTGTTGACTCTCCTAAGATGTATTCTTTCTTTCCTAGCATTATGCTTGTCAAATTGGTGTATTTGTCATCGTCGTCGTGAAGTGTTGCTCTTTGTGAACAAGCCGACTCCATGAATTCATAAAATACAAACTAAATGTTAACATTATTTCTTATAATCCAATCATTATAACATTCTTACATTCAGTTAAGTGTTAAATCACTGGTCTGGGTCTGCTTTTTAAGTTCATTTTATAATTATAATTGGTTCTGAACCACCAATAAACATTATTTTTATATCCATTATTATTATTCAAGCCATATATTTTCCACTACCAGCTTGCTAGGCTTGTCCTAGCTTCATATGTCTTATAATATAACTTACGACTAGGACAGGCACAACAACCAGTCCCTGGCCGTTAATTCATCACTGTGAAAGCGCAAATCCACATTTTCATCAATGATAAATTTTCGGCCATGCCGGGAATCAAACCCGGGACCCTTAGCTCAGTACGTATACACACTACCAACTGAACTAAGGTGTCAAATTCATTAAACATTATTAAGAGTTCTTAAACAAATTTTAATTGAGAAATTGAAGAAAAATATCTTTTTTAAGGATTTGAGTCTTGAATTTGAAATTTTATTGAATCTCAAATAGCCTTAAGGATTCGAGGGCCCATCCCTACAACTACAGTAAACTCTGAATTTACTGATGTTTTGTTTCTGATCTTTTTTCCAGTCAAGAGGGGGGAAAAAAGTGGAAAGTTCAGATGAAGAGTTTACTATTGAAGACAGTGACTTCTAAAATCACTTATTTTAAATAATTTAAATGTGTGAATATGAAAAATACTTAGTGAATACAATCACTTGCATTTTATTTATACTCGATTAAACATTATTGGTACAAGTATGGTACATTACATCTGTATAGATAAAACTGTTTACTTTAGACTTGTGAAATTAATGGTTTGGTCTTTTACTCTGCGCAGCTCCATGACTGTTAGTGGTAGCATTCCAGAAATAGTTTATAATGTCAGAATACTTACTATAAAACACCTTTGCAATTTTAGTAGTTCATTTTAATTAATTTGCAATGAGTTGGTATTTATAAAAAATCCATATGATTTTTTTGTGTTTTATTGTAGTAATCCAACTAATTCTCTTTGTAAAGTAAATTGTAACTTTTTATTATGGTAACATGTTCATTTATCCATGATTTTACTTATATTATTGTATTAATTGTAGTTATTTTAAAATTAAGGAAAATAATAGGTCAAGCAAGAACATTGAAAACACTTTTTTTAAAACAAACACAAAATGAAGATGCTAATACTATTTGTATTTTGTTTGTATGATTATTTTAAAATTTTCATCTGTATTTGTTTTAAATAATTGTAAACATAATGTTGGACAACCTTATGTTTACAATAATTTTAGTATAGACACTATGTATTGACTACATATACAATATGTATTATTATTGTATGAATATACTGTAAGTTGTATTTTATATGTGTTGGAATCTCAGCTCAATTTAAAGTGAAACCATTTTGTCCTATTTCTAGCTAAATGTTGACTTGATGAGCATAGTTTTAGACATAACGAGATTGCATGTTTAATCAAAGAGGTAGAGGTGCTCAAATCTTTGTAAAGTCAAAGGTAAATGCCGATTTGCTTTGACTGTGCCACAAAATTTTCTTTTCATCTTTGAAAACATAAGTGAACTATAAACATCTGCAATTGGCTTACATCATAAAAAAAAGTCTGATCAATCTTAAAACACATTTTAAAAGTTAGCATTCTAATCAATTTTGCCCAGAATGCAGTATTATATTTAGTAATTTTGTTCATTGCTTTATAAAGCTGTACTAGGTGTCTTATTAGTCTCTTCTGAAGTTTAATAAACTCATATGCAGTGTTTCAACTTGAATTAAACAAATTTTCATTTTCATTTCAACTACATAATTTCCTATATTTGTCTATTATTAATTTAAAGATTTGGAAGTCAAAAAGCTATTTGTGCGCATCCTATGTATTTTCTTGGAAGTATGCAAACCTAGAATTTGAGTTCCATTAATAATAGTTATCCAAGAGGCATTTATATTTAATTATATCAGCTACTTTACTATGCTCAGGATTAAAAAAATCAAAATCAAATGCTAAATGTATTAGGAGCTAAACAAATTATCACTACAATCTAAATACACTTTCTTTAGTTATTGAGATCTGAGATAACATTTTAAACAACTTCCTTAGTTTGTAGTTTATTTAAAATAAATTTTTATTAAAGAAAAGTGTTTGAAATTGCATCAAGAAAGTTTTAAGTCATGTATTGGGCAAAGAAATGTTTCTATTATGAATAGTTTTTTTTAAAAATATAAACTCCATTCTTGGAATTGTAGCCCTCACAGCCTTAATATTTGCCGACGATGATGCTAATGATTTGTCTAGTGTATAGTTTGTTTTGAGGTTTCACTGTTCCATGTGTTTGCTGTGCAGGGAACAGAAGACACGAATGCTAATGTCAGAATTGTGTCACTTGTTCCTTTGGTCGCAATCTCACGCCCATGTTCTTTCTTTCACCCACTCACACTTGAAATGTGTTTTTTATTTAATAGAAGAAATGTTTTGCATCATATGAGGTAATATTTTTTATTCTATTAAAAGTTTATAATAAAGGGTACAAAGATGCCTGCATTGTCACGTGACTTACTTGTAGAAAATGTGTTGTGCTTCGTAATAATTTCAAAGACGTGTGTTTTTTTAAATGTTGAAATATGCATCAAATGTGTTTGTAATGTGTATTGATATAGTGTTGGTAATAAGTCTTTTACAAACCATATTTGTTTCTCGTGTTTATAAGTGACTTCTCTCAGGTAGATTTAGTGGTTAAAAATACAAGTGTTTGATTGCAAACAGGTTTATAAAAGTGGTCAGTTGATGCGTGAAGTGTTTGGACATCATTTTGGTCCAAATCTCTGGGAGATACAATTTTACAAGAAAAGATTCAAAGGTACCAATGCTGGGGTAGTTTTTGTCAAAACCATATTGTATTTTCTTTTAATTTACATTACTTTAGGGGTGTGCGAATATGATTATTTATCGAATCGATTATCAAAATTTCAAACAAATACCTATTAGTACAAATCGGATAGTAAATTTTTCTTACATTGTTGATAGAAATTATTTTAATTATTAAATTCCTATTGAAAATGGGGTTTTAAATTTAGGTATAGGCAGAGTGAAAAAATTACTTTAAAACATTGTTATTTGAGCTGGTATTAATAAAAAATAACTGAATCTAAAACAAAATTCCAGAAAATTGATAGGAACTTTTGATTTATTTTTTTAGACAACCTAAATCACCTAAATCGAATTTTTAAATTTTGTTATAAGTTTTTGACAAATTAAAATTTAAAAATGTCGTGGAGAATGTTTAACTGGTCAGTTTAGAGGTTATATTTAATTAAATTAATACAATCTAAACTAATTATTTTGACTTGATTTAATTTTATTAGAATTTCAAATGAATAAAAATGGTCTCTTGATTTGACAATCCTTAAATTTTCTCTAAGCTTAACCCCCTTAAATGTTCTCTTGGCTTGACACCTCTTGTAATCTTTTTTCTGTCTGGGTCACCTCCCTATTTGACTATCTAACAATAGACTGACAAGCACACTCAAATGGTTGACCTTGTACACCTCCCCCCCCCCTTTAATTTTCATTGAAATATGGTATCGTAGCTATTTCTATCCTTCTCTAAATGTTTCAATGCAAGCACTTTCACCCATCATCTCTTCCAACCTCTTGCTTCCTGCTAACATCAGTATTCCCCTCCCCTCCCCTCATATTGAACAAAGGACAAGAATATTTCTAACTTAAGTCACCATACTATCTTGCTACCCGCCAACTGCTGCCTGCCACAGAATTTTTAAGAGATTTATGACTACTCTTCAAAGTTTTGAATTGAATGTTCGCACACCTCTACGATTTTGATTATTTTCAGTAAGTTTGTAATTTAATAAAAAGAAGGGCTTACCTTCACATATTTCATTCCTTTATTAAATAAAACATTGAAAAGAGGATAGAAGGGCAGGGCCTTAACACTTATAAAAAAACTCTAGGCCTCAAAGTTCACAACATGGTCTGAGGCATCACACTCCCAACAGACTAAAAAAAAAACATGGCTAAAGGTAATAAAAATAATAAAAAATTACAATAAATTAATAGAGTTGTGTGAATAGCATTTTTTTCATCATATCAGATAACAAAATATTGAATTAATATCAAATGATTAGTTTTATTACATTTTTGTTGGAAATTATTTTTATTGGTTAATTTCTTTTGAAAATGGTATTTTTTGTTTAATTATTTGCAGAGTTCAAAAAATACTACAAAACATAATGTTTGGCACTTCTTCAATGTGCTCTTAAGTATGAAACTGCAAAATATTATCTAGGCTTGACACCCCTTCCCTTAAATCTGACCTTGGCAAGTTTTCCCCCCTGTCTTCCTCTCATTTCCACTCACTTCCTTTCAAGCTCCTTCACTTGCTGAGCCTGTCAAATAACTTGGTATACAGAGCACAATAAAACACAGACTGGACTATGGCTGCATGGTTATAGGTTGTCATTGTCATATAGATCAACCTATAGACATGCTGCCCTAGTCCAGTCTGTGTTTTACTCTCTTTTGGGGACTGATGTACCCCAAAAATTATATAATTGTGTGTTTTGTTGTGTATTTAGTCAAGAGCTTTGAGTAAAGCCTACAGTTTTATGGTAATTTTGTAGGCCTTACTATCCTGTCCTCTTTTTAATGTTTCATTTAATTTTTTAAATGTGAAATTAAATTTGTTATAACCTAAATTAATATATGTGGTCTTTGTATAGCTAGATATGTTAAAAAGGTAATTGTTTAGGACATTATTAGTTGCAATTATTATACATACTTCCAAAATATTTTTTATATTGTGTGTATTTTTTATGACAAATAGGTTATATGTCTAATACATGTCCAGGAACTTCCCCATGTATTTTTTTAATGAGGATGTGTTAAGTTTTACAACCCAGGTCTTTAAACTTCAATAAATTAATGATTATTTATTGTTATAATGAAAATGTAAAGAAAAGTCACCAACAACACATTAGTATTATGACTTTTTTTTAAGTATGCACAGTATTTTTACAACTAAAAAAAAAAGTTTAAAATATTTTAAAACAGCTAAGCATAAACATTTGTTTTCCCGTGACCCATTTTGACAGCAGCTTTGGGTCATTTTATCTAAATGTTTGTCATATTCCTCAGTTCAGAAATGCTCTAAAGTTATATTCATTTTAAAGTTCTGAAACACTCTTTGGGGTTTTATTTTAATAACTTGTCTATCTTCAAACCATTTCAAAATTGAGTGGTTTTATGTAGCGTTATTAGTTTTAGTCATCATCACCATCATCAACTGTTTCCAGTCTGTGGCTGGTTCAGTTTAGTGAAATGCCTCCATCTTCTTGTATCTTGTTTTAGTAACGATTGAAAAAGTAAGAAAAATTTACTTAATAGTAAGTCTACTTTTCTGCCATTTTCCAATCTTGCCATCATTTTAATTATAACTAAAATTTAACACAGTATAGACCAAAATCTCATATTTTACTTATTGTATTCATAATACAAGAGGATATAAAAAATAAATCTTAATTTTTTTGCTGACTAATAGTCTGTTTAGTGAGATTAAGGGTCACTTAAAACTTGTACAAGTTTTACTTTCATTATATACAATGTTGGTAACTACTTTTATAAGTATTGGCTATGTGTAAATATAGGAATGAAGTCCTAACGCAGCCTCATTTTTGGAAGAACGAACCTTCATATAAACCTAGTTTCTAAAAACTTTTTAACATTTCTATATGTTTGTATAACTGTACAATACTCCATCACACTTTATTATATCAAATCAATTTGTAAACCATGAAACAATATTTTGTAAATTAATTTAATTCACCAACATGTGCATTTCTTGTTTCTAATGTCACTAAACCACCTTTTAACACCCTTGGTTCCCTCCTGCCTGATTGCCTATAAATGCTGTGTTGTTCTTAGAAATAGGTCAATTCCAAATTTTTATTTGGCCTGAAAATCTAGAATTTGAATTTTAACAATAAAAAAAATTCTCAGCATAAGAGAGAAATAGGAATATAAAGGATTTTTTTCTATAGTGCATTCATTATAACATTCTTTCATTCAACTAAGGGCCGGTCTTATGGCTACGGGCTGAATATTGCTATCAGGAGGTTAAAATTAGCTACCAGTTAAAGATTATCAACCACTTTAATATTTTACTCGTATTATCAACTGAATTTATCTGCTAGATAGCTATCTGTAAGATAAATATATTTTTACTTAGAAATGTTGGTACTCTTTTTACTGGTGCACGCATGCGTATAAGCCCAGGCGCAACCGCTACAGCCTAGTGAGTGACTACAACGCTCAACATTTGTTAAATAATGGCGGCTAAACAAGTGTGAGGAAACAGATCGCGTGACGTGGGTGCAGAAGCTAAGTTGTCTTGAAACAACATTTGTTAAATAAAGGATAAATGAGTGTGAGTAAACAGATGGTGTCATGTGAGTGCAGAAGCTAAAATATGTCTTGTAAGTACTAATGTCGGTGTCCACAAAAATGTGGTCAATAGTTGGGTACAACATTTATAAAATTTAATTTATTTACTCAGATTTTGATAATTTGTTCTTATATAAATATAACTCTACAAATAGCATGTCAGTTTATATAAAATTGTGAATTAAATGCTCTAACACTATATAGTTAAGAGCCCGAGTCAGTGCTTATTAAACACTTGAATCAAGATTTTAATCTAAAAACAGATTCTGATAGGTGGAACCTCCAGGGTTGCCACGCACCTGGAAAACAGGGAAAATACAGGGAATTTGTTCATGTCTGGAAAAAACCGGGAAAACGCAGGGAATTTCACCAAAAAGCTAGGATTTACTGGAATTTGTTAGTGAATTTGGGCAAGCTCAAAATAGTAGGAATAATATAGACTAAATTTGTAACTGGAGAACTGAGCAGTCTAATTGGAACACGGCTCATTTATGATGATTATGCTTACCTCATCAGCTTGAGACGACTCGTTCAGCAAATACCGCAACTTTTCGGCTTCTTCCTCACCCCACCAATACCTCAAACGTTTCATTTCCTCCACCCCCATCCTCCAACTTTGGCATGTGTTTCTGCTGCCAGTTGAATGAATTCATTCTCTGGATTTTGTTGTTATTTGTCTGTTTAAAAACTATGACTCCTGTCTAAAGAGTTAAGTATCACAGATATTAGTGTTTATGTAGCGTGATGTTTTAATACTACCCTACCTATCTTGCCATTATGGCTATTTTTAATTTTTTAGAATTTGCGCCAAGGTGTAAATATTGTCCGTTTAAATATTTATAGGTTTTAACCTTTTTACTAGTCAACTCCCAATTTAGCTAAGGTGGTTTACCTGGTTGCTGCCATGGCCAGGATAAAAAAATTGAGTATACTGTAAAGTGAAAAGTTTATGAAAATATTACCTCCAGCGTGCTAGTTTGTCATAAAATTAGAATGGTTGTAAAAATGACCGATTGTATTTGTGTCCACGCATAGCTACTTTACCTCTCCCACCCCCTATGAAATGGAC
>CABFWB010000515.1:71875-84437 GCA_902151455.1 Timema bartmani
CCCCCCCCCCAAAAAAAACTCATGCGTATGGCCCTGGTCTCTAATATATTGTTATATTTGGAAGAAGGTACACTAACGATGGAGAGAAATCACAAATGGGTCAAACCCCATATTTCTCAAATTTGAATATTAAATTTTCTTTGGTATCCTATCCAAATTCCAATCCTGAGTCTTTAAAACTGTATACATTTGTTTAAAGTGAAAATATTTCAAATTAAATTTTTAAAATGTTGTTTAAGGCTTGGTGGCACCAATAAATAATATTATATAATATACCGTATCTATTACATCATAAACAAAATGAAGAACCCTTTTTATTAAATTAATAATATAATTTTGGGATTTTTTTCTTCTTCGTAATTTTGTTACTCTTCCAACCACACAAGTCTATAATTCTTTTTACCAATTGCTTAAAATTATTTGAAGTCCAGGAAAGTAATTTATAATTTATTGTATTAAAGATTCTTTTTTGAGATTTTTACGAATCTCTGGAATGCCATAGGAAAATAGCGTCCCATCTCTAATAAAACATATAAAGGGGAACAAACACAATGTGGTTTTTACAATGGAAAGATGAATTTCACAATTTACATTACTACTATTGGCCAAAGAGGTAATGGTTACCTTTTGAATAAATCACTCGTTCTCACCTAATCCCCCTACAAGTCTCATTCATTCAGAACTCATCTGGAGGGAGTGTGAAATGCACAATATAACTTTATAAAAGTAAATCAAATAACACAAAAGGGAGAACAATGAAATTGGAAGATTGATAGGACACTTAGATAATAACATGTAGAAGGAATTAATCTATAGTACTTTAAAGTAACCTGATTACACAGTTAATGTTGAGAAGGAATGAATAACCTAAAAGACAAACATTTCCTGCATTTGTCCTTTATGCTATTCATTCCTTTTACTTGTTCTTATGCTAATTGTCCTATAATTCTTTACCTTTTGTGTTTTTCCCCATTTCCATTCCTAGAAAGTTGTATTATCAGTTTAACATTCTCTATCTATGAGTTTCGATAGAATGAAACCTAGATCAGATTGGGGGAGGGGGGTAGCAATTGATTTTCTTCTAGAGGCAACCACTATCATCTTGTCCAATGGCAACACTCTAAAGTGTGAACTGTGTTTTTCTTTTCATTGTAAATACATATTGTGTTTGTTCCCTTTTACATATGTTTATACCTCTTCCTGTACCTTCTTCTAATCATAAAAACCACCCAACCTAAATATTCGCTAATTTCAACCCAGAGGCTACACCAACACCACCTACCATCCATAGAGTAATAGAGAAACATTCAGAGAATTTCAACTCCGCCAGATAAGTTTTCATCCATACCAATCTAGTTGGCATCACTGAAGACAACATCCTGTTTAGTCTAATTGCTACTCCTTCCTGAGGAAGCTGCAATAATAGCATCGAAATATTGAAGCGTGGGTAAAATGTGTGTTAAGTGATTTTACTTTTATTTGCTCTCTACCATTTTCCTAATATTCTATCATTTTATTTATCACCAATTGTTTTTGCTCAATGCACTTTATTTCATACATATAAATGGACCGAAATGAGAAACTGCCTGGACATGCTACAGCTGCTGTCTTTAAAAAAAAAAGACAACTTTCAATACTTTTTATTTAAAAAAAAATTGGAATTGGTGAATTTCATTAAAAACTTAGATCAAAGAGTCTTGTTCTTGTCTAAAATAATAGTTGTAAATTATCTTTATGGTAAAATAAAATAAGATCGGGCATTCTAAATTTATTTGATATTTTTTCTCTTTGAATCTTATAGAAATTGTAAACCCTTTATCTAATTTATATTAGATCTGTAGCAAAGTAATATAAAAATTGTATCTATCTTGCATAAAAATCATATTGACAATAATAAAGGTCATTACACAAGGCTGTGACCAAAATTATGTAATGAAGGTGGAGATGCCAAAATGAAAGTTCACACAAGCACAAAATTACACTTTTGGTATCTGTGCATTTAAATAACACACATATATATAAAACTTTTGAGGTGTGTACAATAAGGAATCTGTTCACTTTATTTGGAGTATATATATATTTCCTTCTGTGTTTTGTTATTTTAATACATTGAACTAATTAAGCATCTTAAAGATAAATATTAAACAAGGGAAAGTATAGTTCTTGAAAATCTAATATTTAGAAGAAATGTCGATCAATATTTTACAACACATGAACATTTAATCTATTTTTTTGGAGGTAATCTCATTACTACTACCGAAATGATTACAGTAGTTAATATTGGAAAACAATTCATGAAAGGACTATCAATTGAATCACTTACATAACTTACATTGTTATTTTACTCTGTGGCATAATGAAAGCGTACATTTAATATACATACTTCATTTACATTTATGAAAGCTATGTTAGCACTTCCCATAAAAAAACTAATATTAATTCTTTTTTTTAATGTAAATTTTACTTACAAAGTGTAAGCTTAGCAAGAAAAAAAAAGCCCACTTTCTCAACAACAATTCAAGTGTTTCAGAAGGGATTATTAAGTTTTTAAGAATCAACTTTTGTATTAATCTTAGCTGGTCCATATATTTAAATCGGAGTTGGGTCGAAGCTACTACCCTATAGACCTGAATATAGTGCAATGTCTTTCGCCATAAAATGTCCTTCCGAAAATTGTACCCCTATTATATATGCAGCCTAACATTTTTCACAAAAAAAAAAAAAAGTTAGATTCCTACAAAGGTACATTTTGTAGCATACTTAACTACTGGCCACTGGCAGGAATCGGTGCACACCCATCTGTCCAATAATAGACTCAAGGTAAAAAATTAAGCAAGAAACCAGTGCGAGTGTGGGAACTTACCATGCTTGCATGTGTCTATGTAATAGACTCATGGTCAAAGTATACAAGGTAGGTTTTCCATCATTCAATGTAAATGTACTGGTTATTCAGTAGATCAGTGTTGGTGGAAGAATCTTTGTTGTGTATTTGATATTAGGAGGGATTTTAGGACTGCCTGCGCATCAAGACAAGCATTCACAGCGCCTAATAAAACTTTGTCAAATTTGTTATAAAAAAAAACTCATATTCGAGACTTTTTATGTAGAACACCTTCAAAATATTAGGGTTGTACTATATTCAGGCCAATATGGTAAATAAAATGAAATAATAGAAAATGCTAACACTGTTTTTCTATACTTCATTAATTACAACATTCATACATTCAGTTAAGTGTTAAATTAAAGGTCCCGGGTCTGATTTGTCCTATTAAATGAGTGAACTACCTACTATAAAGGATAATTCAAGTTATAAAACAGAAGAATTCAAGATGTTAATAGATTTGAGGGTTCCATCCTTAATTTAAATGGTCTGCACTTTAAAATAAATTAATTTGTCTAAGAATATTCCGGCATGAAATTTACATTAAAAAAATTTTTTTACATAACAATCCGCATCAACTTTAAAAAAAGTATACTTCTCTTATATTACATAACATCATAAAATTAATATATTTATTATTTCTAATCTAACACATGAACACACTGCCTCAGTTGCAGGTTTGTGTTTCATTGATTTGTAGTTGCTTCACTTCAACTCTCAACCTATTCTGACAAACAGATGATTTGTTAAGGTAACAGAATATATTCCTATTAACCTATTTATTCTTTGTTCAACATAGAACATTACGCTTGTTGAAATCTCGTTAATTTGGAAAAGAGAAGAGCAAGTTTGTGAAAAGGTGTAATATATCTTTTCATAAATAAAGAACCGTATAGATTTATGTATTGATCTATTACAAAAACTCAACTTGAAATATTTCTCCATTTTACGAACTTGAAATAAACGCAAAGATTTCATTCAAATTATTCGAAGTGAAAAATGCCTACTCGCACACCCCTAATAATAAAAGCAGAGATGGGTTAACTATACGGAATAATTTAAAGTGTTTCAGTTCATTTATCTAGTTCATACACTACGAACCACAGTCGTTAACAACCTATAGCTGTAGTTCACTTAGTTTATATTTGGAATAAGGTACAGGAAAGGGGTCATACATGTATAACTTAACGCAATTTGAGGCCTTTTTTGATCCCTCCCCCAATATCACGCTCCGTAATACTTTGGCAACCCCCGTTAAGTTACGTATGCTTCCAGTTTCAACTATAAAAAAGAGCACCTTTTCCTCATGTAATTTTCGAATTGGTTGGTTTTTTAAGTAGACTAGTTATTTTCACTTAGGATCTTATAAGTTTAAAATAAATAGAATTTTGAATAAAGGATGCAATTTCTAGTCAAACAGTTTTATTTGTGTTTATTATG
This sequence comes from Timema bartmani, assembly GCA_902151455.1. NCBI lineage: Eukaryota > Metazoa > Arthropoda > Insecta > Phasmatodea > Timematidae > Timema > Timema bartmani. The sequence goes on from CABFWB010000515.1 coordinate 76,197, forward strand.
TATTCAGTCACTTGGACTGCAACCGGTCATTCGTAGTTTTATTGATATGCATCAACATAAAAGTATGCGACTGTGTCATATGATTAATCGCTTCTTTGGAATTGAATATGAAAAACAGTTTAGTACTCCTGCAAATAAAGGAACTACTGATTAAAAATTAAATGAAACACTTTTTAGTAGCCTACTATTTCAGTGAATTTAATTAGATAAATTCAAACAATTTTTTGATATTTTTATTGTTTGTTTTACAAACTAAAACTATGTTAGGTTACGCTAGCCTAAACTCCCTCCCTCCCCGCCTTTTTCAAGTGTGTTACATAATACATGTATAGCCCCAAAGGTGGACAGAACTATATAGAAGGAACTTATTTTGTGACCTACACCCATACTAAACAAGGGAAATGTCAAACATTGAACTTCCTTTCGACTCAACTAAGCCTGACACAGTAGTGTAACACTCAGGAGAAGACTGGTTTTTAGATTTGTTTTGTCACTTTATTTTTGTGACCTACATCACCAGAAGAAACACGATTGTTTACTGTTGTGTCACTTTGTAGTTCAGTAGGAAGAAGAAAAGGACACAAACATCTGCTATCTTGTTAAGCATAAACAGTCACTCCACATTATAATTTAGTAACTCTTTATTGGTAAGTGAACCAAAGCTATGATGAAGGAAAAGAAGGTCTTGACATGTCAAAATGCAGTAATGTGTTTATCAGACTTGTTATCAAAATGTATTTTATGATAAAGACTCGGAAAGTTGTATACCACAGTTTCTGAAAGTGAAAACATTCATTTTTACTCTGATGCATATTTGGTCTTTCACGGGGATTGAACTTTGAACCCTTGTGTTGGTAGACCCTTTGCTCATAACAGGGTTAATGGAAGCTACCATTATCAAAAAGTGTAAAGGGAGACAGTTAAATAATACAGATGTTCCTCAAAAAGAACCATTTTGGTTGGGTTATTGCATGTGTTCTTGTTAAAACTAAATTAAAAGTCAGGGTGTTTCCACAAAAAAACACACTCTTGCTTTTAATTACTTGTCATTTTAACTATATTGTTCACATATTAGATAGAAAGGCAATGCAAAAGCTGTTTTAGAAACTATTTTTTTAGTTTGTTTGATGGCATAGTTTTCTTAGGCTTCTTATGCCATCAACTTATTTCACATCTTTATAACAGTGTAAGTACACCTTTTTATTTCTAAACAACTCTCAAAAAATATCATCTCCGTTTATTTGTAACAGGGAACGATATCCACCATAAATTGTTCAACACCACAGCTATCCATTTATGGCCATGATTTCTCTAATAACGATCACTGCGGTGGTCTTTGTCTGAATATTTGCCAGAGTACTTGCTGACCGAGTACCGATCACTGTACCGGTCATCGGGGTACTTGTCTTCAGCCTTGTAGTGGATCTCTGGTGAACCAATGTTCTTCTGCCAGTGGTGGGTCCAATACAAGTCCTCAGGGTGCACATCTTTAGGGGACTTGGCGTCCTTGCACACATGCACGCAGTACACCAAGCTGCCGATGAGGGTGAGGAAGCCAAATATGAGGAACACTATCCCGAGGATCCTGTCAACAAGTAACATTTAGGATTAGTTTGTTGTCGTGTTTGACAGCGTAATCACCTTAAAACTTGAGGATGAATAAATAAGGTTTTCTATTTACTATTTACTATTGTATACTTTTTAAATAAATATATTGGTTCCAATAATAACTTACAGGGACAAAATGAGGATCAAATTAATTTTAAGAAACTTGAACATTCATCTGAAAAGAAAATTGGAAGCCAAGTTGTCGATAAGCTCCACCCGATTCAATGGTCAAGGCTTGAACTCTGGCCTTTCAAATTAGAGCAAGGGGAAGTAGTAATTATGTATTGCAGGAAATGGGATGTATGGTAGGTTTTTCAGAGTCATGGATTCTTTGAAGTGTGAGGAAGTGCTGTATAGGGAGTGCTTTGTACCCATTGTCATGCATGTAGCAGAAACATGGACAATGAATGTAAGAGAGACTAGGATAGTGGAGGCCATGGGGATAAAGTTTGTGAGGAGCATGTTTATTGTCTTGAGGCGAAACAAGATTAGGAATGAAGTTATCCAGGAAAGAGTGGGGTTACAGGGAGTACATAAGAGAGTAGAGGAAACAAGACTGTGTTGGTATGGGCATGTAATGAGGATGGAAAAATAGAGGATACCAAGGAAAACGATGTTTAACAATGAGGCGGCCCAATGGCCAAATAATTTTATAGTAATGGAAATTGATCAAAATAAAGAAAAAGGAAAAATCAACAAATATAAATTTAATGATGAACGCTCACCTAGTGAAAGAGGAAAAAATGTGTTAAGAATCCAATGCACAAAGGTGACATGTTCTTCCTTTCTTTTGTCTTCTATAGTAGAAGTAGTCACACACACATTTAAACACTAATTTTAACATAAATTGAGTAATTTTTAATCATCATTACCTTTATCAAACGAAAAGGGAATACACTTTAAACAAAAACTAAATTACTACATTTTTAATTAGAAAAAAAGATTGCGTCATTAAATGTAAATTTAATCTTTTTTCTTTATTTTGATCAATTTAAATTATTACAAGAATAATTATGGAGATAAAGAATGTGGGAAAAGAGACCGCAATGGAAATCAAGAAGAGAGAAGCAGATAACAGCAAGTGTGCTGATGAAAGAAGAGTGGGGGAATGAGAGAAAGATGGAGGCATTTTACTAAACTGACCCTGCCACATATTGGAAACGTTTGATGATGATGATGATTTTCCATGGAGGAAAGAAACCAAACCAAACTGACCTATCCTTAAGGTGTGTGGGAAGGAGACGCCAGAAAAGGGCGGTGTTTTTTCTGTTATTATGGCAAAATTATTTTTTTGTCAGAATAAATAAAATATTGCTCCCATACAAACATAGAGTTGAAATCCCACCCCCACCCCCAACCCATGATGTCAACAGTTGTTGAATATCCATCTTGAACATAGCAGCATTAAATGAGAAACTTTTTAAATGAAAAGAAAACGTCAAATTCTAGGAAACTCTTGACAGATATTCAATAACTATTGAGGTCACCTTGTGAAGAAAACTAAATTTCTTGTTTGTACTGGAACAATATTTTATTTATTTGGCAAAAAAAAATCCCATAAAAACTACAAAAATACTTACCTTTTCTCGCATTCCCTTCCATCCCACACTAACATATAATACATATTATGTACTAATTATGCTAATGTCATAAGGATGAGGGAGGTTGAATTTAGAAGAAGTGTACTTGCATTTGCGTGGAGGATACACCCTATGGAGATTTAAACCCTCATCATTGTCAGTCTGGTCTATTGTGAAATTGACGCCTTAGACCATGCGGCCACCGAAGCAGGTCCCCTCATTATTAAAAAGACAAACGAGCCACTAAACAAATAGTTTCCACAATTTTTTTTATATTTCTCTAGAAAGAATAAATCAGCTTCGTTGGCTGCATGATTTAAGGCGCTACTCTCGCTATAGAATAGACTGCCGATTATGGGGAGATCGTGGTTCAATCCTGGTCGGGTGTACTGGGGAGTGGTTTTCCCTAAATATTTTCCCACTCTTTCTCTACACAAATTCGTGTACACCACCTCTAAATTCAACCTTCCCAGTCCCTAAAACCATTAGTATGATTAGTACACAAGCGTATAACCTGAACTCACTCATTACTGAGCACCCAAACCACAACCAAATGAATGAAGCACACAAAGTTTGTGGGCACCCACCAGACGATGAGTGGCTCGAAGAACTGGATTACGACGACGAATCCCAGAGTGACCAAAATAAGCCCCAGATTGAGCAGCAGCATGAGACAACAGATGCCCTTGGTGTTGGGGCAGAAGGGGTTGGGGGCGGCCATGGTCTCCACGACGACACCGCCCTTGCGAGACGTCTTGGTCTTCACCGTGGACACCTCTGAAGGGGCCCTGCCGCTGCGATACGAGTAGTGACTCGGAGGCCTGCTGTGGTGGCTGTATCTGGAGCCGCGGCTAGGGACACACAAACAAACCATCAGGTAATGGGTGGGGTTGGGCGAGAGAACAGTTCAGTGGACCTCATCTGGCTTAGAGAGATGATTCAACAGAATGTTGATTGACGGGTAAGGGGGGGGGAGTCTACAGTCCAATTTTCACAGGAGGAGCCTTATCTGAGGGCTATAAAAGCTGTTAGATCTACTAAAGTGTATTATTAAGATATTTAACTAATACCACTACTTCTAATAAATTAAATATTTATTATTGATGACCACAAAGAAATCTTTCTGTTTTCCAAAAAATCTTTCCTATCAAAATTGCGCACTCGTGGTGGCTTGTGGTGAAGTCTATCGATAGGAATTAGCATGACTTTTTTTTAACATCACATCTCTCTTGAAGCAATTCTTTAAGTTTAAAAATAACATGATTGAGATTGTAAATATCAATGAATTTCTTAAAATTCTAATAACCTATTAACCTAGACAAAGAGCAAAAATACATTACAATTATATTTTAAAAGGTGTGGATGGAGGCAGTAGCAGAGAACAGACCCCTTCAGGCCTGCTTGTGCACGGGTCGAGAGAAGTGTTTCTTACATGTACATTTTTGCCTAAGTTATCATAAATATCAAATCTAATGAATTACATACAAAATCTAAAAGTAACTATTTTGTAACATCAATGGTAGCGTAGAAATCGTACCCTTTGATAATATGCATATATGGGTTGGATAGTCGTATCTAGCCCCCGTCCTTTAATTCCTCTCTTTGACAGGGAAAACTCACATTTCACCAATGATACATTTTTGGCCATGCCAGGAATCGAACCCTAGACCCTTAGCTGAGTAGACAGAAACGCAACCGAGTGAACTAGTTGTATAGTCCTATGTTGAATATGTTTATGAGTCATGTGCCGGTTGATTTCACTGAGCGTTAGAACTGTCGAGAAGAAATTAAGAAAATCAGAAACTAAATGATTTTATTAAGTCCATCAATAGGAGAACAGACAGGGAAGGGGGAAGATACAGGTGCCAATACAATTTGTATTGTGACCCTCCCTATTAAATTACATCATTCGATTCACAAATATCCAGTCTACGCTCCAATAACAGTTATACCTCAGTTTTAGCTTATGTGGTGCTGACTGACAGCTCACAGCTGACTTCTGACGGCTTTGAAAAGCTACCAGACCAAATTATGTATCCCTACGCCGAACCATATGATCTGCAAAAAACATGTCTTTAGCAGTTGTCACTTCTGACAGCCAAAATGTAGGTATATACCTAAATGTTGACTGTCAGAAGTCAGCTGTGAACTGTCAGTCAGCACCACATAAGCTAAAACTGAGGTATACCTGTCATGACCCCCCTCCCCTTAAGTGGGCTGGATTTGTCAGGATAGCTTGCGGGAGGGGTTAGGTCACCGGCAAGGTAGTTGTGTGGGCTCAAAATAACATGTAGGGCTACAAATTTTGGTTTAATTTAGTTTACTAAAAGATAATACAAAATGTGATGTTCAAACGAGATATAAAATAAATATAGAGTGGACGCTCGCGCTCGTGGAAGAACTGGCTTAACTCGTGGAAACTTAGACTAATGGAATTGACTGACACGGCTCACGACCCCCTAAAGAACTAGATCTCGGTACCCTGGGCTCGATGGATGACCTCTAAGTACAAGTGCTACTAATGACCCGAAGGTGTAGTCTGATATGGTCCAGCGTCGGGCAGCGTAACTGCCTGCGATATCGATGAAAATATGACAGCCCCGATGCCAAAAAGTAAAATACTTTTAAAGCCCGCTCTGGCCCCTTTCCGGCCAACTAGAACAAACATTGTTATGAGTAGTCAGCATTCTCCTCTGTTTCTAATTTGTTACATAATATTCGCTAAGCCAGCGCTTTTTATAGCACGTACGTCAAAGAATGTTATGTAAATCAAAACAATAACCCAACATTGCTCAGGTTTGTGACATGACTTTCGTTTGGCGAGCATTTAGGTCTTATTGATCAAACGAAATATGTAGGTTTCTAGACTTTCCAAAGTGGAAAACTTCAACCTCAAAAATTTGCCTGCAAGTCTATATGACGTATAGGGCCATAGAAAATAGTTTTGTGTTCATTCCAGTAAACGCCAAACTCGTGTAGACACTGTTACAGGTCTAAGCTAAGCGCAACATTTAACTGGAAATGTCTCGGCTACCTAGGCACACACCTTAAACATATTATTTTATTCATAATTACACATCAAAATGAAGTGTCTGTATTTATGCCGTTGTGTTTTGTTGTTAAGTGAGTAATTGCCGCATCCTTCACACACTTTACGAATACGACGATGATGATGATGATGCTACATTTCTTCACGCACTGCCAATTACAAACACGGCAGTTACCCGACTAACCTAACAGTTCATATTACGTTACCTTACCTCACATTTACACATACCGTAGTGTGCGTACACCCGTGGATAACATATTTTTTTTCATTTATTTGAGGCATTTAACGTGCACTTTCTAAACCGACTGATTATATCAGCACACGACTTATAAACGAAATTAAACCTAGAACAGACACAACACCCAACTCCCGGCCGTTGATTCATCACTATGAAAGAGGAAACTCGCTCATTTTTCGGCCTTGCCAGGAATCGAACCGGGGGGCTTAGCTCAGTATACAGGAACGCTATCGACTGAGCTAAGGTGTCGGATGATAAAATAGTTTAACAATAATTATAATTAATTATAATAATTAAAAACCATTCCAAACGCATATTCTGAAGCATTACTTTATTTTATTTGGCCAAAGCAAGTTTTTTTTAGTAAAAACTTTAAAACATATTGAACTTTTCTCGCGTTCCCTTCTAACCATCCCCACCCATCTCAAATAGATTACGTGTCAGTGCAGCGATGCCCACGTGGTCTGGGGCGTTACGTTTGCATTGCGCTCAGGTCAGGGGTTCATATCTCAGCCGGATGCAATGAAGAGGATTTTTGCTGGGTCCCCCCCTCCCCCCTTATAAAACGCTTATTCTTTTTATCGCGTTTTGAAATCTGTTTTCTCTCGAAATTTGAAATATTTTGTGGAGATTTTATATTGACTAATGTGTTAGGGATGAGTACGGTTGAGTTTATAGAAAGTTTACCCGCATTTGTGAGGAAGGAGAGTGGAAAACAATTAAGGAAAAACCACTCTCAGCACACCCGATTAGGATTCGACCCCCCCCCCTCCCCCCGTAATCGGCAGTATAGTCTATTGCGAGCGAGAAGCCTTAACCCATGCGGCCACCGAAGCGGGTTACATCAATTATTAAGAAATTAAATTGTTAAATGTCAGAATAATTTTTAGTCGTTTACCTTCAATCAGGTATTTAATTAGTGCATTATTAATTAAATGTTTAATTAATTTCAATCGTCAGATAATTACTGGAGCTTCAAATAAAAAATACTTTTAATGAATAAAAACCAATACAAATTATTCCAATAAGAGCTACAATGTCAGTCTACAAATATAGCCACCAGTTTTTTTTCCAAACAAACAATAATAATGTTAGATAAACCTTTTGGTTTCATATGACAGTACCTAATAAAAACTTAATCAGATAAAAGTTGTCTACAATACACATTTCATTGAATTCAAAAATACACAATTCAAATAGGCTTACATCAAAGTGTTTGAACAATTTATTTTAAAAGTTGAATACTAGGTCTACTACTGTATTTGTTACGTGAAATTTGGTCAAGCGTTTGACAATAATAAAAGTCTACTAGTAAATTAAGGCCCTTGGCCCTGTCGAATGCAAGTCTGATGGTGGGCGGGAGGGTTAAAGCCATGGCGTGACTTCACAACCGACCAAAGTATCCTTCCGCGCCAACAAGAACAGATGGACCACGGAAAACGTAGATGGCGCTAGCTACCGAACAGGTCTTGCGGAAAAATCAAACGTTTGGAAATACCAGTTTTCTCGAGAACGAGTGAAATTTTTATTTTAATATTTTCAACACTCCTTCTAAAATAATGTATTGATGTTTATTAATTGTTACATTTTCTTATTTTTTGTTATGAAGCCGGCAGTTTTCTATTGAAAAATGTCAATTTTATTGATATTTGATCACTGTTAAAGTTATAGAGGAGGTGTGTATATAAAAAGTATAACTTAATCAACATGCTTCTATTCTTGAACAAACCGTTTCCGAAAAGAAAATAGCAAAACAATAAAAATTC
>CABFWB010000515.1:84446-94603 GCA_902151455.1 Timema bartmani
GCCTTAATAGTAATAGTTAGCTATTTTTGTTGATCCCCGCGGCTAAATACCCTTATGGTCCACCTGCATAATGGGGTAGTGATGATGTTAGTATAATTGAGAGAAATATAAACATATATTCATGGAGGGAAAGGGGCCGGGGAAACCATATATTAAAATAAACCTCAGAACATCCACTCTGGTATTTTAAACCTGATCACCGGCAAACCACATAGTCGAGACTGATGCCTTTGTCTACCTTTGTCATTCCAGGTAGTATCAATGTTGTTCTCCCAAGTCTTGTAAGCACGTGTCTTCATGAACTCTTACCAAGACGAACGTAATCTTTGACACCTTCTGTTTTCCAGGTTAATTGCCTCCCCCCGAAGTAAGGACAGATATTGCCACTGTGGCGAAAGTGTTTAAACCGCAGATTTCAATTATCAGAGGGAGATTGTTTTAATGACTTTGTTATGCGGGTGTCGCCATCGCCAGGAGCAGTTGAGCTGCTTCTCTCAGAGCCACGTAGAGAAATAGAGCATAAGCTAGTTTAACCTACTAATATATAAACAAATGAGTTTTTCTGTCAATTTGTTATTCTTTAACGCAAAAATCCCTGCATAGAGTTTACTGGCATTTCGCATTCTAGCAATAGACTGGACTGCCGATGATGGGGATATCGGGGTTCGAATCCCAGTCCGTTGTATTGAGGGTGATTTTTCCTAAATATTTTTCACCCTCCCTCGAAACAAATGCGGATACACTTCCTCTAAATTCAATATTCCTCATTCCTAACATATTAGTGTAATTATTAGTAAGCCTACACAAGCGTATATTCCGGACAGGTAGTAATAGACTCAAACCCCGATCTTATCATCATAAACAATTCAGTTTATTGTGAGAGTGACGCCTTAGACCATGCGGACACCGAAGCGGATAGCTGCGAAAAAGATATTTGTTTAAGAAAATTGTGTGCCGAACCTTATGACCTAGAAAACCAACAGGAACATAACAAACAGGAAAACACATTTATAATACCGGTACCGGTAGAAACACAAAACCAACAGGGACACAACACACAGGAAAACACTCCTTCCTATCTCTGATACCGTAAAGTTCGAGAACAATCTGTTCCCACACTTGTTTGGATTGTTATTACTAGTGGCAGGGCTAGAGTAGGATTTTAGTGGTCTAAGAAATATAGGAATATGGAAAATAAATACTTGGAGAGCTTTGAAATGTGTTGCTGGAGAAGATTAGAGAAGATCGGGTGGGCAGAGAGGGTGACAAATGAACAAGTCCTAAGAAGGGGTGGGTGAGAAGAGAAATATTTTGGATGTGATTCTTCGGCGCAAAGCAAACTGGAGCGGACACATCCTTAGGAGGAACTGTCTTTTGCACGACGTCGTAGTAGGAAGGGTTGAGGGAGAGAAGAATTTAGGGAGGAGCAGGATTCAAATATTAGATGACTTGAAGGAAAGAAGAAAATTCCAGGAGCTGAAGGAGGAGGCAGAGGACAGGTCGCATTGGCGGTCTAAGTTCACTGACAAAACCTGTCGTAGGACAGAACACCTAATAATAATATTAACAAGAAAACTTTAGATAACATAATTTTTTTTCCCCTGCTCAGCAATGATAGTATTTCACTATTTTAATCCTGTTCTGTCTAACATTCGAGATCTATCGGTAGCGTGTCTACCCTTTCACAGTGATTAATTGACGTGTGTGGGGGCTGGATGTTGTGTCAATTATATATTTAAGTTAGTTTATAAGTCGTGTGGTGATATAATTGAGTGAAAGTAGCTCTATTATCTTTTTCTACCTGTCAGATAAGACCCTTTCTATGAACATATGTCTTTATATGTGCATTATAACCGTACCGGTGACCTCGCAGTTTGAGACGTTATTTTCACATTATATTTTGTTGCTGTTAGTGAACGTAATTGTATTTAGAATGGGTGCATGGTGGATGTGGTTCACCCAATATTTTATTCATTTAGCACCGCGTCTTACTACCCGTTCGGGTTATACGCTTAAATACTAATTACACTAATGGGCTAGGAATCGGGAAGGTTGAATATAGAGGAAATTAGCCCGTATTTGCGTGGAGGGAGGGTGGAAAACCATTTAGGAAAAAAAGTTCACCCGACTGAGATTAGAACCTCGAAAACACTGCAAGCTAATGCAGGTACATTTCATCCAAATTATCTTCATCATACCTACAGTATTCCTTATATTAATCTATTAGTTTAAACAAATTTTAAACCTTAAGTTCAAGTAGATATGTATATGAATGGACGGATAGAGAACGAGAGGAAATTAAATAGTTAACTAAGGATCTATATTGAACTTTATGACCACAGCGTTAAATTATATCAGTACATAGCTTGCAAACTAATTTGACATTCCCCCAACACAATCCAATCCTAAATCTAGTAAATATACACGGATAGTCCCACAGAGTTATTAAATTATGGTTAAAGACCTGAGCCTTGAGTCGAACTGTTGGTCTGTAGAATAAAGAGAGTATTCATCGAAACACATCACTCTGTAAAAAGAAAAGTTAGTGTTCTATTCGGGCGTTAGAGTCGCTGAGTTTTACACCAGGCTTTCAATGACACATATTTCTACAAGATTTGTCGCGAGTCCAGCCGACTTGATCTGACAGTTTTAAAAGTTATTTGATTTGTTTTCATGTATCCATACGTGTTCTACAGTTGCCATTTTAGACAGATGGTTGTAGATCTAACAGGTTTAAGATATGTTGCCCATTTCGAATTTTATTTAAAGTAATATAAAAGGGTAGTTATGGTACCAATTCAATAAATTTTAAACCCTTAAAGTGGCAACGTATCCTACGAAATGCCCTGAATTTGTAAGGTTTTTGTTATTAATATTATATTATATTAATAAAATGAAACACGCTTCGGTGACCACGTGGTCTAACGCGCTACTCTCTCTCTCTTGTTGGACTAGACTGCCGAAGATGGAAATATCGGGGTTCGAACCCAACCGGGTACACTGAGGGTGTTTTTTCTAAACGGTTTCCCACTCTCCTTCCACGCTAATGCGAGTGAATTTCCTCTCAATTGAGCTTCTCCTAATCCCTAAAAACCATTAGTGTAATTAATACATAGGCGTATAACCCGAACGGGTAGTAAGACGCAGCGCTGACAAAAAAAGAAGAGTTCGTCTGTCTGTCTGTCATGAAGAGTGATTGATATCTACCGCACGCAAAGGGCCGAAACTTTAAAATTAATAACCCCTGTGCACAAGCGTGTGTATCTCGAAGCTGTCATTTTAAATTTATTATTAGATTTTTTAAATGTATTAAAAACTGAATTGGAAGAAATAAAACGAAGGTATTTTTTTTCTGTAGTTTGAAGCAATGCATTGCGTGGCTGCTCGGATTAAATCCCTGGACAAAGCCGGGTACTTCCGCTAATATTAACATATTATTTTTGCTTTGTCTACCTTTTAATGGTATAACTACAGCTTCTTGTTGGTGGTTGTGTAACAGGTCACTTTAGTGCCTTATTTTGTTCATAAAAAGAATTAAAAATGGAGTGTATCTCATAAGATATTTGCTAAGTTAAGAGATAATATTTATTCAATGACTAACTTTTGTTTATTCTGGATTCAAAACTATACATAGCCTGCTGAGATGTAAACGTGGCATTACTTATTAAATATTCATACATATAATAGGTAGAAAGACATTTAACTGACAATGTTGGATACTTCTGCATAGCTATAAGTTTTGTTTTCAAGATCTCTAAAAAACAATGTAGGCCTATATATATCTACATGGGCCTAATAAAAGCCATGGGGCTAGTATTTGTCTGTCTGTTTGTACAGAACTTTTCTCAAACCTCCTGACCAGGTAAAAAGATGAAACTTCGCACACTGATCAGTTAAATGTTTTAAATACCCCCAAAAATCTTAAACTGAAATTTTTTTTCAGGAGGCCACAGAAGGAATTCAGCACACCGTGATCACGTGGTTAGAGTTAATAGATATTATAGTTTTGGCCTGTGGTGCGTGCATACTATCTTTATGAGAAAAATAAGAAAACTTGAAAAAAATAAATCCCGATAATTTGACAGAACCATTAATCATTAATTATGTCTTTAAAAAAAACTAAAAATAGATTTAAAAAATAAGACTTCAAGCCAAATTTGAAATTACACCTAACTTTTAATACATCTATAAAGTAGGAATTTAAAACTTTTTTTTTTGTTTCACGATATGTATCTTTAAAAAACAACGTACTTAAAATAAATGTCTAGTTATGTAGAATGTGGTCGTTTAAATGTTTGTCTACTTATTTTAGTGGCCTATGTTCAATTACTTGAGAGGGCCAAAAATTAATGAATGTGAAACTGAGACCATTCCTTTCCATTAAGGGATAAATAAATGTTCTGGGGCTTAGGCCACTGTGTTTGTGCTAGAATTAATTTAAGACAAACCATTAAAAGCCCGTTCAGGCATCAAATTCGTTAAGAAAATTGCAGAAACCCATTTTTATTTGTGACTTTTAGTTAGTATAAGCTTATTCTTATTTCAAAGTTGCCCAGCAGCATAGCGTTACAGGTTTATTCGTGTTTATAAGCTGCTATCCAGCCTGGCGTGACAGGCTTATTTGTGTTGATAAGCTGCAATACAGTATCCAGCGTCCAGTATCCTGACGTGACAGGCTTATTCATGTTTTAACCTGCTATCTAGCCCGGAGTGACAGGCTCATTCGTGTTTTAACCTGCTATCTAGCCCGGAGTGACAGGCTTATTCGTGTTTCTAATTTGACGGCCTGCCCGTTGGTTAAGAGACTCCCTGGTGCTCTCCATCTGGTCAGTACCAAAGGCAAGTTACGCTGTCGTGGATGACACTCACCTGATTTCCGACGGCGCCCTGTACGCGGCACTGGTGACGTAGATCTCGGAGCCTTCGACGTCTGAGGGAGGCGGTGGAGGGCGGTACTTGTTCTTGCGGTTGGGCGGCCTAGGGGGCTGCCGTCTCTCGTTGACGGACACGTACTCTGATACGGTGCGGTCAGAGGCTGCGCCCCTCTGACTCTCCTCGCCGTCCGTGGAGTAGCCCCGGTGGACGAACACCGGCTCCCTGGGGACGGACGCCACATAGTGGTGCTTGGTCACCTTGCGCGCCATCTCACCTGACAACAACAAGCTCGGAGAGTTACAAGGTGTGGTGACCCTTACAGAAATAATCGTTATTATTTGCTTCGTAAAACTATTCAGTTAACCAATCAAAAGCTTCTAATAATACTTTATTTAGCATTACTGTATGACTGGCTTTTTCATGACTAATTGAAAAAAAATCATAGCGGTTGTATCAGGAAGACATTAGTGCATGAAATATTATTATTATTATTATTATTTAACACCGCGTCTTATAACCCGTTCAGGTTATACGCTTAAGTACTAATTACACTAATGGATTAGGACTTGGGAAGGTTAAATTTAGAGGAAGTGAACCCACTTTGAGTGGAGGGACAGTGGGAAATCAATTAGGAAAAACCACCCCGAGTTCACCCGACCGAGATTCGAACCTCTATCTCCCCCTCTTTGGTGGTCTAGCTCACACGACTGGTGCGTTAGCCAACTACGCCACAAAGGCGGGTCATGAAATATTAAATTATTAAGTATTTTATTCATACTTTTATCTTATTATAAATGGTCAACAAAAATTATAACTTATAAAAAGGTCACACAATATATATGTCTCAATAAATATATATATATATGTACATTTTTTTAAAATTGTATATAAACAAGCGCACAAATACTGGTTGTATTGAAGTATTCAACCATCCGCCGGTTCGCCATCTTTATTTATGAAGTGCAGGTAAACTTTTAGAAGCTCTCGTTTCATATATATATATATATATATATATATATATATGAGGCATTTAACATACACTTTCCAAATCGACCGATTATATCAGCACACGACTTATAAACTAACTTAAATCTAAAAAAGACACAACATCCAGACCCTGGCTGTTAATTCATCACCGTGAAAGGGGAAACCAAAATTTCACAAATTATATATTTTTCGGGCATGCCAGGAATCAAACGGAGCTCAGTAGACAGAGACGCTATAGACTGAGATAAGGTGTCGGACCCCTCATTTGTAAATAATTTTCAAGTGTAATCCAGCCGCCACTACTAAAAATAGAAAAAATTAAACATCCAATCTATTATTTTCATATTTTATTAATGTTTAAAAAAATGCCTTAAAGAAGGGGGAAAAAATTATTGTGAAAGTTTTGACTGCAAAAAGTGACAGCTGATCCTTTCAGATAATATAATAAGCCTTTGCGTGTATGGTTATATGAAAGTAGATCTGGTAGGTTTATCCATCTGTCAGATAAGACTGTTCGTAAAGAAGTTCGGGTTTACAATCATGACAGTCGTTATTACAGTTTTCGAATTGATATGAGGACAATAATCATAGTCGAGATTCGGACGTAATCCAGTCCACCATTTGACCTGAGCTGCTTGTTATTCGTTTACCGGGAGATTGGTTGACTCACGAGACCAGACTATAAAATACCCCTAAACATTGATAGTCACGTGATTTAACACTTCACATTCATAATAGACCGGGTTATCGCTGATGTCTGATGAGGTTGCTGGTTCGAATCTTAGACGATTGCACCTGGAGAAGTTTTCCATGTATGATTTTTTTCAACTTTTCTCAAGGCTAATTAGGGTGCATTTCCTCTAAGCTATCCTCTTGTCCTTACCTTTAGATCAGGTCGTTAATTACAATTATGGTGAACGTACTAGTTTTAAAAAAGATTTACCTGGTTGGCCTAAGTTTTTTTAGCACCACGTATTACTACCCGTCCGGATTATACGCCTATATACTAACTACGCTAATGGGATTAGGAAGGTTATATTTAGAGGAGGTGTACCCGAATTTGCGTGGAGGATTTGTGGAAAATAATTTTGGAAAACCCGTGCTCAGTACACCCGTCCGAGAGTCGAACCTTAATCTCCCCGCCATCGGCAGTATAGTCTACTACGAGAGTACCGCGTTAAACCACGCGGCCATCGAAGCGGGTTAAATTAACTATTGAAGCTTATAATCATCCTCAATACAGACCATCCCCCACCCTTTATTTTTGAGAAGTATATTTTGAATAGGGGCTCATCCATAAACCACGTAACGATATTGAGAAAGGCGGGGGAAGGGGGGTGAGTACTCTAATGGCTACATGGTGTTATATGGGGGGAGGGTATGTACATCACAGTGTTGTGTAACAGATCTTATATTTAGATTATAATGTTGAAATAATAATATTATTATTGTTTATGTTCTCGCCGTTAGTAAACATACTTATAGATAGCTTCCGATTTTAAGAAATATTACATCCGAGTCCATCTTTTAGTGTCACAAAAAGCTTCTCTATGAAATGATGACATTCACTTTTGATGTGAAAAGCTACGTAACACAGGGATCAGGCTAGATGTGGGCCTATCATAATTGGTGTTACATAGAGGGGGAAGGGGTATCAAAAAAGTTCATAAAAAAGCGTTACGTGGTTTATTGATGATCCACAATGAAGACAAACTGATCATTGCGGCCTCGCTAGCTCAGTCATAAGAGCAGTTGCTTGCTAAGCCAAGGATCTAGAATTAAATAGCCAAAGCTATTATTTATACTTTTAGAGAGGATTACTCCATCTAGATATCATATTCTGAAAATTGAAAAATGACATATGGACACGGGAATCGAAGCCGGGATCTTTGGCTTGGTACGTCAATGCTCTAACCACTGAGCTATCCAGGAATCGCCCCGTTCCCAGGGTCATTCCTGGATATTTTAGTGGTTAGAGCATTGGCGTACTAAGCCAAAGGTCCCGGGTTCGATTGCCGTGTCCAGGTGTCATTTTTCAATTTTCAGGATACAAAGTTCTAGAGTTCGATTTCATGTAGATAATTCGTTGTTTTTCTAAAAATAATGTATATATAATACACCAGCGTATCAGAAAATTCAGCGGTCAAAGGTTATGGCCTTAGTGGGGTACGGGGTTGTGTACTAGGAATTCTGAGCTTACCAAAAGTGTCGTCCTAGGCTTTAATAATCTCAATTGCGTTATGTGTCAATGCCTTGATTTTCTTACGAACGTAAATTTGGAGCATCTTTTAGAAAATACAATAATAATTGTTACGGTCAGTATTGATAATATTTTATTAGTGTAATTTTATAGCTATTGATAATAAAGTGACAGCTGCAGACCACATGATTTGACGTTGGAATAGGCCTGCGTGAAATTATATCTACTAACTTTTTATAGCTGTCGGATATATCCAATCGTAAGAAAATTAGGGTATACAAAGGAATTATTAAAAAAAAAAATACTGAATAAACTTTCTTTTTGATGTAAAACAAATCTGTAGCCCACATCGGTGGGCACGCGGATTAAACGTCAGTCTCGTATTTTCTGATTTTTCTCAAACTTCGAAGTTGGGGTTCGAATCGTGGCCGGATATGTTGAGTTTTTTTTCCTTAAATGGTTTTCCCACCCTATTCCACCACACAAGCACTGGTACGGTCTCTCTAAATTATACATTACTCACCTCTACCCCATTAACGTAATTAAATGTGGATAGCCCGGACGGGTAGTAAGACAGAGGTGTAAAACAAACTGTTGGCATAGTGAGCTCACGAAACCAGACATCAATCAATCGAGATGATAATCGATGAATTGCGGGCGGCGATGAAGGAATGAAGCATTGCCAAATGTATTTGGGTCAAACACTTTCTTTTCAGGCGGCCCCAGTTTTTCGAGGGCCGCGGGTATAGGCGAGGGGAACAAAGAAAGGTCGAACCAGTGGCGTGAGGCGATCTCTCGGGTCGACGGTTCAGCGTCACGCTCCACTTGACGCCACTGCCACACTCGCTGACTCCCTTGGTCCTAGGTGTTGTGTCCATGGGTTAGAGGGCCACAAAAGAAAAGGGATATTTAGGTTTTTTTTGACGCTTCCCTGTAACCTGCATGAGATTGAGATCGCTCGCTATGTTTGGTATTAAAAGTTTTTAGTATATTATTAGATATTATTTAAATTGAAAAATGATACCTGGACACAGGAATGGAAGCCGGGACCTCTGACTTAGTACGCCAATGCACTAACCACTGAAAATAATTGAGTAATCGGTTATGGCGCAGCTGTTTTTTGAAACGCGGATCGGAGCCTTATCCCAAGTTTTATTTTTCCTTTAAAATATTTTTACAATTTGAATGTTATTGTTGAAGTTGAAGCTAAGGAGATTTTAACCTTCAACTTCGACCATTAGTCACACACCCCTAATATGAAGTTTCCAAATCTGAAACTAGTTTTTAAAACGACCATTAAAACTTCATTTATATAGCAGTCAAAAGGTAAAACAAACAATAAGACAGCAACTACATCATAATGTCGTATTTTAATCGTTGTTATCTTTAAAACAGGATCGTGAGGCTATCATATTGTTGACTTTCATCTTCTCAAGACTTAAGAAAGCGGAAAAATAAAAGAAGAAACTTGAAATTCAGAGCGATCACAGTCTGAATAGCATCGTGACTTCGTGGTAATCTTCCAGTAAGAATTTAATCAAGAACTCTTTTCTTCGATGATATTTTCTTCAGGATAGCGTCCGATACAATAAATATCAAATACAGAATAAACGAATAAGCATGACTTGGACATTTCCGAGCGTTGAAGAAGAACTACAGTCCAAATTTTCATAGGAATAACTTTTTCTGACCGAAAAGTTACTCGATTCACTTTCATGTGATTTTCCGCTTTTAATTTTGATTGATATTATCAATACCTGTAAAATAACACTAAAATTATATTAAAATGGTATCAATGTTGGCCTCAAAAGATAGGTTTGTATTTTCTAAAATATCCTTTCATAACCGTATTCTACTATATTAAACATACAGTTTATATTTATCCACCCATTTCTGACTGGCCTGCTGCTGACGGGGAGATCGGGGTTCGAATCTCTGTTGTATCTAATTAGGGTGGGATTTTCTAAATGGTTTACCACCCTCCTTCCATAAAATGCTTCGTTTCATCATCCCAACCCATTAGAGTAGTTATTATTATTATTACTATTATTATTATTATTATTATTATTATTATTATTATTATTATTATTATTAT
>CABFWB010000515.1:94762-142953 GCA_902151455.1 Timema bartmani
GGGGGGGGGCGGGGGTGGCTAGAGTTTTATTTCCATCCTCTCTTCCTACTAATGTAGGTGCACTTCTTCTAGACTTCTTCTTTAACATTTACCGCTTAAATTATTGATCCGTCAATAACAGGTGTTTTTAAAGGACTTCTTCTACACCGCCCGGGATATACCCATTTAATCACACAAACGTAGTAGGAAGAGGAAAGGTAGAATTTAGAAAAAAGTACCCGAGTTTGCGTTGAGGTAAATAGGGAAACTGTTTAGGAAAAATACATTTCAATATTCCCATCTGGGATTCAAACCTCGACCGGAAAAAAAAACCTTGATAATCTTGACACTTAACATGTGTGTCCAACGATGCGACTTACGTAAGCTTACAAATTAAAAAATAATTTCTAATATTAAAACTAGTTTCTCTCAAAAATACGATGACGGCATCTGATCAAACGATACTCGTTTGTGACGTGGTAGGCGCGGTGGGAGGGGGAAAGCAGTACTTGGTTACTCTACCAGCTGGATTAGACAATTATTATTGAACCACCGGTACTATCTTACGGCCAGTTATTGGTTTTAATTGAGCGATGAACGATAAGCAGCCCCCCCCTCCCCTCCATTTTCGAGTCTGCAGAGAAAGGCCACGGACGACAACTTTCAATGGAAACCCTTTCATCACGACACCCCCCTCTCCACTCGCAAAGCTGCTGATGCAGTTGTTGGCTGCAAGAGTTCCGTTTGAACCGGTTGTTCGATGGGCGGATTGGCAAGGGTATTCAATCACATATATTATAGAATAAATTAAAAAAACACGGGAATCGAACTCGGGACCTTTGGCTTAGCGCATCAATTCTCTCTACCACTGAGCTATCCAGGTTCATCCCATTCTCAGGGTAATTCTTTACTCGTATTTAATCATCATTTAATTATTATTTATATTGTTGTATACGTGTGAATATCATGAGCTACTAGGAGCTATCATTGATATCACAGCCACTGACAATAGTACTTGCCAAGCGAATCAAGATGGGAGAAAACTAAGAAGCTATAGAATTGAATATTAATATTGCACGTCTGGGCTACATCACTCATAGCCCAGTAAGGGAAATAGTATCCAGTACTAATGTACCGTTATCCAGGGGACGCCCGAATGTACTAATCGTACATCCTTTCCGTGGAGACTCTTTCCATGTTCTGATGAGATGAGGTGATGGTGATAGTGAGTATGAGTGTGATAGAGAGTATGAGGGTGATAGAGAGTATGAGGGTGATAGAGAGTATGAGGGTGATAGAGAGTATGAGTGTGATATAGAGTATGAGGGTGATAGAGAGTATGAGGGTGATAGAGAATACGAGGGTGATAGAAAGTATGAGTGTGATAATGAGTATGAGGATGTGGAACCAGTGGAAACACTAAAACATAACTTAGGCCTAATTAACCAAAGCCTGGCGACTGTCGGGATAGTTCCCCTTTCGGGAAAAATATCGAAGGCGCCAGCCTGGAATCGAACCCAGGACCCCTAGGTTCGTAGCCAGGCGCACTGACTACCACACCACTGGCCGGTTAGCTATAACGTTAAGTATAGCCAGACTATTATGAAAAACGAAGCTTAGGGGATTCGACTTGGGTTCAATTCCCGTGTCCAGGTGTCCATTTTTCAATTTATTTGAATATGACTCAATGGTCCACTCTCACAATAAACTAGACTGCTGATGACAAGGAGATTAGGGTTGGAATTCCGGTCGGGTGTACTAAGAGTGGTTTTATTTAAATGGTTTTCCCTCCACGCAAATTTGGGTGCACTTAATTAGTTATTTTTATCCATATCTAATAAGTTTTTCCAGTGAAGCGGAGGTTGGAGATAAAATCCCAACCGGGTGTTCTGAGGTTATTTTTCCTAGATTATTTCCCACTATCACCAGTGCTCAAATTGGGCCTGAACGCGCCTGAACACTGTTCCGGTTGATATGAAAATTTATCACTAGCGTTCCGGTAGATACAACACAGGTTTAAATCGTTCCGAATGCGCAGTAGAAAACTACTTCTTCGTTCTTCCTATCGTTTTCCTAAAGGACCTCTATTCTAGTCTGTATAGCAGGGGTCCCAGACCCGTGCCCGCGGGCGCCCGCCGAGCCTTTTACGTCTGCCCGCAACTTTTTGACCACAGCTGAATAGTTCTTAACTAATAATTTTAATCTGTCACTTTTCCAACAAAAATCAAGTTTGTGCTTATCTCCAGGTATGCTATTCTCAAGAGGTTGGTGATTGAAAGCCTCCCTCTTTCCAATCCCTCCCTCTGATTCCTCTTTCTTTGC
Organism: Timema bartmani; assembly: GCA_902151455.1. Lineage (NCBI taxonomy): Eukaryota > Metazoa > Arthropoda > Insecta > Phasmatodea > Timematidae > Timema > Timema bartmani. The sequence goes on from CABFWB010000515.1 coordinate 97,064, forward strand.
CGGCTCATTTTCAAAGTGTACTTTATTACTCGGAATTATCATTCTACTCACTGATACCAAGCTAATACTTCCTATTTCCTTTGTAAATATCTTGACATGAGTCTACCCAGCTTTGTTGCTTGAATAAACACACAATAAATGTAGATTTATAAATGTACCTAAGCACCAAAATTGTGGTGAGTAGTTAAATATTTCCTTGTGTCTTTATTTTGGTCTTGTTAAAATCGTAAATAAAGCAGTATTTTTTTTATTTATTGACATTGACTTTTAGTTTGGTGAAAATTGTTTCAATTGTTTTAACTGGTTTTGGACTAACTTTGCGTGTGTACCATTTGCGTTATTTTATATGCGAATTTAAAAAATATTCTTTTAAATTTTAAACTCACAATTTCTTTTAATAATATGTATTTGTGTGTGTGTGTTTTTTGCATTATGATTTATGTTCGGCTATAAATTTAGTTGAAAAGTGTTTGGTGCCCGCCGCACTACCGTTAGTTTTGAATGTGCTCCAAGGTACAAAAAGGTTGGGGACCTCTGCTGTATAGTATATTGTATTTTGAATGGATCTAGGCGCTACTTACTACGCTTTTGTGTATTGTATTGTATTTTGTATTACAATGCGTTTTCCAAGAATTTTCTTCACAACAGAGCCGACGATTCCTATAACAAGACAATGACTTCAATACAAATATTTTACAGATGTTTATCTTTCCTCTCCTCTTTTGTGGGGACAATTTTTGGAAAGGGCGTTTGCTGTTTCTGTTCGTAGGAAAAAGATTTCCACCTTCAGTTTCACGTTGTCTTTCATAGTGTAAACACCGTACCTATTTGAAGTTTTGAAACTCTGTGCGTAACATTTTATTTTTCTACTCAAGTTAGTTACAACATTTCCTTGCCGCGTGAGTCTTATAACTAAACATATCTTCTTCAAAATATGTATTGCATTGAATGAAATGAAAAAAAAAAAAGAAATTGGTGTCCGTTTGTCGGCGGTTAAATCTTTAGAAATGGTAAGCGTAGTTAATAAAAACTGTGCCTGTTCAGTAGTCAGAATTTACATGCAAAGTTAAGTCCCAATATGTGAAGTCTGAAACATGCAAATACATATGAAATTCCACCACGCAGGTAATACTGCCAATATTTGTTTTAAAAAAAACAGTCCCGGTGTGGTCCGAAATAATACTTAAATAAATTAAAATTTGCACGTAATAGAAAGGGGTTTATCACGACAGGATTAGCAAGCTGGTGGCCGAAACAAACCCACACTCGAGCTATAACGAGGAGAAACAAGATTAGGAACAAAGTTATTCGGGAAAGAGTAGAACTAGGAGTACAGTGAGTACATGAGACAGAAGAGGAAGCAAGACTCAGATGGTATGGGCTTGTAATTAGAATGGAAAAAAAGATCGTGCTAAAGAAAATGTTGGAAATGAAATATTGATGAAAAAGACTGCAAGGTCCAATTAAGAGCTGGGAGAAGCAATTAACAGAAAGTGTGCAAGTGAGAGTAGAAGAATGGAAGCAATTAAAGGAGAAAGAGTGGTGTAAGACTAGAGGAAGATGGAGGCATTTTACTAAACTGACCCGGCCACAGTCTGGAAACAGTTTATGATGATGATGTTGAGAAACAGCTTTACAGTAAAGAATAGAATGTCTGGTTGTTTCTATCAATTTAATTAGCAGTGCTTGTTACAAAATATTTTGCATTGAAACAAAAGTTTTCATGTTGATTAAATAATAATAATATTAATAATGATTCTTAACATTCTCATAATTTTTCATAACAATATAAAACAAAGAATTTTTCAAATTTTCTGGTGCCATATTTTGACTCTTCTGTGGCAAATTTAATAGGATGAAACTCTGATTTACTCTACAAGGAGTGATTGGAGAATTTTTCATATCTCTCTAACTTTAATTCAATTAATTTTCGTCTAGTATTTTCCCCACAAATGATAGGTATTCTTTACATGTCACGATGTTTCAAGTGTCTTGTTTTTTACACGGATGAAAAAGATGTGAAACAACAACTCTAACAAAAATGTAATGTTTATATCTTGATGTCAACAAGATGTAACTATTAATTCTTATGGTGAAAATAATTAGTTTTTAATTTGATTATAAATGATTTAGATTAATAATGAATAGTATATGGTTTTAGACTAGTGCCTACTTACATAGTTAGATATTGGATATCGTTTTACTGTGCTAGTGTATTTTTTGTTTCAATATAAATCAATATTTATTATCAATAAATCAATTGTAGTTATCAATGAATTAGATAAGTATAGTAAACTGCAAGGTGATATTAATTTTACTGAAATTCTTGAACTGGTATGGCTAAGTATTCAACTTATTGAAGTGTGTATAGAAAATGCAATAGGTTCTACCTATGTAATAGTTTCATGCTGTAAAATAGATTTTAAAATTATTGGTTGTTTGTTTTTACCGTTCCAGTTGTTAAAATTTCCCAATTCGAGCACTGACTATCACTCCACCCAAACGGGAGTGCATTTCCTCTAAATCATACCATCCTCATCCCTACCTCACTATCGCGATTAAATGAGGATATCCAGGACGGGTAATAAGCCAGTGCGGGGAAGACAAACTGAAAATATCCCACATAGTTGCTTGACTCTTTATTATTCTGATTGAAACTGAAGCTAGGTCAAGTTAGTTTGTAAGGCGTGTGTCGACACAACCATGTATTTAGAAAGTGCGCGCTAAATCCTTTTTTTTCACACCGAGTCTTAGTACCCGTTCGGGTTGTGCGCATTAATTTACCAAACTAACAGAATAGGAATGAGAAAGGTAATATTTGAGAGGAAAAGTACCCGAATTTGCGTGAAGGTAGGGTGGAAAACCTTTTAGTTAAAACCCCCCTCAGTACATCCGACTTGGACTCCAACTCCAATCGGCAGTTCAGTCTATTGCGAGAGTGACGCGTTAGACTTTGTGACCAGCGATGCGGATAAATCAATTTTATAAATTATAGGCTTCATTAACTAGAGGTCCGTGAAGTAGTTATTTCCTGGATGGACACTTGTGTGGTCCGTGATACAAGAGGGCGTATACCCCCCTTGACCCCCTCCAACCCCCTCCACCGTGCAACCATCACGTGTACTTGGTCCAGTGGGTACAGACCGTCTCACTGCAGCTGCTGGTCAAGCATCGGTTCCGTTATACCTGGCAGATGATGTCAACACACAAGAATACTCTGTGACGAGGGTCACGTTCACCTACACTCAATATCATCGCTGAGGTAGCAATAGTTCTTACAGATAAGATCTTTAACTTCATTCTCTCTCTCGGTTACTGCCGCAAAATCTCCTCGCTCTCAGCTATACCCTGATTTTGGTTGTAAAAACAGTAGAGACAATTCAAACACATTTATTTGTGGACAACAATGATAGTATTTTTATATTAATTGTGTTATTCTATATAATTTATTTTGATAATATCTACCGAAAGTGACGGCTGCAGATAACATGACTTGATGTATGAATATATTTAAATTGTTTTAGTAACGTCAGTAACTAACTTCTACTTTTCTTCCTATCAAAATCATACTATAGAAAATTGTCTTCTATGTGAGAGAAGATTGACCACACAAAAACGAGAGGATGACAAAGCTGTTTCCCCAATAATAGCCATGTGGTTCCTTCAGCGAACTCATAGAACATCGGACTCTGACCTAGGGAGGTGGAGGATCGATTACAAACGTTTACAAAACGACGTTTTTTTTTAATATTTCTTTTCTTTACAAAACGTAGTATCTAATTCGTTCTCCAAGCATTTCAAATGCTTATGTATTTACTTATAGTTCTATCCACCTCTTTTAGACATGATGATTTATAGGGGACACACCTCAGTGGCTGAACTGTCTAAGACGTCACTTTCATGCTGGACTGGCCTGCTGAAGATTGGGAGATTGGGGTTCGAATCCCAGTCGGGTCTACTGAGGGTATTTTTCTAAATATTTTCCCCACTTTGCTTCCACGTAAATGCGGGTACACTACCTCTAAAATGCTTCCTTCCTTATGCTTACCCCATTAGATTAATCATAATATAATGCGTATATGTGGTGATTAACTTTTTTTTTATAGAAATGTGTGAAGTTCACTTTTTAAATGCGAAGCGAAGTCGAAGCAAACATTCAAACATGCAAAGCAAAGTCAAAGTCTGAAGTCGAAAATAATGTTTTGGTTGTTGTCTCATAACACTTTTTTAAATTGTTAAACATTCCATTAAATGCATCTTGGTAAAATAAAAGTTGGGAACATATAAACAAACACACGATATTATTCTAAGATGGCATATTTGAAATGATCTCTGCTTACATTGTGGGTGTCATTTAAACACTAGTCGTTGTTAAAATACTGTTTAGTAGCTGTTCTAAGAAATGATTATAGCATGTTGAAAAATGTCATATTTAATTAGTTATTACGAATTTGTGTTCCTAATATTATATCGAAGTTTTCTTTTTCCTTAGAAATGTTTCAAAGATGTGAGGGCTATTGTGAGTTTCGAAGTTTTTTTTATCGCCGCGTTTTATTATTACCTGTTCAGGTTATACGCATATACGATAATTACTTTAATGGGATAATTATTCTGACAAACTGTTGATATTTATTTTTATAACATATTAATTTCTTAATAATTTGATACAACCCGCTTTGGTGGCCATATGGTGTAAGGCGTCATACTCGTAAAATATTATAATGCCAATGAAGGAGAGATTAGATTAGAATCTTGTGTGGGTGTACTGAGGGAGGTTTTCCCACTCTCTCTCCATGCGAATGGGGGCTACACTTTCTCTAAGCTTCAACTTTCCTCATTCCTAACATATTAGCCTAATTAGTCTAAATATGTACAACCCGAAAGGCTAATTTAACGCGATGATTAAAAAAAAATCAAGTGTATGTCACTAGACCTTGTGACTATGAAGAGAACTATGACAACACCGGAAGAGAGAGAGAGAGAGAAACAAACATTCAGTTCTTCAACCGGAAGTGACGACACGGCGCAGGGCGTCAAGGTATTCAAACAATAAGGAACATAACTGGCCGTGAAGTGGCTTGAAGTAGTAAATCTACGGGAGGGTTTTGGTAGAAAGGACCTTTTAGAAAATACAAACTTTTTTTTTTTGCAGTCAACATCGATAAGATTTTACTATATCATTAGTGTTAGTATTAATAATATCTATAAAAAATGACAGTTTCAGATCACATCATTTTATATATATATATATATATGAATCGAATATTAAGCTAGATTTTTCTTTTACATCCAATAAAAGAATTAAAACCATAAAAGAGCGCATTTGATCCATGATCAATTAAACTAAAATTTAAACATCTGCCACGTGAATTACGTAGGGCTACATAAAATGTTTTAATGAAATTGTTTATTATATCTTAAAAAAAAACAGATCAAGGTTGGTTTCTATTGAAAGTAAACTTATTTAAAAGTTTGACTTTTATTAGAGTTCAATTTCGAGTTACATTCCATCAAATCAGAGCCTTTTATGCATTTGGATTTAAAATTTCGAATCCGATTTGAAAATTCGAAATTTCGAAGCTTCGTAACTAGTTGACCTTTTATACTTGTCCTCCGTAACAGAATCGTAGTATACCGGTGGTACTACCTCGAACACGAATAGTACTTGACGGAACGTTATTTACCTCATTGTCTTGTCAAGTACTTGTTTATTCCGTTTGAAACGTTTCGGAGAAATAAGGGGCTGTCCACTCTTGGCTGACAAGAGGTCCCGTGTTCGTGTACTGTTAGGAACACACTGACACGTTTCTTTTAGGGCTACGTGTATTACTCCCCGTCCGGACTACAGTAGGATTTTGGTTGGAATACAGTAGGATTTTGTTAGAAATACGATAAAATTTTATTAGGAATATAGTAGGATTTTGTTAGAAATACAGTACAATTTTAGTAGGAATACAGTAGGATTATGGTAGATATACACTAGGGTTTTGGTAGGAATACGTAGGGATGTGAAAAAAGTATCTCTACTTTACTAATATGGGTATTTTCCTTTCGATACTAGTATTTTTCGATACTTTTATTGATATTAGTACTCTCACTCCGGTGTCGAATTGGTATCGAAAAAAACAAATTTTTTGCTATCTTCACTCATGGCCCATGCTGAGATTAAATTAAGGTGATCTGCCGAGGAAGAACAAATGATACTATTTCTCAATCCTCATTCATTTTCTGCATGACAAGCAAGAAGCAACTCCAGCATTCAGGTCCGGCTGCAAGAACTTTACTAAATTGATGCTTTGTTAACACTATCGTGGGTTTGCTTGCGTCATCATTGGAGCGATAGTGTGCTCGGGACCACACTATTGGTCCACCAAGCATTCACCATACGTTCTTGCATACCACACTCAATCTCTTTTAGCTTATTATAATTAAAAGCTGTTCTTTAATCTTTGTTTATCAATACAGCCACCCGACTGGTTAACCGACGAGTGGAGACTAGTCTATATAGCAGCCCCTTCCTTTATCAATGATCACGGTCATCACAAACTAAACAAAAGAGGATTTTGTAGGATCACAATAAACTCAGTCTACTCAAGGTGCTCCAAGCAGACGAAACAGAAACGTTTATGTGCAGATGAAGCATGGCGTCCATTTTTATATTGTTTGTCAATAGTTAAGAATCTATCTTGATAGAGTACATAAACGACGAATGTAGTTAAAAAAAATGGCACCTCCCAAAAGTAAGCTATGAATTTTTATTAAGTTGGAACCCGCTAACGCGCTAGTTTTGTGTTGAGATAGACTGCCGAGGACGGGGAGATCAAGGTTCAAGTCTCGGTCGGGTGAATTGAGGGTTTTTTTCCTAAATGGTTTTCCACCCTCCCTCCACGCAAATGTGGGTTAACTTCCTCCAAATTTAACCTTCCCAATTTCTAACCCATTAGCGTAATTAGTACTTAAGCGTATAAACCGAACGGGTAGTCGGACGCGGTACTTAAAAAAAAAAAGATGTTAGATAGTGAAAAAGCATCTTGTAAAATTTGTTTTACACTATTAAAAACCATTATAATTTTCAGTGTTTAGATAAAAATGAAAATACAATGATGATGCAAAAGTTGAGATTTTTTGTAACATCTTTTGTAACGTCTTAATACCTGTTCAGGCTATACGCCTATGTACTAATTTCACTAATGGGTTAGGGATTAGGAAGGCTTAATTTAGATTAAATGCACCCGCATTTGCGTGGTGGGAGAGTGGAAAGCCATTTAGGGAAAATCACCCTCAGTGCACCCGACCGGGATCGAGCCCCGATCTCCCTGTCTTTGGCAGTCTAGTCCAACATGAGATTAGCGCGTTAAGCCACATGGACACTGAAGTGGATAAGAGATTATTAATACTAGATAAAAAATATTTCTCCAGAATAAAATTTCTATACCGATACTTACTGTTATCGATACTTTTCTTTCGATACTAGTATGGTATCGATATTTTTCTTCCGATACTTTTAATGAGTACAGTATAAATACTTTTCTTTCGATACCATATCCCTAGGAATACAGTAGGATTTTGATAGGAGTATAGTAGGAATGTGGTGGGGATACAGTAAGATTTTGATAGGAATGCAGTAGGGTTTTGGTAAGAATATAGTAGGATTTTGGTGGGAATACAGGAGGATTTTGGTAGGAATACTGTAGGGTTTTGGTAGGAATACAGTAGAATTTCAGTAGGAATACAGTATGATTATGGTAGAAAAACACTAGTAGTTTGGTAGGAATACAGTAGGGTTTTGGTATGAATGGAATAGAATTTTGGTATAAATACTGTAGGATTTCGGTAAGAATACAGTAGGGTTTTGGTAGTAATACAGTAGGATTTTGGTAGAAATACAGTAGGATTTTGGTAGGAAGGAAATTTTAAAAATACAAGCAAACTTACCTTACAGTTAGCATTGATAACACCCTATTCGGTTACAACATGGTCTAAGGCGCTACTCTTGCAGTAGACTAGACTGTCGATGATGGGGAGATCGAGGTTCGAATCATGGCAGGAGGAACTAAGGGGGAGGTTTCCAAAATGGTTTTCCAGTATTCCTCCATGAAAATACGGGTACACTCCCTCTAAATATAATCTTTCTAATTCCTAAAACCATCAGTGTAATTATTTCACAGGTGTATAGCCCGAATGGGTAATAAGACTTGGCGATAAGCTATATAATATATAGGTATTAGTTATTTCTAGTGTTACTTTATAAATAATAGGTACCTATTGATATTATCTATCAAAAGCTACCCCTACAGATCACATGACTCGACGTAGGACTTATGAATGAGTGAACTGTCGGTTAAGTTTCTTTCATTTAAAATTTGACTGCAGTCAGGGCCGGCTTAAGGGCCGTGCGAACAGGGCGGCTGCCAGGGGCGCCAAACAGAGCTAAACCTAACCTACAGTAGCCTGGGCGTAAAATGAAAATAATCCTCAAACCTAACATAACATAGGCGTAATAGTGGAGATGCTAAGCATAACAGTCGTTCACTTTTTTATGCTAATATGAAATTTACATATTAGTATAATTTTGTGGTGAGTAAATTAGAAATTAGTGCCACTCTCAAAAGGTTATTTTACATTAGCCATTTTGAAAAAATGGCACCTTGAAACTTTTTTGTTTTCAATTGTAGCATGTCATTTATATAATATGACATCTACAATTAAAATTCCATAAAGACAATAAAACAAAATAACAAGTACTAATATATTCCAATAAGAAGAGACAGGTGGTGACTCACTCAGAATTGATGTTGCCGGGAAACGCCCAAGCGTCGAGGAACATTGCCCCAGTGGACCATTTCGGCATCGCGAGCATTTTCACGTCTTGATCGAAGGGCACAAGTTGAAGAAAAGAGAGATTATTGTCTGCTCACCACACCTTCTGAGAGCTAGTGAGAAAATTGAGTTAGTCCGCAACTCTTCCCCCCTTCACCCCTTAGATCACCTGTTGTAGTTCATGAGTAGGCCTCTTCTGAGACTATTAGTATCATGTCAGAATGTCTGACGTTGCTATCTATGTCCCTCAGACATAGTTTCATGTATGAGTATGTTTTGCTTTATTTTTCAATGTAGATTAGACATTGAGTATCATGTTTACGTATAGCCCGAACTGGTAGTAAGATACGGTGCTAATAATAATAATAATAATAATAATAATAGTATCATGTCAGAATATCTGACGTTGCTTTCTATGTCCATCAGGCATAGTTTTATGTATTAGAAAATCTTGCTTTATTTTCAATGTCCACCAGACATAGTGTATTGTGTTAGAGTGTCTGAGTTATTTTCTATGTTCATCAAACACATGTTTTAATGTCAAAAGGCCTGACATAGTTTCTTTAGTCGGAATGTCTGACGTTATTTTCTATATCCATCAGACATAGTTTCTTGGGTCAGATAGTCTGACGATTATTTCCCTATGCCTATAAGGCATAGTTTAAATACGAGGGAATCTATGCTCTACATAATATGTATAGGACCAGGTTATTGAGTATACTGAGTCCATGAATTTGATTTCCTTCTCTAAGTGCTTAAGACTTCGTTATATTTTTATGACACCCTAAACTGTATGATCTTGTTTAGAATCTTTTTATGGCTACCATCAGATCATCTAATACTTTCTTCGTGGACCTATTTAGGTCAGTGACTGGTTGCAATCACGATTACACCCTTGTTTGTGTAGCTATTTACGGTGCGCAACCTGTGGGAGTACTACTAGATTGAAGTAGTGGCCCACGAGGATAGTGCTTTCTTTCGGCCCCTTCAGGCACCATATTTATCTTAATATTCAAAGATAGTTTGTACCAGCTATTGTATGCCCTAGTAATGGCTAAATGTATAAATTTACTATTGATTGCTCTGGCAGTACTCATTAGGAAATGACCGGCCATAGTAAATTACTGTGTAGATGCCTGAATGTTAGCCATCTATTATTTGTAAAATGGAAGCTCCTCTTATAGGATATTATTCTTTGGTTTTTCGTAACTTTCCATGAGGGTTAATACAAACAAGCTAGCTTAAATGATATTCTTCTTAGTATAAATCTAAAAATATAGCATTTGATGGTATGTTTCTATTTTCAATTGTTTCACTATTTTTCATGATTAGACCTCTCAGGTATTAGCCTGGCTAGATGGTTCTTTTGTATGTTGCCTAAAATTTAACTCCCCTTTTTACTGTTGCCGAGTTGTGGCAGACGCTTCATCGTTCGAGTAAGAGCGAATATACCTACTAGAGTTATCAAACTAAACGAAATGTTCTATATAACTTATGTCAGTTCCTTGTCTACAACGTATTAATGCCCATTCGTCCAACCTAATGTTTTCTACCTCGATAACGGAATAAAGTTATCATTAACCAAATGAATTAAAATCTTGTCATTTATATGTAATTCTATATCTTTTTGTTTGCTTTTTAATAAACTTATTTGCTAAACTTAGTCTATATATTTCTGTGATGCATTTTCCTTCCCTATCCTTCTTCAGGTATAACTTATTTAATTATGTAACAGCAATCGTTTCTCTTGTTCTACGTGATAGGAGAAGCAACGATTCACAATTATAAACAGTTCATATTGTCAAAGTGTTTGTTAAACCTATAATAAAAAATAGAAGCTAACCTTGTCTACAAAATAGGTGCATATAATTTCATTTGTGGAGTTTCCCCTACACGCCCATGCGTAGGGTGAGGAACTCCTCCTGTTCGATGACGTCACGTGTCCATCTGTTACCACCACACGCTTACTTGTCCTACAATCCCGACCGGACAGTGAAAGTGGTACCTCTGGGCCGTGTTATGTAACTGGATAAGGTATCATCTCGCGACTGTTACATGCCCAGCTGTCATCTTGACAGTCACACCGGATATCAATAGACACAGATTAAGGTAATCCGGTGGAAAGCGAGTGTTTGATTTATTTGAACGAATTGGCGTGATCTTTCAACAATTTTTTTTACACGCTCTAGTGACAGTTTCTGATTACTGGTGGTGTATACCTAGATTAATTATTTACGAGTCGACCTCGGTGGTTTGGGGTAAAGTGTTCGCCTCAGGACCCGATATTCGTGGGTTGAAATCCGTAGCACAACTGATTCGGAGGAGAAGTAAAGTCGTCGCTCGGTCCCATATAGATCGTGGCACGTAAGAAAACCCTGGAAGGTATGTTAAAATACCTATCCTGGCATAATTGGTAGGCCCTTACGCGCTCGCTAGTAGAAATTCTCGTGTGCTGATATATACAGTAGGTTAATAAAGTGCATGTTAAATACCTCAAATAAATAAAAATAATGATTATTTATGAGTCGTAGGCTTACCAAAGAAAATAATTAATTGGGTCCACTTATTTGCGCGTCCAAATCACAGTTTTTGTAGTAAATCGCAGCTTAGGTTCATATTTTTCGATTTGTGTGCAAATCCAAACCTCAAACCTTTTTTTCAAAATACCTCAAACACTTTTTTTTTATTACATAGCAACGTCCATACATCCACCGAAAAACGTAAATTACAGCTCTTTACATATTTCTGCTATGCTCTGGAAAATTTGTAAAATTAATATAATTCTTGAATTAAAATCCTTTTATTAAAAAAAAGTTAAAATCGGCTTGGTAAGACTACAAAGATTGTTACGGAAAGAAATAGTCGTTTTCTAAAACTGAGGCTTACCCTTTGAATAGTTTTAAGATTTGTAAATTTGTTTAGAGGCTTTTATTAAAAAGGTAATGGAAATAATTAGGATAAAACTTCGTTAATCCTTGCCGAAATGATTCGCTTCACGTTTCAAATATAGCTAGCAGAACCTAGACAGTAACTATCACTTCCAGTAGCTAAGGTTTCACGAAGAGATTTCCGACAATGACGTAATATTAGAGGTAATTAATCACTAGAGTTGAAACACGACACAGGAATTGAAACTGGTGGCTTTGACTTAACACATCAATGCTCCACCACTGAGCTATCCAGGTTCATCCCAGGGTCATACTTATCCTAGGCACTGGATGAAACTGTATAGATCAGTGGTAGAGCATTGTTGCACTAAATCAAAGGTCTCAGATTTCAATTATTCCTGTGTCCAGGTGTAATTTTCAAACACTTTTTTTTCCCCTCCTCACCACGTTTTAGTCTACATTTGGATTAAAGGCATACATTAAGTATACAAACCGGTCCGTGGTATATTGGTCAGTGCACCTGGCTACGAACCTAGGGGTCCTTAGTTTGTTTCTCGGTTGGCACCTAGGATATTTTTCCTGAAAGGGCAACCCCCCCAACGGCCACCAGGGCTTGGTTAGTTACTCTAAAGCTAGGTTTAAGTGTTTCCACTGGTTCCACACCCTCATACTATCATCACCATCACCTCATATCATCGGGACATGGAAAGAGCCTCCACGGGAAGGATGTACGATTGGTCCGTTCGGGCGTCCCCTGGGCAACGGTACGTTAATTTATGGCTAATCTATTGACGCGCATTATTATTATTATTATTATTATTATTATTATTATTATTAGGCTATTAAATACACAAATAAGCTGGGATGATACAGCTATAATTTTAGAGGAAATGTATTTTTATTTGCGTGGAAAGAGGGTTGTAAACCATTTAGGTAAAAAAAAACACCCTCAGTACATCTGACCAGGATTCGATCTTCATCACTGGCAATCCAGTTAGTCACGACCGATGCGGATTTAACTCTATTTAAATTAATACCTATGATGGCCAATCAGTACTGAAGGAGAATTTCACTGTATAATATAAAAATTTGGAGGTGAAGACCCACACATGTGAGCAAGTGGAATAAACGTCAAGCTCATCTATAGTCTGGTTTGCCGATGACGAGGAAGTTTGGGTTAAATTTCCAGCCTGGTGTACTAAGTGTTTTACCCCTAGATAGTTTCCACTCTCCTTCCATAAAAAAGAAACGCGGCTAAATTTCATCTAAATTGTATCACTGCCCACAAGCTTTGTAAAATTAGTTTAGTCCGGACGGTTATTAAATACGCGGAGTAAGGAAATTAATGCTGAAATTAACCATTTTAATCTTAGTTTACCAACCAGATGGTGTTGTACCAATGTCAACAGAGGGTTTCACATTCCGTTCCCTTAAATTGAAGAGAAAGCGAATAAAACTATTAAAGCTGACGTCCATGAGAGAGGAAGAGCCCCGATCGAGCGTTAAAAGTGTCATCAGGATCTTGACGCGCAAGCTTATAACCTAGACGTAGATTACCGTGACCAGATCTAGATTAGTTTGATCTCCCTCTATCCTCCCTAAACCCCTCTGTCGTTCCAGAAAAGGCAATGCCCCTTGATACATAAAACGCGTCAAAATCTCCCTACTTGCTTAGCATAACACAACGATTGTTGATCCTTTAGGTGTGCATCCTACATATTGGTATTTCATGGTTTCATAAGAAGTTATTAACATTTTACAAAGTTTGGGTTTGCCATTAATTTAGTTTTACTCAATAATTTTTTAAAGATAACTGAAAAAATATTGAAATAAATGCTTGCAATTTTAATGTTTTAACTTTTATGACCCACAAATCCATACATCATTAATAATAATTATTAATGGCAATAGTATGTCTGGGTTAAATCAATCTGTATTTCAGTTCAAGGAAAGATTGGCCAGTACTAATGTAGTCTATTTTTTCTCAGGGAACTCCCGGATGTACTAATCGCACATCCTTTCTGTGGATGCTCTTTCCATGTTCCGATGAGATGAGGTGATGGTGATATTGAATATGACGACGTGAAGCCAATGGAGATCTTAACCTAGATTAACTCTTTTTTTATTAGGGCTACGTATTATTAGACGTTCGGGTTATACGCTTATATACTAATTACGCTAATGGTTTTAGGGATTAGGAGGGTTATATTAAGAGGAAATGTACAGGCATTTGCGTGGAGGGAGAGTGGAAAACCATTTTGGAAAAACCACCCTCAGTACACCCAACCGGGATTCGAACTTCGATATTCCCGCTCTCGGCAGTCTAGTCTACTCAGAGAGTAGCGTGTTAAACCACGCGGCCACTGAAACTCTAATTAACCAAACCCTGGTGACCATGGGAATTACTCCCCTTTCGAGGAAATTCCCCATCAACAGCCGGGGATTGAACCCGGGTCCTCTAGGTCAGCAGCCAGGAGTTCTGATTACTAGACTATACCATGAGCACGGTTATTAATTATATTGAAAGTAGAGAAATGCATGAGCATGAATTGTTTTACGAGTCCATTTTCTCCTATATTTATTTTCCGGATGTTAATAACTGCATTTAATACGGTTCTTAATAGAATAGAATAATTACGTTTATGTTGCCTTATAAATAGTTTATCTCGTTTTGGTTTTTGTCTATTATCGAGTTAGGACCACATAAAAAATGTTATGTGGGTCTATACCGTCCAATTTTCACACAATGTCCATATCATACGTCTAGAAAATTTACTAGATATATTTTCAAGAGTTCATGCTTCAAGTAATGTGATCTGCAGCTGTAATGTTTGATAGATATTGTAAATACCTATAAAATAACACTAAAAATATAATAAAATGTTATCAATGTTGATCGTAAAAAAAAAAATGTTCGTGTAAGTTTCTTCCTAGCAAAATCCTAATATACTGTACAAGGAAATGGCTTCACTTTTAGGCTTGTCCACGTTCGTGTGAATCAGACTTTGTAAAGAGTCATTCCATGTCATTCAGACAACTCGGGAATCAATTATTCCTTTCTTCCAGCCACAAATAAAATACATTATAAGTAGTGAAAGTTCAGTAACTAGATAATTGTCATGGATAGGTGGGTTTAGCGGTTCGCTCTACCGACATTTGACTCGGGTAAATTAGTTTCAGCACCGAGCAACAATAAATGGTGTACCACATATAGTTTCTCCCGCTTTTATCTTAGAATAAACATTTACTAAAAATTCGTAAGATTTGTAAGATAAAATAATAGGTATATACATTGTTGTAGTAACACCACATCAAAGATCGTAAATGAAATAATAATATACACTGTTACTTACTCTATGGTATTAGTAACTATGAACACTGTTACAGAAAAATAGAGAAACGTGAAACATCTTTGTCCACCAAAGAGCATAAGAAACAAATTCATTTTCAAAGACCTGAATTTAAAAGTACATATATATTTTCTTATAGCTCAGAAATGATTGGTTTTATAAAAATATATTTCAAATAAAAGATTGTTATACTCTATAGTAATACAATTTTACAATGATAAGTTATTTCGTTTCTCAAATAGTTGCGGAGAAATGATGAAAATTGGAAAATTTCCCTTTTGTAAAGTAACCCCAAGGTCATTTTAATGAGAAAATGAGAACTGCCATTTTGTTTATTATGATAAACAGTGTCTAGATATAAAATTTATTCCAAATTGTTTGAGTTGAAAATCGATTTTTTTTCTCTTTTTTCGCTTCAGTAAACTATCCTTAAATTTAGGGTTGGATATATAATTCCAAAAACTCCTTGGGAGAACCTTACGAAAACCAAGTTTTAGCCCAATCGGTAAAATAGTTTCGGCTCTAACCCGAGGTACAGACAGACAGATAGACAGACAGACGGAATTGCGAAAACAACTTTTTTTGTTTCAGAGGGTCATGAAACGTCAACATTGGTCAAAATCTCGAGTTAGATTTTTTTACGATCACAATACTTTCTCTGCGAGGTGTCGAGAGAAAGTAGATACTAGATATTACTATCCAAATCAAAACTCTACATTCTCGCTTCAGGTGAAACCTAGAAAAGTTATATCCTCATTCTACCTCCTAGGATTGATCGTTAGTAACCGTCACAATATCACTATATTATTTAACAAATAAGCTACTAGCCAATAGTGTAAATTATTCTATTAATTGTTTTTCCCCTCACTTTGATGACCGACTTGTCTAAGGCGCAACTATCGCAAAAGACTGGACTGGACTGATGGGGAGAGCGGGGTTTGAATCCTGGTTGAATGTACGGAGATTATATAAAAAAAATTGTCTTACACTTATCCTCTACGCAAATGAAGGTACATTTTCTCTTTATTCTACCTTCCCGTCGCTACTCCATTATAGTAATTTATGAGTACAGCCCAAATGGACAATGAGACATGGTAAATATAGAAATGTTTTCCTACATTACTTCATAGGGGTATCAAAGGATTTATTTATGTATTTGTCAAATAAACCCCCTATCTTTTATAAACAAACACCCCCATACAATATTTACTGGACATTTCTTTTGTTGGTTTACCTTTCTTTATCACTGACTTCCTTCGTTGACAGGGATGAGGTGAGCTATAATAATGGTTAGCGCTACATTGAGCTTGGTGTTCGTATTCTACCATGAAAACCCCCCTTTGAATAACTAAATGTTCAAAAATGTTCTGTGGTACCCCCAGAAACCACCTTACTTCCGGATCTTGAGGAGTCATATATTAACAGATCCCCCCCCTCAACTTGTAAGTTAGGTATGATGAAAGGAAACGCGAGATAAGGCCAATATTTTTGCAGTTTTATAGCTGAAAAAATCTTTTGGACGAAACAAATAAAATAGCATTTCAATAGATACGTTAAGTTTAATTTTATAAATATTGTTATCTCGGACCACCTTTGTAGTCCAGTGGTCAGGGATCCTGGCTATGGGTCCAGAGATACCGGGTTCGATCCCCGGTGATTTAAAATTTTCTGTGAAGCAGTGTTGTCTGGAACAGGGTCAACTCAGCCTCGTGAGCACAAATGAGGAGCTACTAAAAAAAAAAAACTGCTCCTGTCTAGAAAACTGAGATTTACGGCCGGAGGGTTCGTTATGATGACCATATGACACCCTCTATCCTAAAAAGCTGGCACTATCATCGCCAAAAGAGGGTGGCAATTCGGCTGGTACGGCTCGATTGCGGGCTGGTAGTGAAGTTTTGTTGTTGTTGTTGTTGTTGTTGTTGTTGTTGTAATACCAACAGTTTTTGTACCCTTCATTTACCCTGTAAGGTAGCAAGAATACTATTCACTATTCCACTATGCTATAGATTATAAAATAGGGTCATAGTGTAGGCCATCAAAGATAAGACTCCTTACCTTTCAGAAATAATGGAGTATATATATCTGTCATGAAATGAACATAATATAATTTGTTAAGAAACATATAATAAAGAGGAAAAGTTTTTAACTAAATGCCGCTATACCCATGTCAAATATCCAATAACTGTTGATATCGCCATGTGAAGAAAATGTAACAAAACTTTTATACTGAGCCGTAGACCTGGCAGTCTAGGGGTAAGGTGTCAGACTTCTGTACTTGGGACCGAGGTTCAATCCTAGATCTCAACAAATTTTTATCTAATAGCCAAACCCTTCCTTCACTTCTGACCAGACGTTTATTAATCACAACTTGTGAATGTGAGGAATGCCAGGCCTCCACTATGGTTCGTATCTCACGTTAAACTGTAGGTCTTCCATTTTATCTCACAATCACCCTACCATTACACATTAACGTAAGTGCGTATAACCCGAACGGTTAGTAAGACGCGCTGCTAATAATAATATATACTGAAGGACTATTTTATTTATTGTAGCAAATAAGCAAATTATATATATATATATATATATATATATATATATGTGTGTGTGTGTATATATATATAAAAGCCAAAATACTGACTGTAACTTGTCTTCTCTTCCACCCCACCTTAAGATTACATCATTGAGTACAGCCTGTCTCTCATCTAAAGAACAAAACAGTGTCATGTGTGGCCACTTTGTTGGCAGATGCCCTTTAAGTTTGTAGTGTGTTTACTGCTTAAGGAGCGGCCTTAGCATTTCAAGGCCTATGAGTCCTCACGTATGACGCAAACTCACCAGTTGGCGACTGAATACTAATTGAAAGTACTGTACGTGTTCTAAAGACTAAGTATGTAAGCGATGGCGGTGAAATACGAACCTTTTGTAAGAGCAAATATAAACAAAACACTTTCTACTCCGGATGCTAAATGAAGTGTCACGTCACTAAAACTGCTGCATTTCCTGTTGTTAGGGGTGTGCGGAGGTTACTTACTCTTGTTGTTGGGGTTGTGCGGAGGTTACTTACTCCTGTTATTAGGGGTGTGCGAGGATTACTTACTCCTGTTATTAGGGGTGTGCGGAGGTTACTTACCCCTGTTATTAGGGGTGTGCGGAGGTTACTTACCCCTGTTATTAGGGGTGTGCGGAGGTTACTTACTCCTGTTATTAGGGGTGTGCGGAGGTTACTTACCCCTGTTATTAGGGGTGTGCGGAGGTTACTTACTCCTGTTATTAGGGGTGTGCGGAGGTTACTTACCCCTGTTATTAGGGGTGTGCGGAGGTTACTTACTCCTGTTATTAGGGGTGTGCGGAGGTTACTTACCCCTGTTATTAGGGGTGTGCGGAGGTTACTTACTCCTGTTATTAGGGGTGTGCGGAGGTTACTTACCCCTGTTATTAGGGGTGTGCGGAGGTTACTTACTCCTGCTGTTAGGGGTATGCGAGGATTACTTACTCCTGTTATTAGGGGTGTGTGGAGGTTACTTACCCCTGTTATTAGGGGTGTGCGGAGGTTACTTACCCCTGTCATTAGGGTTGTGCGGAGGTTACTTACTCCTGTTATTAGGGGTGTGCGGAGGTTACTTACCCCTGTTATTAGGGGTGTGCGGAGGTTACTTACTCCTGTTATTAGGGGTATGCGAGGATTACTTACTCCTGTTATTAGGGGTATGCGAGGATTACTTACTCCTGTTATTAGGGGTGTGCGAGGATTACTTACTCCTGTTATTAGGGGTGTGCGAGGATTACTTACTCCTGTTATTAGGGGTGTGTGGAGGTTACTTACCCCTGTTATTAGGGGTGTGCGGAGGTTACTTACTCCTGCTGTTAGGGGTATGCGAGGATTACTTACTCCTGTTATTAGGGGTGTGCGAAGATTACTTACATATTCTATGGCATTAGGAAGTTGAACGTTCATTGTCCCACAAAAGTACGTCAACTATTCCTACCTTGAGCTCGTTCTATACAGTCCACCTCTTTACACCCTATCCCTATCTTTAGCTAGTTCTATCCAGTCCACCTCATTACACCCTATCTCTTTCAGGTCCATTCTAATGTTATTCTGCCATCTGTGTCCAGGTCCTCCTAATGGGTTTACCAGTCAATACCTTGAACAAGGTTCTAGAATCTTCCATTCACGCTGCATGTCCTGCCCACCATAATCCACGAGACTTTATTATCCTAACAATGTCTTGTGATTAGTACATCATTACGTAACCTCCTCCACTCCCCAGTAACCTCATACCTTTTTGGACCAAATATCTTCCTAAGCACTTTGTTTTCGAAAACCCTACATTTGTTTTCGTCATGAAAGGTGACATCATGTTTCACATCCATAGATAACAATCAGTTAAGTAAATGTTTTGTATATTCTGAGTTTTACATTCCTTGAAAGCTGGCGAGATGTCAACAACTAACTGACCGAGTAATGGCGTGTATTTACCAACTTTATTCTTTTCCCTTTTCACACTGGGGCCAGCAGCAGCGGTTAGTTGTTAATTTGAAGTCCATCGCACTGCTGTTTGTTTTTATATCTTTAGCCATAAGTTTATATTATTCTAACACAGAAGATTTTATAAGTGAGGTGGAAAGTCATCCGGTCATTTGGTGAATATCTGTCAAGGGTGTCTTGGAATTTCATAACAACTTTTTCTCTTTATTTAAAAAGTTTCTCGTCTAATGCCGCTATGCTCATGACAGATATCAAGAACTGTTGATATCACCATGTGAAGAAAATTAAACTCTGTTTCTATTCGAGAAATATTTGATATATTTTTGAAAATAAAGTGTTTTGTTATAAAAAAAAACCCTGCAAAAATCCCGACATTTACTCGCTTCCCCAAAACTCCCACCTGGAGAGTAAAATGATAAAACCTTACACAAGGTAATCAATCCTCAAGAATCTGAACTTATTAGTGTTAACTGCTAAGTACTCATTGATACTTTTATAATCCCCTTGAAAAATAAATATAGCCCTACTCTCACAAAAATTGAGAAATTAAGTTTAAGAAATAGGGGTCGAAAATAAAATCATAAATGATTTAAAAATAAAAAGTTATATCCTTTAAGTAACGATAAGAACTTTTACTGACCTAAACATATACATCGATTCCGGTTACTGTTCTTAAGCTATAATTTTTGGCTTCCTGCTCCTTAAAAAGTTACTGTTAATTTCGTTTATCAGTTCTAGTTCCGGTTCGACTCTCTGCCATTTCCTAGTTGTCAGTTCAGATTCTTCCAATGAAAGTTGGACTTTGTAAACGTGCAGTCACCGTAGCAGTTGTTCAACGAACACTTATTTTTCTGTGATAATTCGAGTTACATCCCTACTCATTTAGCTTTTATTTTAACATTTAATAATTGTATTATTTTAAAATCTTAGCCTTATTGTTGAGCACAGCAAGACTAGTCTACAATAAAGGACGATTCAAATATGAAAACATACCTTATCTCTTTATCCAAGCTGAAGAATACAATTAGAAAACACTCCATTGTCACTTTCAAACCGTTACCACCGGAAGTTCGGTTACAAATTTTATTTAATCATAATATTTTCAAAAGGTGTTACTGTAATCTCACTAATTATAATATCACACGTCAGTTAACTTTTCCCACTTATATTACATATCTCTTTAGGATTTTTCTATCGGACAGGTCGGATCGTGCATCGCGAGTAACAAACTGAAAGCAGTTGTTGTCGTCCTTCCAGTAGGAGGCCACTGTTGCATAGTGCGCCGTGATTGGAGGTAGTGGGCACGGTATAGGAAGAGAAAGGGTTAGGGGGATCGAGGGGGGGGAAACCGTGACGTCACGGCACGATCTGCCGTAGGCGGGAAATCTCGCCGAACCAAGACAGACCCAAGAAAGGTAAGTCCAAGACACAGCAGTTCATCCAAGGTAGCGACAATCCCCGCCAAGGTTGTTGGGTTTGAGATCTGGATGGGAAAATGAAGACAATGGTTCACATTTAGAGAAGTGATAGATCGATCGTGATCGGATCGTTCGTTTCGTCAATACACTTCAGGGATCATTGTTTTTCTTTGTACTTTCGGATACAGTTGCTTTCAAATCGTTGATGAGAGCCGGATAAAGTACACTCCAATTTTATAGGAAGAACTTTGCCAGATAGCTAGAAAAGTTACTAGATCTCTTTTCACGTGTTCATGTATCAGTCATGTGGTCTGCAGCTGTCACTTTTAATCGAGAGTATCGATACCTATAGAGTAATATTACTAAAATAGTAAAATCTTATCAATTTTTTTAGGAAAAAAAATATTTTTTGTAATTTTTAAAGGTTTTTTTATGATACTTGGCCTGTAATTGATATTTAAATGGTATTTAACACACCTAATATTAATGTTTTATTATGTTCACGTTATCAGATGGAGCCAATAAATTAGGTCTTTGAGACATTTATATTTCTTTATTTTAACTCGAGGCCTCGTGCAGTGGGCAGGATCGTCATGCTTTCAAACTTCATCAAAGCTCCGAGATTCGATTCTCAGTGAGATCAAAGTTTCTCACTCTCTAAGTGGGAAGAAAACGAATATGTTACAAGAGACTCGGGGTTCACTGTGGATGTACACCTAGACAGCTACAAACATGAATAAATTAGCGATGTTGGCCTACTTGGGGATTTCAACGTTACTTAGCGAAGCGGGTTGCATCTTAACTTGACGCACCTAAACAGTCTAAGCGCTCTCGCTCTTGGACACCAGTGTACAACACGTAATAGAAAGAGAAGGAATAAAGTAAGCAGTTCATCCTGCGAGGCCTCTTGTTTATCTACTGATAACCCTTCCCTTTTCCTTTGACGAGCTTACACACTCGCTATACTATTTGTGCTTTGTAAACATTGATTTGCTTTTTAAAACTAGCATTTCCTTTTTTTATATGCTAGATATACATGTACCTGGCAGGTAATTTTCGTGAGCAAGCCAAATAGTCTACGTTGTAGATGATTGATAAAAACTTCGTTTACAAA
Source organism: Timema bartmani (assembly GCA_902151455.1). NCBI lineage: Eukaryota > Metazoa > Arthropoda > Insecta > Phasmatodea > Timematidae > Timema > Timema bartmani. Next base: position 119,143 of record CABFWB010000515.1, read on the forward strand.
AAAAACTATTTCAGAATTAAAAATAGTAATTTTGTGACGCTGTATTTTTACAATTATTTAAGAATTTATAGTTTTTGTTTCAACGTTGTATATTTAAAACTCACTGAGTGAAACGTAAATTCATCAACACGGGAAGTTCTACTTTAACCTGCCACGACGTCACAGCTATGCAAACGTCCTTAATTAAAATATCTCTATACTTGAAAAAGTGTATATCAATATGTTTTTGTTGACATGTAGCCCCTGAAGTAGTTTAAAGCAACCACCTTAACTGTACTGTCAGATAGGTTGCCCTTCAAAGCTATCTAACGGCGTTATATTGTACCAGTTCTAAACATCTTCGTACGGTCCGTTATCACAGCTCTAGTGTCGTCTTGATAGGGGTGAAGTGATGAGTCACTGATGGACCTTGTTGTGAGGAGTGAACCCAGTTATTTCAGAAGAGAAAAATATGTGTTAAGAGTTATTCTCATAGATGACTGTTTGGATATTTTTTTGCGTACATCGCTTATAATTATACACTAACAGGGTAGGGTGAAGAAGGTATGATTTAGAGGAAATGTATCCGCATTTGCGTGGGCCAAGAGAAGAAACCATTTGGTAAAAAATCCTAAATACACCCTACTGGGACTCGAGTCTCTACCTATCCATCAGCGACAGTAAAATCTATTTCTAAAGTGACGCCTTAGCCCAGTGCTTCCCAAACTGCTGTACGCGTAGCTCTAGGAGTACGCGAAGGACTTTGGGGTGGGAGAGGGACACACGACGACTCGTTTGCGGTTTATTATTAATAAAATCTCTCCCGGCTTTGCTTAGCTCACCACTGAATTTTCATTTTTCACTTATTTAATTTATTCAAAGTATTTAGCGTGCACTTTCTGAACCGACTGATTATATCAGTACACGAGTTCAAAACCATCTTAAATCTAGTGCAGACACAACATCCATCCTCCCGGACGTTAATTCACCACTGTGAAAGGGGAAACCCACATTTCACCAATGATAGATGTTTTGACCATGCCAAGAATCGAACCTGGGACCCTTAGCTCAGTAGAAAGACACGCTACCGACTAAGCTGAGGTATCGGACCTCGCCACTAAAGATTAATTAAAAGTTGGAACTACTGTTTATACTTTATAATATAACAGGCATTTATGTATATATTAAAGGGGTGGGGGTGGGGGGTTAAAGGGGTACTGTGTTAGTTATGCCATGACCCCAAAAGGGTGAACCTTTGAGAATAATTACCTTAAACCACTGTACCACAGACGCGCGTAGTTATTTGTTATCAGTTCTATCAACACTTAGATTATCATAAAGCGTAGGGATTGGGATGATAAATTAGAGGTAATGCACCCGCATTAGTGTGGACAGTTCACGCTCGGTGGGCATGATATGATTTTTTTTTATAGGAAGCCCGTTATTTTAAAACTGGAAACTCATTTTACCACAAAGGTGGGAGGGGGAGGGGGGTGGAATTACAATTGTATTTTCATTCTTAGTCAGTTTTATTAACAATGTAAAGAGAAACTATACAGTAATGTATAAGGAAGTATTACTGGAAGCTTTTGATATTTTTTAAAAACTAACTTTATGATTAGTAAATTAAAGAATACGTATTTCTATAATGTCAAATTTTAATGACTTAAAATCAATGTTGATGGTCGAAAGTGGCCTAACAATAAAAATCTGGGTTTAAGACTCACTTTAGACCCTTGTTGCACCGAGGGTATTCTCTCAGAAAGTGGTGTTTTAACTAAGCGCAAGAACAGGAGGTTTAAATGGATGTTACTAGGACAACGTGTGAAGGGCGTGGGGAGGCTGGAATCATAATGAGGCGGCCACGCCCTCCGTTAGGAGATAAGTTATACTCCTAGCTGCAAAACTTGAGAGGGTTCTTTGCTCCGGACCTGGCTCGGTTGCACACTCTATTGGCTATCAGAAATATACTTGGAGTCTAATTTTCATAGGAAGGACCTTTTAGATTAAAAAAAAATTACAATAGTGTTACTACTACCTTAGCTTAGTCGGTAGCGTGTCTGTCTCCCGACTTAAGGGTCCAAGGTTAGATTCTCAGCATGGCCGAAAATGTATCTTTGATGAAAATATTGATTAATCCTTTCACAATGATAAATTAACGGCTGGAGATTGGATGTTGTGCCTATCCTAGTCTTATGATAGATATGACATATAAATCTAGCTTAATAAAGAAATAATGGAAAATACTACAATTTTTTATATTTTCTATATTTATTTATTAATTTTTCACCATTTTGCAATAACTTTGTCTAAAACTTATTCCTTAGTCATTTTGTTTCAGTTAACTTTATAAAATAAAGTACATCGTCCTCAGTGATAAATGTTATAAGGTTTAGTGAATAACATTATGTTATATCTATAATAACAAATTATTTGACCATTACTCATGAGCCTAATATCTTAAATGTAATGTGTCTTAATTTTGATGTGTTAATCTATTGTTACAAAGACTCTTATATTAAAAGATGTTCTAATATAATTTTTTATAGTATAAAATTAATGTTTCATGTATAGTACAGTACATTTTTCCAACCTTGTTATATATGTAATACCTACAACTCTTTATGAATTTATAATTCTTAATCTCTTTTTATTACACACTGGTTTATTCACAAATAACAGTGTTAACATTTTATTATTTTATTTTTGTTGTTTTTATAAGTATTGATAATTTCTATCAAAAGTGACAGCTGCAGATGAAATGACATGACGTAGGAATACGTGGAATTATATCTAGTAACTTTTCTAGTGGTTTCTAACTTTCAGAACTCTTCCTATGAAAATTGGACTGTAGTTAATTTAGCTAATAAACAACCTGAAGTAATGGCTACGTTGTCTAGGGCATCGGTATTACAGTAGATTGTATTCCCGTTGACGGAAAAGTTGAGGTTCAAATCTCGTCCGGGCTACCTCTCACATTCATATCTCTTAGATTAAGGCGTTAATATTATCTGTGCTAAGGGTACTAAAAACAACATTACATACAAGGGAAGAGCAGGGTGGATTTTAAGAATACGCCTTAAAGTTCCACTAAAGAAAACACTTTAATTTACTCAGTCATGTGCAGAGTTTCAACCAATCAAAATATTCCCACAATTATTATTGCTGACCTATTTCTATCAGAGATTATGGAATGTAACCACATCCTTTACATGGAAAAAAAATGTCAAGTGAAATATGTAATTAATACGGTATTAATTATTAAATAATCCACTTCGGTGGCCACGTGGTCTAACGCGCTAATTTTGCAGTAAATTATACTGCCGATGACGGGGAGATTGAGGTTCAAATCTCGGTCAGGTGTACTGAGGGTAGTTTTTCCAAAACGGTTCTCCACTCCTCCTCCACGCAAATGTGGGTACACTTCCTATAAATATAACTTCCCTAATCCATAAAACCATTAGTGTAACTAATAGCCTACATAAGCGTATAACCTGAATGGGTAGTAAGAAACGGTGATAAAATAAATAAAATATAGTAAATGTCTAAATACTGTTAACATCTTAAGGATTTACTAAGAGCCCGCTTCAGTGGTCGAACGGTCTAAGGCGTCATTCTCAAAATAGACTTCCAATTACGGGTAGATCGGAGTTCAAACCCCAGTCATGTGTACTTTGGGTGATTTTTACCAAATCGTTTTACAGTTTCTCTTCGTTGAATGTGGTTACGTTTTCTCTAATCTCGAACTTATTTATCACTAACACATTAGAGTAATGTTTGGCAGCACATAAGCGTGTGAACAATTTTTTTTATTTCTTATGAAAAAAGAAACTAAAACCTGAGAGGTCTTTGACTTTAGTTTCACAATGTTATCTTTTTGTAATAATAAGGTGCGTATAACCTTAACAGGTAGTAGGACGTGTTTCTATTTTTTTAAACAAGGATTTTTTTTTTTAAATTGAGTTCTTATGACAATTTTTTTAAAGTGGCCCTCTCAATATTTTCAATGTATAGTGAGTGATGAAACAAGTTTGACACGCCTGATCCGAAACAGGTTAGTTTATATTGTAGCCAACCTAACCACTTTATCGAAAGTGAACATATACACGTGGGATGCAAACTGTTTTCCCTTTCCACGCGGTGTAAGGAAGGGACTGGGCCAACAAAGGCGAGTGTTTTTACTAAAAGAAATATATTTGCATAATGCACGTGGGCCCATGGTCACATTTTTATCTAGTCTGCTTTGGATCGGTCCGGCTTCCCACACGGCTGAGGGAAATGTACTGTAGTATGTGTGAGGGCGGGCCGGGAGGTTTGTTAGAGTCGGTTGGCCAAACCTGTTCCTTCTCTTATCTGACTCAATGTCTGCATCAACTTGACTGTTACCCTCTTCGATGACCTCAGGGTCTAAGGTAGGCATGTCAAATTTGCTTGATCCATGATTCTGTGGACCCAGGGTTATTTTGATGTACTAACGACCGCATTATTATTTTTATAAATGTTGTAAAAATACACAATTTCGGATTATGGGATTTGGAAATTGGCCTATTACTTTGGAAATTCTAGCAAGTGAGCTTGATATACACACATTAGTAATATTTATGAACAATTTTAAATAGCAATAATGATATAAGAGTGGAAATTAGGAAAATAATATAGTTGAAAAATGCAAGCTACTACTCGGTTAGTAAGTCTGCTTTCAAGGAATGTAAAACTCAGAATATATAAAACAATCATTTTACCGGTTGTTCTATATGGGTGTGAAACGTGGTCTCTTACCTTAAATGACGAAAACAAATTTAAGGTGTTCGAAAACAAAGTGCTTAGGAAGATATTTGATCCAGAAAGGAATGAAGCTACTGGGGAGTGGAGGAGGCTGCGTAATGATGAGTTAGATACCCTGTACTCACACAATACATTGTTAGGCGAATCAAGTCTCGTAGATTATGGTGGACAGGACATGCTGCATGAATGGGAGATTCTAGAATCGTGTTCAGGGTACTGACTAGCAAACACAATGGGAAGACCTAGATTCAGATGGGAGAATAACATTATAATAGACCTGAAAGAGTTAGGGTGTAATGAGGTGGACTGGGTAGAGCTAGCTTAAGATAGGGATAGGGTGGGATGGGGTGGACTGTATATAACCAGCTTAAGATAGGGATAGGGTGTAATGAGGTGGACTGGATAGAACTAGCTCTAGATAGGGATAGGGTGTAATGAGGTGGGCTGGGTAGAACTAGCTCTAGATAGGGATAGGGTGTAATGAGGTGGACTGGGTAGAGCTAGCTTAAGATAGGGATAGGGTGGGATGGGGTGGACTGTATATAACCAGCTTAAGATAGGGATAGGGTGTAATGAGGTGGACTGGATAGAACTAGCTCTAGATAGGGATAGGGTGTAATGAGGTGGGCTGGGTAGAACTAGCTCTAGATAGGGATAGGGTGTAATGAGGTGGACTGGGTAGAGCTAGCTTAAGATAGGGATAGGGTGGGATGGGGTGGACTGTATATAACCAGCTTAAGATAGGGATAGGGTGTAATGAGGTGGACTGGATAGAACTAGCTCTAGATAGGGATAGGGTGTAATGAGGTGGGCTGGGTAGAACTAGCTCTAGATAGGGATAGGGTGTAATGAGGTGGACTGGGTAGAGCTAGCTTAAGATAGGGATAGGGTGGGATGGGGTGGACTGTATATAACCAGCTTAAGATAGGGATAGGGTGTAATGAGGTGGACTGGATAGAACTAGCTCTAGATAGGGATAGGGTGTAATGAGGTGGGCTGGGTAGAACTAGCTCTAGATAGGGATAGGGTGTAATGAGGTGGACTGGGTAGAGCTAGCTTAAGATAGGGATAGGGTGGGATGGGGTGGACTGTATATAACCAGCTTAAGATAGGGATAGGGTGTAATGAGGTGGACTGGATAGAACTAGCTCTAGATAGGGATAGGGTGTAATGAGGTGGGCTGGGTAGAACTAGCTCTAGATAGGGATAGGGTGTAATGAGGTGGACTGGATAGAACTAGCTCAAGATAGGGATAGGGTGTGATGGGGTGGACTGTATATAACTAGTTCAAGATAGGGATAGGGTGTAATGAGGTGGACTGGGTAGAACTAGCTCAAGATAGGGATATGGTGTGATGGGGTGGACTGTATATAACTAGTTCAAGATAGGTATAAGTGCGGCAGTAAACTTTCGAGTTACTAACGCCATAGAGTAAGTAAGTGCACCAAATATGTCCAACGTTTGGCAACTCATTGAACAGTTTTTTCTCTCACACGAAAGATCACGGTTTACGGACACGCATTTGTCATCACTTAAAAAGTCAAGTCACCACAAAGTTAAAAAACTAATACTAAAAATGATTGCTGCAAATAATAGGTTCTACACATAAAAAAAATAATGGTACAAGGAGTCTTAAAATTTGATATAATCTTAAATTTTCTTTTTGTATTAAAAATAATTTTCATTTTGTATTTAGATGGTAATATATTGGATTTTTTGAAAATCAACCCTTTCAGTATTTTCAATTATCAATGTTTGACACGTCTAATTTCAGGCGTCACTCTCTCAATATACCACTGGTGATGACAGGGAGATCAAGGTTCAAATCCCGTTTAGGTGTATTGAGGATGGTTTTTCCTAAATGATTTTCCACTCTCTCCATGCAAATGTGGCTACACTATACCTAAAATTCAGCCTTTCACATCCCGAGTACATTAGTGTAATTAGTACATATACGTGTAACTTGAACGGCGCTTCAAAGAACCCTATGGCAGCTGTGTCTAGGAGATTGAGTCTCTGACAAAATTTAAAATTTAGCTTTGGGAGTCAACCAATCTCCTGTTCGCTATACGAATAATAAACTGTGGTGGCCAAATGGGGTGAAGAAGATACGACCTAAAAAGTTTGTTAAAAACTTGATAAAAAATCTTGTAGATCTTCAATCTCTTATAAATTTACATTTGGTAGTTAGTATCCATGGTAAATTTTGTTGTTGCGTGTTGGTTTACTTGTAATAAAGTATATAGGCTAGCTATTTCGTTGCAAAATAGGTTTTATTTATTTTGGAATAGTTTCTCAGCTCAGCTTAAAAAAATTATAAGTTAATTATTCTAAAAACTGTTTGGACAGGCCGCTAACATAATTATTTTATTTTAATATACTCTTCCATTCTATTATTTATGGTAAATCTTATTTTGTTTTAACACATCCATCGAAATTTGAACCTTTATGGACTAAAGATTCCCGCGGTAAAACAACCATTAGAACTTTACCATTTGAGCAGCAGCACCATTGATATTATAGTTAAACATTTCTCCAATAGTGCGCTGGTAGCAAATTTAGATTACAGTCTGGCCGATAGAATGCTCTTGCCTAATTAGTACACGTGCCATTCGCTAGGCGTAGTCCACGAATTTCGTCTAATACTAACCTGACCTTCGAATATTTTTAATTAATTTCTGGTCACTAATATAAGCTATCCTTAACAAACAAGAAATTAGTTTTTGTTAAATTATTATCATATTCGTAAGTATTATTATTCTTTTAATGTAAATCAAATGGCCTTCTGAATTGACTACTTAAAATTTCAGCTATCAAGCAATTTGTAATAAAATGATAAAATGTTTTAATCTGTTTGACAGTTCATACCTATCATACATATCATACACATCCTAAGCCTTGTTGACCTAACTGATTATAAATTGCCCTTAAACATAGCAGCTCTTATGAACTTAGCATAGTATAAGTATTAATAAGTTATAAAATACATTGAAGTGATTATTTTATTGATAATGATAAGCCATACAAAGGCCAAAAAATGTGTTACATATTATGATGCAATTAACAAGATGAGTTGCAAATTTAAATCTTTATTTTAAATGAAAAATATCAACAAAATGTGTTGTATTTCAGCGAGAATGAATAAATAAGAGGCTGTTTCACAAAATGAGTTCAATTCTGACAGGACTTTCTCGACTATTGACACAGATCACTGGTCAAAGCAGTTCTACTGTGATCATAAATGTAAGACAATTACATACATTTTACCTATTTTTATTAAAATAATATCTTTATTTTTGCGTGTACAGTACTCTTAGTTATTGATTTGCCCAACTTATGGTGTCTTGATTATCAAACTTGATAAATCTCTTTAGTATTCAATTTGCCATCTTCTTGGGTATTATTTATTTATCACCGTGTCTTACTACCTGTTTAGGTTATACACTTAAGTACTAATTACGCTAATGAGTTAGAAATTGGGAAGGTTAAATTTAGAGGGAGTGAACCCGCATTTGTGTGGAGGGAGAGTGGAAAACCATTTAGGGAAAACCACCCCCAGTTCACCCGTCCAAGATTCGTACCTCGATCTCCCCATCCTCAGCAGTCTAGCTCAACACGAAACAAGTGCGTTAGATAACTAAGCCACCAAGGCGGGTTGGTATTAATAATAATGAAATATAACAAATAAAAAGTGTATTATGTGAGCAATAGTGTATGTCTGATCAACGCTCAACTGTTATAGGACCTACTAAAATGGTAGGCATGGTTCATAAATTGTTCATAACTGTACTTGCACTAAAGCATTTCAATATTTTTAAAAAATAATCCAAATTATGTAAATGTATATTTGGAATATTTTTAAACGATAATAAAAGTAAATTATACTTTAAATTATTACAAAGATTCTTTAACATTCATTGTTATTTCTAGAATATGTCTCAACTACTACACGAGGTGGATGTGCCCATAAAAAAGGCCACATTTGCGCTGGGATGTTTTTGGGGTCCCGACTCATTGTTTGGGGCTATGAAAGGAGTTATCAGAACTAGAGTAGGCTATTGTGGAGGTGCCAAGGCGGATCCCACCTATAAATCGATGTGAGTTTACAGCCTATACACACAAAATGAACATCATTTAATATTAAGATAAGAGTGTTCGCAATTACTGTTTTTGAGTTTCTACTTAATATTACTACAGTTACCATTACTCACTTGGGTGATAGAACGTTCCAACCTAACAGTAGACTGGATTGCCGATGATGGGGAAAGTGTACTGAGGGTGATTCCCCCTACATGGTTTTCCACTCTCTCTCCACACATATGTGGTTATACTTATTACCTCATTCCTAACACATTAGTGTAATTAACTCATATGCATATAACCTGAATTGGTTGTGTGACATGGAGATTAATAATAATAATAATAATAATAATAATAATAATAATGATGTTACCATTAAATATTGCCAGAAAAAGACAGGATCAAAAAAAGAATAAACAGTAGCACTGCACGTGCCCAATATGTGGGTCTTCCAGGAGTGAAGTCATCCTTATATTGTTTTTTCATTCATGTCCTATTTAAACTGATCAGAATATTGAGATTGGACTGAAATAATGTTAACCTATACCTCTATTTAGTGTGGTTACTCGAATCTCTCTGATACTAATTTTGTGTCTAGTTACAAGGTATAGTTCTCTATCATAATCAACGAAAATTGTATAGGTACTCTTATTTGATTTTAAATCACTCAATGTAGGTATAATTTTATTGTTTGCTTAAATTAAGGACTCTCAGATCGATTTTTTATGGAGTTGATGCTTGAATTCTAGGGTAGTTAGTGGAACTCAGACTAATATTGTTACTGGCTTTGTTGTTTTCTTGGTGAATTCAAAGATATTTTGTGAAATATTTTAACTTGACACACTTAAGCACCATCACAACTAGGTACCAATGTATGAATAAGAAAATGTGTTCCCACTGTGAAGCCTTATGTTTATCTGCTGATAACACTTCCTTTCTTCTGCTGTTGATTATAAATACTCACTCTAATTGCGCCTGGACAGCATTAATTTGTATTTAAAAATAATATATTTTTTTTGTTTCCTATTCTAAATGGACATAGGCCCCCACAGACTTTTTTTAATATATAATTCTTGTCAAAAAAATTTCTAAAGGCTTCTTATAAATAAACCAAATAATGTAGCTTGAGTTGTAAACAAGGAAAAAATAATGTAAAAAAGAACTACAAGATCAAGAAATATATTTAAGCTGTGTGACAGTGTTGAGCTATTTTTAGAATAATTATTAAAAAAATGTATAGTTTTTGTTTCATTGTTTTCTATTTAAGACTTGTCGAATAAAACGTAAATACACTAACATGGGAAATATTGTCTATGACTTGCCATTGTCAGTCAATATCGTCAAAGAGGGAAAAATTATTCAAGTGCATCTAGTCAGGATCAAACCTCAATCAACCCACTCGGTCAAGCACACTATCTGTGCAGCCAAACAAGAACAAGCAGGGAATAATATAGGCCTCACAACATTTGTCACGTACTATACATATTTTTGTAGGGTGTCTTACAGCAGGTACTTTCATATATATATATATATGTACAAACTTCATACTACCCAAAGTTAATCAATAATAAGACTCTCACTAACTTTTGAAGATAAAAATAAAACTATATTTATTTTGCCCTGCATTTTAGAGCCAACTTTATTTCCAAACGAAATATTACCATTAGATTTTACAAAGCCAGGTGAAGCAGACCGAGCAAAAATACCAGATTCTTTTTGTTTAAGCTTTTAAAGGTGAACACCTTAAACATGCAACCCCTGGAAAGATGAGGGCGTTGGCTGGTTACTCATAGATTAAACGGTAGATTTATATCACGGAAAACATTGTGTAGGGATCTATAGTTGTGCATCTTCTATAACTGTACTCTTTAAACTGCAATAATAAAATAACTGTCTTGTAATGTATTTTCAAGTCTTTTATAAGTTTGTTGCTGTTTTGATCCCCTTCTCATTTTTGAGATAGGTCTATAAGCATACCCTTCTTCATTTTTCGACATTAAATATTGGCCAAAAAAGGTTTTTATATTATATAAGCATAAATGCTGTAGTAAAATTAATATTGTGAAATTTGTGTAGAGTGCTTTACAGTAGGTGCTTAGTTAAATTCAAATAATAATAATAATTATTATTATTACTTGCTTACTCTATGGCATTAGGAACTTGAAAGTTCATTGCCACACTCATGAAAGTACATCACCTACCCTTATCTCGAGCTGGTTTTATCCAGTCCACCTCATTACACCCACAGTTCCATTCTAATGTTATCCTCCCATCTGTGTCCAGGTCTTCCCAATGGTCTCTTTTTCTTGGGTTCGCCAGTCAGTACCCTGAACACGGTTCTATAATCTCCCATTCACACTCCATGTCCTATCCACGGTAATCTACGAGACTTGACTATCCTAACAAGGTCTTGTGATGATTATGGGATATGCAACTCATCATTATGTCACCTTCACTACTCCCCAGTAGCCTTATCTATTTTTAGACTAAATATTTCCATAAGCACCTTGTTTTCAAACACCCTAGATATTTGTTTTTCTTCATGTAAGGTAAGAAACCACATTTCACACCCATAGAGACCAACCGGTAAAATTATTGTTGTGTATATTCTGAGCTTTATATTCCTTGTCAACAGGCGATATGTAAACAACTTACCGACCGAGTAATAGCATGCATTTCCCGACTGTATGATTTTCTTAATTTCCAATCTAATATCTTTATTGCTTTTTAAAAATTGTTCCTAAATATTTGCGTTCATTTACCCTGTCAAATGATATGTTTGAAGTAATTTCTAAATAATTGTCCCCAATCTGTTGTATTACTATTATTAATATTATATATTTGGTACCAACTATATACTAATTAAAAATATTATTGTGAAATGTTTGCAGAGGCGACCATACAGAGGCCATCGATATTGATTATGACCCAAACGAGATTACATATGATGATCTACTAAAAGTTTTTTGGAGTAGTCATGATCCTACCTCAAAAAATACCACACAAGTAAGTCATACTTTTTTTGTTTGTTTAAGAATGTTGTTAAAGATTCAAACTTAAAACTAATCATTAATATTTTACCATTGACTTTTTGGTAAGAATTATCATTACTGTGTGATTTTTTTTTCCCCCACCCCTCTAGTATACATCAATCATATTTTACCACGATGATATTCAGAAAGAGTTGGCCGAGAAGACGTTGAAGGAGGAAGAGAAGAAACATACAAGACATTTAGTAACACAAATCTTACCATTCAAGAAGTTTTACAACGCTGAAGAGTATGTTTACATTTTACAAATTTCCATCAGATTTTTGAAAGAAAATCTTTGAAACTTTTTGATGACTAGTTTGTTTTATTTCTATGACTAGCCACCTACAAATTCTCAAATCACCTGTTAAAGTTGGTAGGCAGCAGGCACTTATAATTAATTATTCTTACTCGCAAGGTAGATTGAAAGTTACTTTGAGTGTGAGGGGATACTTTTACAAGCTTTTATACACGTCAACCTTTCATGTTTTCTGAGAGGAGCCATTCATAAATGGTGATATAGATTTAAAGGAATGAACTCGTGCAATATATTATTTTTAAAAGGAAGTATTTATGATGCAACATAACATCACATTAATACTTTAAATATCAATTGGTGTACTATAAAATAAGAATTCGTCAAGTAATTCATTTTGTTAAAACTAAACAATATTAAATGAGACAGGATTTAAAAATGACAGCTCCTAAAATAAACTTTGTGGTTAATGCATTATCATTTATGTAGTATTTTGGATGGTTATTGTGGAGTAACATGATAAATAATACTAATACACCTATCGTATATAAAATCATGATCAGTAGAACTTAATTATTGAATGTCTTCTTAGTCAGGGGTGCGAGAAGAGGGGAATAACCTCTGTTACTACTATCCCCGCCTTTAGAAGTAGATATGGGTGCCTACTTAGGGGGACACCGATTCTTTGGTTTACATAAAATCAGTTTTATTTTATATCAAAATTGCTATTAACATGTTAAGAACTGCTTTGGTGATCGAATGGTCCAAGGTGTCACACTCGCAATATACCAGATCACTGATAACGGGGAGATTGAGGTTCGAATTCTGGTAGAGTGTGCTAAGGGTGGGTTTCCCTACATGGTTGTCCTCTCCCCCTCAGTGCAAACATGGATACACTTCCTCTAAATTCAACCTTTTTCATCCCTAACATATTAGTTTATGTATGTTTAATCTGGAAGGGTAGCAAACACATGTAAGGAGCACAAATGTTGGCAACATTTTAATTTAAAAAGACAATTAGGTTTATTTTGTACTTAGGCACCCTTTCCAACAGAAAACATTCCTTCTTCCCTGACCTTAGTTAATAGACATACATTAACTAACAATTTTAGTAGGCCTACTCAAATTTTGTAGTGTATTTAAGTTAGTATATTAATAACTCTATTATAGTAAATTTGTTAACTATCATTTCTCATTTTGCTTATCAACTATACCTATAATCTGCTACCACTTAAATATTATTTTGCACAGATTTATATTTTTTCCATGTTGTATGTTAGTTAATTTCAGAATTTTACTATTTAACAATCTCAATGATGATTTTTTAGCAATGTTATTGTACCTGATTTATTTGACTTAATTTACTGATGTATTAGTTTCTCATTGAATAAATTATTATTCATGTTATGTTTCATATTTATATATTTTAGTTGACCAAAGAAGTTGTACCAATTAATATAATTAGCTGTTCCATCCAAGTACATTCCTTATATTATAAATTCATTTTCTCCTTACTACTACTAATATGAATATTACTAAAAAATAAACTAACAAGTTTCAAAAACAAATAATTCATTTGTATTTGATTGTTTCAGCTACCATCAGAAATACCGCTTGCAGCAGCATAGCTGGTTGGTCAAGGCTGTTGGGCTCAATAGCGGACCACAACTAACGTCTTCGCATTTAGCCGCAAGACTAAATGGCTATGTGGTCGGTTTTGGTGGTATTAAACAGTTCGAGTCTGAAATTGATCGTTTAGGTCTCGATGAAAAGGTGGCAGATTACGTCCGCAAGCTTGTTGTCAAGTATGAAGGCCGTGGCCTAACATGCTAAAATACTGATTTTTTATAACCATCATATTCACTAAGTGAAAAAAGTCAAAATAATGCAAGCATCATGCTGTTACATGAGACTTGTTTAGCTACTATTTTACAAAGCCACATATATATATCTTTATAAATGAATGTGAAAAATAGTCTTAAGTCAATTTAAATTGTGTCAAACACTTTTATCATGGCAACAGAGATGACTCAAAGCTAAACTATTAACCAAGGTGTAGACAACAAATTTAAAATCTCTGATGGTCTGTATAGTTGGATAACTTTTTTTTTTAGGGATAAAGGTGATTTAGAATTTTGATTATTACATGCACCATATTAAAAAAAACACTTAACTTTTGGTGTTAACCTACTCACTGTTTTAATTTAAAGTTTAACATTTAATGAATGACAAATGAGAACACGATTTAGTTAATATTCAAATAAATATATTAGTTCATAAATTGAACACACAATATAATTATTATTTACATCAGGAGTCGGCAACCTTTTTTGGGCCCTGGTTGACTATTAAACTTAAAGATCACCCGTTGTTTCTCCACTATACGTTTGCTTTTTTTTGTCTATACATTTTATATTGTATTCCTTAAATCTAATCTTCTCAAATACTTGTGTGTTCACCTCTATAGATTAAAAAAATAATAATTACATTTTCATATTAAACTACTTAATTTTCTTATAACATTGCTGATCATGACCAATTAAGGTAATTTTGGTCACACTCTAAAACTATTATTTTGAAAGCATTTGTTAATATATTAGAAAGTTTAAAACTCTCACAGATAAGACTTTTAATTATATAGTTTTCTAGCAAGATTAACTGCTCAATCACAATTAACTAGCTGCAGACCAATATATTAAATAAAGTCATGCTTTTAAGTGTGTTTAAGATTGGGACTCGCAAATTCATATTCTTAAAAAATATTACCATGTTTCTTTTTATAAATTATAGCTGGTACTTCATGGCAAGTATATAATGAGTATGTTTGGTTGATATAAAATTCCTAATTTCACTTCAGATTTAACACCCTTACAATAGCCCACTGTTCATTTTGTGCAAAAAATAATGTAACTATTTTTGTAACAGTATAAATTTATTAAAAATGTATACAACAAAATTGGAATGTTATTTTGTATCACTTGGAAACTTATATTAAAAAAATTACAAGAGTTTTGTAAACAAGATTAATGTTATTAATTTTGACAAATCTCATAACAGCTGCATGGTCTAAGGCACTACTCTTGCATCAGACTAGATTGCCAATGATGGTGAGATCGAGGTTTGAATCTCGGTCAGGTGTACTAAAGGGTTTGTCCAAAACGGGTTCCACTCTCTCTCCACGCAAATATGGGTACACTTACTCATCCATAAAGATACAAGCGTATAACCCCAATGGGTAGTAAGACACGGTGCTAGCTTAAAAAAAAACTTTTATGATATGAAGGAAAAAAGTATATCTTGGTTAATTTCTTTGATAGTATAGTTTGTACCAGTCTTTATGTCCTATTCAGTTTCAAATTAATTTGTTTTAGATTGCCTACTAATTCACAAGAAAAAAAAAAGTAGCTAGCATGCTTGTAACATACATTTTATTGTTTTGTCACTTTAAAAGTATCAACTTGTTTCACTGTCCTATAAAACAATTCCTGGCTCTACTGGAGTAATGTTGTTCATGTTTTCAATTGGATAGTCGCAGACAGGACACTCATATTTAGGGTCAGCTTCGTAGTTGGCCTAGACAAAAATATAAACAACTTTCATCTTTATTAGTTAGAAAATGATCTCAAGTTAATGTCAGGTAAACATAGATGAGCTTAAATGAGGTACTTTGAGAAATAGTAATTTAATGCATGTCATAATAGATTCCAAGAAGATTAATGGATATGAAGTATGGGAGGAACAGATGGCAGCAAGTGTGAAAGAGAGTGCAGGAGGAAGATGGAGGCATTTTACCAAACAGAACCGGCCACGGGCTGGAAACAGTTCATGATGATGTTGAATAGTATCATAACTTGTCCAGCATACCATATACATTTACAATAAATTGAGAAGGTGATTTATATTAATATAATCTGCAGAAGTGGTCCCATGGACTAACACTCACTCTTGTGTTTAACTTGATTTCCTGTCAATGGGAGATTGGGGTTCAAATCTTGACTGGGGGTAATGAGGGTGGCTTTACACTCGCTCTCCATACAAATACAGGTACATTTCCTATAAAATTCTTCTTTCCTCATTTCTATTCCATTAGCCTACATTGTCCTTCTGTCCTCTTTTCAATGTTAATTACATATAGCCCTTTGGTGCCACTTTTTTCTTCCTATCCCATTAGCATAGTTATTAATTAATAGTATAAGAATTCAATTTTAGGTAAAGTTGATAATTATGTCAATATAGCATAAATAAACATGGATATATATGATGCAATATAACAACCGTGTAGGCATCAAAATTTAGGTTTATAAAAAAGTTTGGTAATACACTCACAAGTCAATATCATTTGAAGAAATACATAATACAATGACTTAAGCCCTAATCAATATCTAAAAAGTTTTAAATATTTTAAGAAATTATTAAAAATTGTGAACTTTTGAGTTAAATTGTTTTTAGCCAGTAATATGACAAGATAATCCAAACATGTATATGTTAATTGTCCCGCGTCGAATAGTTATTAATGTATGAGTATAACCTGAATGGATCTCAAGAAATGGTGAAAAAATAATAATTATTTGTTAAGATAGTTTGGGTAATGAAGGAACATGGTAAGATTAGAATGCAGGCGAGTGAAATGAGATTTCTGAGAAGCAGGATCGGTGTGACAAAATTTGACAGGATGAGAAATGAGAGAGTAAGAGGAATAGTAAAGGAAGAGCCAACCCAGGAGAGGAGAGAGAAGGCACGACTAAGGTGGTATGGTCATGTGAGAAGAATGGAGAGGGAAAGTATGCCCAGGAGGATGTTGGATGTAGAGGAATCTGAGAGGAAGACCAAGGGACAGATGGCTGAAAGGAGTGAGGAATGTGGAGGAGAGAGGTGGTGGGAGGAAAGCAGGCTGTGAAGAGTTTTAAGTTCCAAACAGACCCAACCAGTGTCTGGAAGCTGTTCATGATGATGATGATGAATTAAGCTGAGACCACCTCTGTGGTCTAATGGTCATAGTTCCTGGCTACAGATCCAGAAGACCCAGGTTAGATCCCCAGCGCTTCCAGAATTTCTCTTCAAAGTAGTGGGTCTGGATTGGGGCCTTGTGAGTACAAATGAGAGCTACTTGAATAAAAAAAAGGTAGGAGCTAATCGCAAATGTTGGTACGATTATCGCTAACAGTGGCAGTTGCTCGGCCGGTAGAGTTCAAATCCCAACTAAAAGCTTCCAACTGGAAATATATTGCAGTCAAGAAATCCTATGTACTAAATACATGCATTTTACTTTATAAAAAAAAATTACTTACCCAAATACAATAGTAGCAGAAGACATGAAGGCACCCTATCTGATGAGGCAACTGAGGCCTGCCATTGCAAATTGCACACACACTGCTGATAGTGAATACTGCAGACTGTCTATCTCTTTGAAAATAATTTTTTTACATGCCTCCTCAAGAAACTGTAGTTTATCAGCGGCACAACAAATGATAGGACGTCCTAAAGAAGATATAAAAAAATCCATCATGTTATTAAAGTAGTAAGAAATTCAGTAAGGGAGAAAAATACATACAATTTTTATTTTGGTTTATTTAAAATTAACGGTTCTATTTTACAATGGTATTTACTGAATATATATTAACTATATATGTATTTTTTTAGCACCGCGTTTTACTACCCATTCAGATTATATGCTTATGTACTTTTACTTAAGTCATATATTTTCCACTACAGACTAGCTAGGCCTGTTATAGTTTCATATTCCTTACAATATATCTTATGACTAAGATAGGCACAACATCCAGTCCCTGGCCATTAATTTATCAATGTGAAAGGGTAAACCCATATTTTAGTCAATGATAAATTTTCGGCCATGCCGGGAATTTATCAATGTGAAAGGGTAAACCCATATTTTAGTCAATGATAAATTTTTAGCCATGCCGGGAATTGAACCCGGGACTCTTAGTTCAGTACGTATACACGCTAAGCTGAGCTAAGGTGTCAGGCTTTGCTTATGTACTAATTAAGCTAATGGGTTAGGGATAAGAAATACTGTGTTAAGGCAGGCAGTAGAAGGGTTTCTTTCTAATAAATGTTCCAGCCCATGATTAAATTCTAAGAGAAAAACTGAACCAGTTGTTGGTATACAAACATTAAGACTGTGCCACACCAACTCTCGTGATGTAAACTGGTAGTCTGGGTTTCTACTCCCTCCTGATGACACAATTCTGTGCGATAACAGCCTGTCAACCAACGTGGGATAGCGGCCGTGTAACATGAACACCAACAAGTTGACGAAACTCGCCACTTTAACAACCTTCTCTGTCCAGTTCAATAAATGAGGTATCTATACAACATTACATACATCAAAGGAATTATAATGTTATCCACCTCGGTGGTCCAATGGTTTAAGGTGTCACTCTTGCAATAGACTGGAACGCCGATGATCATGATATCAGGTTCAAATCCCGATCAAGTCTATCAAGGGCGGTTTTTCATAAATGGTTTTTCACTGTACCTCCACGCAAATGAGGGTATAATTCCTTTAAATTAAATTTTCTTCATTCCTAACAAATTAATGTAATTAATACATATGCATAATAGTCCGAAGGGGTAGTAAAACGCGGTACTAAAAAGAAAATGTGATGTAAGTGAGAGAGAGAAGTCAATGCCTAACCTAACTATCCTTTAATGTATATAAAACAAATTTTTCTCTTCATTGAAGAAAAGAGAAGTTTATTTGACTTATATCTAGGTCCAGCACAAATCTGCTTTCAGGTTGGTTTACTTCCCTGTCCCTTCATTACATTAGCAATGTCTCGACACTGCTTTCATATAAATCTAAGTCACCAGGCAATTATTTTATTTTTATCTTCTAGGTGTTTAGGGCCTTGTTATTCTATTAATATTTTTAGTGCCATGACTTACTACCTGTTCAGGTTATACTCATATGAACTACCATTAATGTGTTAGGGATAGGGAAAGTTTAATTTAGAAGAAGTGTACCTACATTCACATGGAAGGAGAGTGGGAAATTATTCAGGGAAAACCATCCTCAGTGCACCTGACCGGGATTCAAACTCAGATCTCCCCGTCATCAGAGATCTAGTCAAATCACAAGAGTGACACCTTAGATCATGCAGCCACCGAAGCAGGTCTTGAAAGTATAGCAACCAGCTAACTATGCCAGTGAAATTCATTAATAATCAAATAACTTACTACCTACATTTGTGTTTGATTTCATACAGCTTTTAAAATAATGTCATAAAAATAACATAATTTATTATCAGATTTTATTTAATTTTTTGTAGCTAGTCAAATTATTGTTTCTATGTAAGCTCTATATAATAAAAAGGATAAAAGTACTAAAATATTACTCAGGGTAGAGCACTAGTGAATATAAAAAGGGTGGTTTCAGAGTTCAGGTGCTAAGATGATAATTCGGCCACCGAGTTGTTGTAGGCCCCTAAACTCAAGAAAAAATAAGTGGTGCCAACACAATTTACAATTTATACAAAAGAATATATGCATTTTAATTTTCCAACCCAATCAAAAGCGTTGCTGTTTCTGGTAGCTCTCTTTATCTCTGAAGAACGATCATGGATGTACTTTGAGCCAATTATGAAAAGAGCCCAAAGTAATGCACTCCTTTTGTTGAAAGTTCTTGCATATTTGATGCAGAGAAGTTGCTGACCAACTGTAGCATGCTTCTCATATACTGAAAACTAAACAAAACCAGATGTTAGGGATTGGCTTACTGCTATAATATTACTATCAGGTTAAAGTGAATAATTGGCCTTCTTCTTAAGTCATAAATAATCATACTAGATAATATAGGCCAACTTTACTGATTCATAATACATTTCACCTGTGTGTGACTAAATTTAAGGATATATATTATTTGCCTAGTAATATTGTTACTATGGAATTTATCATGCATTTTCAATCAAAAGGTTGCCAGCCCTTGACTTCAACTCTAACTTAACTATAAAAATTCAATAAAAGCTAAACAAACTCATAGGCTACTCGGTAATTTTTAGAAAGCAATTTTTTTTTTGTCAGCCCGGTTTTTGTCATTCTGGTTATACAAATAATGAACTTTTTACGCTAATGTTTTGAGTATAATTAAGCTTGAATTTTGAGGAAGTGTACTTGAATTTATGTGGAGGAGAGTGGAAAACCATTTAGGAAACAACACCCTTAATGCATCCAACCTGAATTCAAATCCCTACCTTCCAGTCGACGACAGACCATTCTATTTCGAAAGTGACACCTTAGACCATTAAACCATCAAAGCTGGTTAGACAGCAATGAGGTTCAAACCAGCCTCCTTGTCATAGTTAGCTCTACTTATCATCTACTTATCACTCAGACACAATAAAAACTTTTTTTAAATTAATATAGCTTATCCTTAATAGTAGTCTTGTATGAGCTTTCTGTGAAATAATACAATTTCCCATTTTGAAGTTTACATAAGTGAAACTGACCTTCCAGAGAATTAATTTCAGCAATGCATCTATCTCAGGTAGATAGTTTCCTACAAAACCAACATTAATATACTTGGCCGTGTTTGAAACTTGAGTTTTCAGGATTTCAAGCACCTGCTTATCGAGTTCAATCGCATTTAGCTGTAATCACAGTAAGAATTCAAACAACCTATGGTATTCAAATTCAATCTAATTAGAGGCAGTAGTAGTTGTATTTAATTCAAAGAATCTGCCTCCATAAATATTCTTGGCTTTAGACACAAAAAACATCAGCCGTCTATATAGTCTAATAAGACTAATTAATTTATAAAACATTTACCCAACTCACCTATTTCACAGGGTATCGTGAGAATCAAAAGTCTACAGCAGCCACTCCTTGGACATATTGCTTTTTCCATAGCAAACTCAAATATTGGAAATGGGATATTATTTCTTTATTCCCTTTACCCAGCATAGGTTGTAGATCTTTTAGTGAATTAATATTACCTAATTAAACTCATTGAAACAAAAGCTATAGAATTGCCAAATTAAAAAACCCAATACTCTAAAACATCTATTATATTTAATCATAAAAATTAGATAAAAATAATCTTGTACTTATAGTAAAAAAAAAAAAATCAACCAAGCTTAATCTAACTTTATAAGTCTATCAAAATTCAACTAGAATAAAATTTTGGATTGATTACCGATAATATACCTATATGTTTTAGAGATTACAGGTAGTTATTTCCATGCAAAGTTGTCATGTGTGTATTCTGATAGACATTATAGTTAATCCAATCAAACAAAATATTTGAATGGCTGAATTATTTTTGTGACATGTAATTAATAACACTGCAAGTTAAGGTTTAGTTTATAAAAATATATTTTATCAAAAAACAGCATAAATGTTTTCCACCCCATATTAGCTGTTGATATTCTGGAAATATGCAAAAGTGGAGGATTATCAGTGGTGTAGAAACGTTTTTATTTGGGCGATGGGGGGTGAATATATTCATGTGCTGTTATAGGGGATAACATTTTTGGTATTAAACAAAGACCAGGAAAATTTAATATTTAACGGTCCCATTGTGCATTTTTCTCATTTATTTTAGGCATGCCAAACATTAAAATACACACAAACCAAACTAAGAAAAATTTTATATTATGCAGCTCAACTAACAATCATGAAACACTATAAATTAAAGTAGGTTTTCAAACACCTTTGCCCTATATTCGTTACTAGCTATAAAACCATTACATAACTAGTTTTGCAATTTCAAGTTTGTTAAGCCTCTCAGGATATGCATTAAGCAGACACAGGTGATTTAGTCTATATGCCTCATTTTGGAGCGAAGATAGTTTTGTACAAGTATTGAATAACTTCTTTCTGCAGTAGCTGATGTAGCTGGAATCACTATCAGAGTTTTCAAAATCTCTTCAAGCATATTTTTGTGTGTGTGTGTTAACTTAGTGTGAACTTTGTATCTTGCCTCAACTAGATCTTTACATTAGCTAATAGTTTTATTATATTATTTGGAGGTAGGGGGTAAAAATTATAGCCTACTACTCCCTCCAATTTTTTTTGGGGTGGGGGGGTGTAAAATTTAACCCCATACCCACCCCACCCGTTCCTGCGTCACTGATGATTATAATTAAATATATAACTCTTTATCATATATGTTTTTATGTGTTCTGTCTTACAACAGGTCCATTCCTTTTGTCAGTGAACTTAGACCCCCAATTCACTGTCCTCTGACTCCTCATTCAGCTCCCAGTATTTTCTTTTTTCCTTCAGGTCGTCTAATATAAACTGCTTATCAGCATTTAAGTATTTATATTAGTAAAATTAATTTTTTCATCATTCATAAAAGATATATTCAGCACCCAACTAAAGAAATGATAAAAACTACTAAATTTATTAATACTCAGTATTGTATATTATGTAGCCTATACTTCATTTATTCTGAAATGAAGCAAGCTCACCTAGATAGGTTATAATTTTGGGCAGCTTATCAAATAAGGCCTTATTGTTAGTGAGAAAAATAAGAATGCTATCTTTCAGGTTAAACGGAGTGTAACTTAAGTAAACTATAACTATAATATATTAGATATAGGCTGTATCCGAATAGTCAATTAGAAAAAATATCGTTGACAAACCTGCAAAGATCTTAGGACATATACTTCTTTCACAGAACTCATTTTTATACTGAGACATCTACAGTCACTACATACTTTACTATTATGTCCCCGTTATATTATTTTATTGAAACTTATTAAATTGGTATTCTTAATTTATTAATGATTACAATTTAACTAATCTCTTTTTGTATTCTACTTATCATTCATCCAATTTCACAATCAGCGCCATATTTAAACAAACAGGCTGCCCACCAGTAGTAAAATAAAAAGAATATATTTAAAGAAAATAAAAAGCTAATATTTGAAAATAAAGTAGAAAATATATTATAAGAAGTATTTCTAAAGCTTAAAAATGCTTAATAAATACACATTTAATACATATACAAATAAAATAATATTTCTAAACAGTGTGTTACAGGATTGGCTACAGTGTATCAAGTAAATATTGATGTTGTGATTGCAAAATCATCCAAATAGATCGGTTACTATTTGCATTTGTAAATTTCGACTCATATAATGTGTTGTTTAATTAAAACTTTTAGTTTGTGGTTTCTTGTTAGTGTTTTGATTTTTGAACCGTCTAGGGCAACAACTGAGACACTATCACCACCAACTCCGGTTGTTATGTGGCATGGAATGGGTAAGGTGTGAAATCAAAATCCATAATAATAATCTTTTACTCGTTTAGAAACACACTTGATCCTTTTAGAGCTCTTTCACACTTTACGATTTCTGTCGTATGAGTGCGATCGGAAGAGGGCCTTCACACGATACGGTTTATGTCGTACAAGTTTTCATCATTCATATCAATCTATTGTAACTTGAACCAATATATTTTACAACAATTTCAAAGTCTTATATCTTATAATAAATACCTATCGCTCCTTACTCTCAACTTTAGACTATTTTCTAAAACGATAACCATGTTTGTTAAGTTGAGTACTGAGATTTTTTTTTTTTCAAAACTTTAGGGTCACATTATGTTGAGGCCATACTATATTTGGGTCAATACAGTATATAGTTATTATGTTACTCCACTAACGAAATTCACTCGCCATGATGAGTCTTTTTGGTCAGATCGTGTGAAAGGTGTCAT
>CABFWB010000515.1:143361-180184 GCA_902151455.1 Timema bartmani
TAAGCGCATGCCGAGGAGGTCACCCTTAAGTGCATGCCGAGGAGGTCACCCTCACCATCGATGCTCACTGTGATGCCAATGACAAAGCAAACTATTATTTTGTTTTTACTGTCGTGGCGTAGATACATGGTAGAGATCTGCTTGACTGTGATTGGTTGAGCTGGATCAGGTGTCCTAAGATCACCGGTTGGTTCGGCAGTTCACGGTCCAAATAGTGGGTATACCTTAAGTGATTTATTGATGTATGATTTCAAGACAGTACAGTGTGATTTCAAGTGTTCACAATACAATAACAGTTAATACATCCATCATCATCATCATTTTACAATTCATTGCAGGTTACACAAAGTAAAAGGAATAGTGTTTATTAATGTGGCTTCTCAGTGGCGGCAAAACCTTGTTTCTGTAGGAGTGGCAAGCAAAAAAAATTTTTTTTAGGGATTTGCTTTCCACTCTCCCCCCTTCCAATAAAATGTTTTAAAATTGGATGTCCCTAAAAGCTATTTGTAGTTGTCCTCCTCCCCATTTTTTGAAAATCATATTATTTTTATATGTTATTTGGAGTAACCTAGTCTTCCACGAAAATTTCTTTAGACTTGGATGTTTATAAAAGTTATTTAAAGTGGTCCAGCTTCAACAAATTTTTGAAAGTTGGATAACTCTTGAAGATATTTTGAGTAACCCTTGCCTTGAACTAAAAATAATAGATTCCTCTAGAAGCCATCCAAAGTGGCCAACCCCAGAATTTTTTAAAATCTGTATGCGTCTAGAAGCTATTTAGATTGCTCCTAGCCTGAATTTTTCCTGAAATTTAGATGGGTCTAGAAGCTATATGAAGGGGTCTTCACTCGGTGATATTTTGAAAATGTGATCATCTTAGAAACTATTAGCAACAGTCCTCTTCTGAAATCTTTTTGAAAATTGAATGCTTTCAGAAACTATTTGGAGTAATCCTCATGTGAAAATTCTTCAAAACTACATGCATATAGATTCTAGAAGCTATTTGGAGTGGTTCTCTAGATAAACATTTTAAAAATTTGGCTGCCCTAAAAGCTATTTAGGTGGCTCCTCACCTGATTTTTTCAGACATTTAGAATGCCTCCTGAAACTAAATTTGTAAATTGAATGCGTCTAGAAGTAATTTGTAGTTTGATTTAGACCATCATCCAGCTTAATATTTGATAATATCAGAAGATTTGAAATATATCTGGGGGTGGGTGCAGGGGAGAAGTTATTCCAGAGAAGGACAAATTATTTCTAAGGGGGCAATGCCTCAATTCCACAAATTCCTGCCAAGCTCGTTATCTTGTTAGAATAATCTTAACACTCCATGTCTCATATTACAGAACTTATCTCCACTTCATCAATAAAAAGTTTGGTATTGAATTACTCCATCATTCACTCCTCTGTCTACCAAATTGCACGGAATTCGGCATGCAAACTGGACGCCCTCTAGGCAATTCATATGCAATAGAACCTCGAGGGCATACTCATTCTTATCGTGCTAAGAAAGTCAATTCATATAAGAACTGAACCATAACAGTATCCAAGCGAGGAAGTAAGCACTCAAGGAGGAAGTCGGTGGAGTGCACCACTTCAACATACAGGGAGGGACGGGAAGGCAGTCTGTAAAATCCTGCTTATCGGGATGCTCCCCGTTCATCGCCATTAATTTTATGTTGTGTTTTATAATAGGCCTAAATACATACTGTATGTAGATATATAATTTGTTTTATGATGTGTTTTAGCAATATACCGTGACCTATGTAAGCACATAGACCCACGTTACATGCTTTTAAATTTTAGTATTATATTTTCAATAAAATCTTTTGGTGTGAAGTCCTCTTCTTTTTTTCTTTAAGATCTATTATTTGGATTTTCGAATATATAGACTAACCTAGGTTCCAATTAGTCTGGATTATTAGGGTTCTACTGTAACTCGAGCAGTGCAAAAAAATGGCGGGATCGAGCTTCTTGTGGTTCATCGGAAACTGCACCGTGAATGATTGCACCAACCTGAATTGTGTGGTTGAATGTAAGAAGATCAATACAACTCTATATACCACGCTTACAGATCTACCACATCTGAACTAGGGCTTATGGCGTACACACAATCTACAGTACCCCATTAGGATCTTAAATTCCCCCTTTGATCCAGTCACTTAATTGCTAGTCTGCACTGTAACTTCTCTCTAAAGTACTGTACATCCCTAATTCAAGTCACTTCAATTTAAAAAGGGTTGATATTTAGTACCATTTGCCATTACTCACAGTTTCACACAGTTACATTTTTAAAATCTATTTTTGAAATAATTCCGATGTATAATTTTTTTTAAACTACATGACCTTGCATAGTAAAATATTTTGTAAAACTAAAAGCACTAAAAAAACTCCATGGCATCTGTACGTAATTGAGCCATATGGACCAAGCGGCCGCAGTCTGTTGGCAATAATAATGCCAACTTTTGCAGGTAGACTGTGTAATGTTTTCAGCACAATGAACCCTCTCGTCATTAATCTCACTTTTCTAAATCAGAGCCTTACTTTTTCGTTAAAGTAACTCATTTGTCTTCACGAGGCTGAATTGACCTCGTTCCAGACCCACTACACTCAACAAAGAAATCTGTAAGCGCAGGCGATTGAACCCAGGACTTCTGGATCCATAGCCAGGAATTCTGACCTCTAGACCACAACAAAATATAAAAAATAACTAGTATTTATCTTAAGAAAGGCCAATAATTACTGATAAAATAAAAAAAAATCGAATAAAAATTAGCTTAACAATAACACAGAAAAAAAAATCAAACCATGTTAAAAGTTTAAATCTGTTTTATATCCATATTTTATAATAATGTGGAACAAAATTGATATATTTTGGACAGATAAAATAAATAGGCTTAGGCTAGTTAAGAAAGAGAAAAACTTTTATGTGTGATAAATATTTATAAATTCCATTCACGGTAGGAATTACTCTCTGAAAGGTCTTTTTTCCTACCAATATCCTACAATATAATAGATTTCTGGTAGGGAAAAAGGCCTTTCAGAAAACAATTCCTACGGTGAACAGACTTTACTCTTTCCAAATAGGCTTACACTTTTAAGTTAAAACAAAATTGTTCTGAATGAAAAAAATAAGTTAATTTATTTTAAAACAGACCCGACAAACACCTGGTCCATAAGGGATTTTTTAAGCCTCTGGTACAAACTCGATTATTTAATTGTATTAACACTGACATGGATACCTTATTTTGCAGGTGATTATTGTTGCAACCCTTTGAGTCTGGGATATATTCAAGATATGATCGAGAAGAATGTTCCAGGAATTAATGTAACATCTTTAAAAATAGGCTATACCATAATTCAGGTGAGAAGAGTTGAATTTTTTCAGTTTCCATTTTGATTAATTAACAATAGCAAAATAAAAATAAAAGTGTTTAATATGATTAGGGAAAACAACTTCTTGACTTAAATTCCATGGAATCAGCTCACAATTGAATGGCCACTGTCCGCTGACAAAGATAGACCATAGCTGCTACTTTTTCATGCAAGTAGTTCCTCATTTGTCCTCACGAGGCCGAGTTGACCCCGTTCCAGACCCATTGCTTCACAGAAAAAGCTGAAAGCGCCGGGGATTGAACCCATGACCTCTCGATCTGTAGCCAGTAGCTCTGACCACTAGAATACAGAGGCAGTCACTCCATGCCATGATAAACCTTAATTTGATCCTAAGCAGTAGGTACCCTAGAAAAAGTAAAGCTTGGTGCTTAGGTTTAAGTAACTATTGTTGTCTTAGAATCAAGTATTGTGCTGGAATAATTTTGTGTGCTGAACAATAATAATAATAATAATAATAATAATAATAATTGTGTTTCAATATAATCTACTACTATATTATGAAGTAATCACTCTGTCATTGTGTAATGTGCTACAAATCTACTTTTTCCTTCCACTTCAAAAACACTAGACTGATTGAGCTGAAATTTTGCATGGGCATAACTCAAGATGTTTGGTTAGCACACAGGATAATTAAAATGACTTATACCGCTTAACCCAAGAAACACCAGCCCTAGTCCTCACCCCTTTAATCCACACTGGGGTTAGGGAGTTGCCCTTTGTTTAGGACTACCCACAGGCGCTAGACTTCAAACCCGCCCACCTCCCACACTACCCTCCTTCAACAACGCCCTAGCTTCCCCCAAAAGAATCTCTCTAACTGAAAAATCACTACAAATATTGAGCTGAAATCTTGTATGGGCATAACTCAGACACTCAGTTAGCATATTGGTCAATTAAAATTATTTATACCACTTAACCTAAAACATCAAACCCCTTTCCCCCCTTTTGCCCCCAGACTTATCTCCTGAACCACAGGTGCTAGGGAGTCGCCCTTCGGGTGGGGGGTACTTACAAGTGTTAGACTTTGGAAACCCCCACCCACCCCATCTCCCCCAAACATATTTTCGGAACCCCTGGAGAGAGGGTGGTCCCTAAATTTAATGATATAATCTCATTATTTAACTAACCATACATTTTTTTATCTATTTGTAAATCAAGAAATGATACATACAAATTACTGACACGCAACACAATCACTAGCTACTACTATATCATATTTTGATTGATCTTGGCTGTTTGTATACTTGCAACATGGGTTGCCATGATGATGTCTCAACCAGAACATCAGGATGAAAAGCCTTGTTATAAATGTTGGTGGCCATGCTGTTTTACAGCAACTTGATTGCAAAATAGAACAGGGATGGATCATCCTTAAAAATATCCAGGCTTGGCATTCTGATGTTTTAGTTACAGTCACCAGATTGCAAGCATAATTATGTCATTATTTTGGAAAGCATTAACATGTTACTCATTCTTAATTTAGAAATGTTGATATTTCAGGACATAGAAAATGGGTATTTCCTCAATGTGAACACCCAAGTGGAAAGGGTTTGCAAGCAGTTGGCAGCTGACCCTAATCTTAAAGGAGGCTACAATGCAATAGGGTTTTCCCAAGGTGCACAGTTTTTGTAAGTCTTTATGTTGTAGGCCTAACACTTTAGAATTATAAGTCCTACACCTTAGCTCAGTCGGTAGCGTGTCTCTGTACTGAGCTTAGGGTCCCAGGTTTGATTCCTGGCATGGCCGTAAAATTTATCTTTGGTGAGATGTGGGTTTCTCCTTTCACAGTGATGAATTAACGGCCAGGGGCTTGGTGTTGTGTTTGTTCAAGATTTAAGGTAGTTTATAAGTTGTGTGCTGATATAATTAGTCGCTTAAGAAAGTGCATGTTAAATACCTCAAATAAATTAAATTAAATTTAGCATTAAAATCTTTGTGTGGTTTCTTTTGTACTGTATACTTACATCTATAAAACCCCATATAATACATTTGCTTTATCATTAAATACAAAAAATTACCATAAAACTTTCCATTTAATTTTATGACATAGGGTTGTTTAGATTTTTATACACACGTTAATTAAAATAATTATTTATAATGGGTACATATATAGAATAAATACATAAACTTACATAAATTACACAAACATAAGTTTTTCATAATAATTTATAGTCACATTAACATTTTATTTATCCAACCTATTTTGTTTAATTTAGATTTTGTATGAGTATTTCAATGTGTATTGAACAAAACTATCAAATTTATTGGGTATTTTCTTCTGTAGACGTGCGGTCGCTCAGCGTTGCCCAACACCTCCCATTCACAACTTAATTTCTATAGGGGGCCAACACCAGGGAGTTTATGGGCTTCCTAATTGTGGGTACCCCAAGCACAAATATTGTGACTACATTCGTAAAATACTCACCCACGCAGCATATTTCAGGTATGGTATGTCTTAAATAACTATAAGTCAATATACTTAATATTATTTAGCATCTTATTACACACTCTATCTATATGCCTATGTACTAATTACACTAATGTGCTGAGGAATAGGAAGGTTGAATTTCGGATTAATTGTACTCACATTTGTTTGACGATAAAGTGGAAAATCATATAGGAAAAACTACCCTCAGTACATCCAACCAGAGTCAAACCCCGATCTCCCCATCTTTGGCAGTTTAGTCTATTGTAAGAGTAGCAACTTAGACCATGTGGCCACCGAAGCTGGTAATATACTTATGAAACCTAGTGTTATAATGCTTAAATGTTTAATATCACAGGTTACTCATTGGATAACCAAACAAATTTTAACCTACATAGTGTTAATCTTTTATTTCGGTGTTGTTTTGGTTAACCCTATGCCAGACTATTTTTATTGTTAGTAAACTTGAAAAATTACACATCACCTTGTGTTTGATTACCGTGTCCATGTGTAATTTTTCAAATTTAAGAATATGATACTGTTCTTGATGCAGACACATCTGTACAAGCATTAACTTTCTCTATATAATTTAAATAATTGTATTCACTAGCATAATTTTATAATTTGTTGTGTTAAGTTTAATCTCATAGTTCCATTATGTTTGTTTAATTTTTTAAGCATAATATATTACTCGTTTCAGTGGTTTTATGGTCTCAATAAAGCATCACCCTCGCAATAGACTTACATATAGATGATGAATTATTCGAATTTCAAATCCACTGGGGTGTACTGAGGGAAGTTTTCCAAAATGGTTTTGCACTCTCCACACCAATGCGGGTACACTGCCATTAAATTCAACCTTCCTCATGCATAACACATTAGCGTAAATAGTCCAAATGGGTAGTAGTAGTAAGATGCACTGCTAAAAATAAAAAATAAAAATTTGGTTGTAATTTACTAAGATTAAATAAATTAGTCTCAGACCGTGTTTATTGGAATCATGTCATTAAAATACACAGCAGAACCATTGAATGCATTTTCTTCCTCAGTTGGGTGCAGAAAGAACTTGTACAAGCCGAGTATTGGCATGATCCGCTCAAAGAAGACGAGTACCGTCAAGCGAGCATTTTCCTTGCCGACATCAACAACGAGAGAGTGAAGAATGCCACGTACAAGGAAAACCTTCTCCGATTGAATAGCTTTGTCCTTGTTAAGTTCAACAATGACACGATTGTGCAGCCAAAGGAGACGGAGTGGTTTGGATTCTACAAGCCTGGCCAGGCCAAGGATTTCTTCACTTTACAGGAGAGTGATCTGTACACACAGGTTAGATTCACAATTTTAAGTTTTGTGAACTTGAGCTCTTGGTAAAGAATTAAAAAGTTTATTCACACAGTCAATGACCATACAAGCTATTATAGACTATACTAAGGCATCGCCATATTATTAGATTACTACCTAGTGACAACAACTTGGTTGGTCGCAAACGTGAGCGACTTTGGGTATCTTGACGTTCTAGCAACATGATCACAATGTTTTTGTCGCTGCAACCAGGTTACAGGTTTGGCCGTGCCCTAACTCAAATATAGGATGGACGCAGCAACATGCACAAGACTTTTGAGTCACTATTTAATATAAAGAAACAAACTCAATTTTGCAGCAATAGGCCAAATAGGCTCTGATGATAAACAAAACAGGAAACCTTAAATCATTATTCTACCTCTCTACAAATTAATAAACAGTGTTGGGCTCGCTTGGTATAAGAAACATAAATAATAATATAGCTTTCGGGTGTCTTGTCTCTGAGCCATTTCTTTGTGCTCATGACATACCATTCAGGTGGTTCATTTAAACATTGGATGAACAGCTTTGTTTTAATACTGGTATGTGAGAATCATTTATTATCACATCGCATTATTTTCAACCATGAACATCACAATATCAAAATAAAAATCTTGACTTACCGATACCCACCTTGACTAGCAATTCTTGGATGATTAATTTACTTGGGATTTAAAACTGTGCTAGTACGTAAAAAGGTGGAAATTCATACCCTACATTAAATATATGGGGTGGAGACATTTGTTTGCTTTGGAGTTTTTAGGATGATTAAATTAATAAAATCCAACACACTGTCACTACAACTTTCTGGTAAAAGGAATTACATTACATCCATTACTTTTACCAGCATGTGGCACTTTTTTATTCAAGTCATATATTTTCCACCACCGGCTTGCTAGGCCTGTTGTACCTTCACATGCCTTATAATATAACTTAAGACTAGGACAGGCACAACATCCATTCCCCGGCTGTTAGTTTATCAATGTGAGAGGGTAAACCCATATTTGCATCACTGATAAATTTTTATCCATGCTGAGAATCGAACTTGGGACTCTTAGCTCAGTATGCAGCCACGTTACCAACTGATCCATGGTGTCGGACTGGTAAAATATAATATATGCAGGGGTAAAGGGGGAAAGTCATATTACACACATTTTTAAGGACAATAGCTTTTATATCATCAACCCATTAGGACTCCAGAAAATACCTTTTTTTTATTAATTTAAATATGACCAAAACCTCTTTTAACCATAGTCTAAAATTCATTAGAAAGGTCCTATGTTTGTCTAACAGATGGAAGCACTAACTCAATTTGAGCTAAAACTGGGCACTCTCTCTTTCTCCTGTAAGGAACTAACTTTAATGAGCTGTGTTAAAAATGGATTATTTTATTTATTGTAGGTTTCAAAAGGAGATTTATGGTATGTGACAACATTAAAAATTAAATTATTAATCTATTAGGGCTGATGATACACATTTAATCTAATTTTTCTTTTTTGATACTTTTTTTGTTTCAGGATTATCTTGGATTACGTCAACTTGATATTTCGGGTAGGCTGAAGTTTCTGTCTGTTGATGGAAATCACTTACAGTTCACAGAGGAATGGTTCATTGAAAACATCATCAATAAATATCTCATTTGAGATTTTATAGTGAATTAATAAGATCTTTAGACAAGGATTATGTTTAAAGTGTTAAAAATATTATGTGATATATGCGATGAAATGTGTTGTAATGCTGTGATTGTACACATATATAATTCTATACGAAATTTTTTTACAGTATATTATACATGGGTCAGACAAGGGCTGGCCAAATGACAACATTGAGGGCCGCAAGAAACGTATACGCTTTATCATATAACCACTCTTATTTAATTAATTTTCAAGTGTTATTTTAGGGACTTGCTTTAAAAATAAAACATGATTACATTATTAAACCGATACCTTAGCTTAGCAGTCGGTAGCGTGTTTGTCTACTGAGCTAAGGCTCCCGAGTTCGATTCCTGGCGTGGCCGAAAAATGTATTATTGGTGAAAATATGGGCTTACCTTATCACATTGATGAATTAAAGGTTGTGGGACTGGATGTTGTTTCTTTCCTAGTCTTAAGTTAGATTATAAGACATATGAAGCTACGACAGGGCCTAACAAGCTGGGAGTGGAAAAATATATGGCTTGAATAAAAAACTGACCCAGGCCACAGGCAGGAAACAGTAATGGATGTAAAAAATATAGGTGCTTGTCTAAGCTAAGTGGGACCCCTTTTGGTTTACAGTTGGATAGCCCTGGTTTAGATCAGTTTGATTAAAGGCTTATGTTTAATTTCATAAACTGATATATTCAAAAAGTACTTTGGTTTTTTATTTGGGTGGATGAAACCAGTTATCTGATGTTAAATATTTTGAGTATTAATTTAACAATAATTTTGTGATTAATATAAATAATTTTTTTATCTAATTGTATTATGCTTTAATTGATTTACTTTTAAAAGCTAAAGAGGCTTTGCTTGAACATGACAATTTATAATAATTTTACTATCTATCTGTTGTGATTATACATTTGAATGCTTTACATTTTTTAGGTAATAATAACATGTGTGTTTTATTTTATTGCATTTATCATGTATGTATTTACACGTTCAGATTTGTCAATATAGCACACCTTTTCAAAAGTATCTTGCAATACTCTTGATATAACTTAACTTTAATTTCATATGTGAACTTGATACTAAATGACTTTGATGATCTTAAATTTGAAGGGGGAAAAAAAAGACCCAAAGATTTTCACAAAAACTCACAATGAATGCACACGACTAAATTAATTATACACTTCTCAAATGGAAACTTAAAAAAATATGTATATATAAGCAATAAAAATCTAACAACTAACCTCTTGCGTTCTGCTAAATATAATTATTTATTTACAAATATCTACTTCAGAAGCAATAGCTACCTCTCCCACTGCCACCTCTCTAGCTTAGTTGCAGTCTCACCAGGAATGTGTACTTTATAACCAAACAAGTAAAGTTTGTACAAAGTTAATTTGAAGCCTACATTATCTTCTCGCTTCAACAACTTTGTGTTACCCACGTCGGTGGCCGTATGGTCTGACGCACTATTCTCGCAGTAGACTAGACTGTCGCTGACAGGGAGATTAATGTTAGAATATTAGTCGGTTGTACTGAGGTTCTTTCCCAAAATGGTTTTCCACTCTCCCTCCATGCAAATGTGGGTGTACTTCCTCTAAATATAACCTTCCTAATCCCTAAAACCATTAGAGTAATTAGTACATAAGTGTATAACCCAAACGAGTAGCGAGACACGGTGCTTAAAAAAACTTTGTGCTAAAAAATCTTATATTCAAGTATTCTTGCACCCGCCTCGGTGGCGTAGCTGACTAACCCGCTATTCATGTTGAGCTCGACTGCCAAGGACGGGGAGATCGAGGTTTGAATCTCGGTCAGGTGAACTGGAGGGGGGTTTTCCTAAATGGTTTTCCACTCTCCCTCCACGCAAATGCGGGTTCACTTCCTCTATATTCAACTTTCCCAATTCCTAACCCATTAGCGTAATTAGTACTTAAGCGTATAACCCAAACAGGTAGTAAGATGTGGTGCTAAATAAATAAAAAAGTATTCTTGCATTTACAAAACATCAATAATATTAAAAAATATGCTGATTCCATATAAATGTCTCAAAATGACAATAAATGAGTAAAAATAACCTATAATAAACATGGAATCATGAACAAAAATTATGTATGCATGAGCATTATCTGTCACAAAAAAAAAATCCAGGTTCTTGTCATAGATGTGTGAATAAATTTATGTTAAATATGTTAGAAAGTCTTTAAAAAAATATTCACAAACTAGCAAAAGTACCCGGGTAGCCACACAATTAAAGGCAATGCTTTTCTATGCTTCAAACAGACAGATCTTAATTTTATTTCTCCTAGCCAGTTTTTAGTAAATTAAAAAAAATATTGTCATAATTTTAAAATTCCAGCTTCGAGATGCACACGTTCGTGCACAGGGACTACTAATTTTTAAATTTCAGCCCTTTGCGTGCGGTAGATATAACACAATGCTCAACACAGACAAACAAACTCTTCATTATATTAATATGGAATAAATATGATTTCTGACTTTTTAGGATTATTATAACCATAATTTGAAGTGTAAAAACTTGAAGCATCATTTTGTCAGTTGATTATCATCAGTACGCTTGTCTAAACAATCTTTTATGTTTTTTCACATATTTCAACAACATTAAAATATCTGGCCATTGTGGTCGCTATTGGCAAACCCCTTCATATACTTCTTAACACATTAAATTAATTATATTTTGAAAACTGATTCTCAACCGTTATATTATTTAATCAATTCATTTCCCTTAAATATTATCTTAGATAATTTATCATGTACTAGCTTATTAAGTTTCAGTTGTAAATTATATATACATATTTTGAACTACATACATAATAAATGTGATTTATGGTCTAAGGCATATTCTCGCAATAGACTAGACCACCAATGACGGGGAGATCAATGTTCAAATCCTCGTCAGGTTTACTGAGGCGTTTTTTCCTAAGTGATTTTACACTCTCACACTACACAAATGTGAGTACACTTTCTCTAAATTATTTATACATAATCCTTCACACATTAGCATGATTAGTACATACATGCGTATAGCCTGAACAGGTATAAGACGCGATGTTAAATAAAATAACTGGTTCCATTTCAGTATCTATTTATCAGAGAATGTTCCTTTCTTTTCCATAGAGCCCCACTATCACAATAAAAGATTAAAGATGTTTGTTCGGTCAAACAGCCTGTGCTCAAACTAGAGGGTGTGATGTATACTTCAGCGTTGTAGGACGTGGTGCGGTAAAATTTGGCATTCTTAGAATAACTATACACTAGTAAACAATTCAAAACCCCTGTATGGTAAACTATTTGATTCACAAAGCAAAACTACTATTCTGTGGCTGTGTTTAATATACAACACTGTATTTTGAGGTAAGATTATATTCAGCAGTCTATTATTCCTGAATTGTCGTAAAAGGACTGTGAGGATGTCATTATTCCATGTCTAGCTCACAAGAACACTAATTAACAGCTAACAAGTAACTTGTAAAACAAACAAACAAAAAAAGGATTATTCAGAACAGAAAACGTTAGTACAAACAAACGACACAAAAGTTTGTGATATATATTTTTTTATTCTCAGTTTAGTTTTGAATCCTTTTGATAAACTAATGGATGCTTGTATTGTAATATTTAACAGAAAACGAAAGAAAAAATGAGTTGGAAAAGAGGAATAAAAAAAAAANAAGAGCTAGTGGAAAAAAAGACTTACAATATATAAAATGAATAAAGTCTTTGAAGTTCTGGAAGAAAGTTTTGGACAAAAGGCTTCAAAAATATATATCTAAAAAAGAACATGCTAATAAATAAAATGGAACGCAATATGCGTACTCCTAGCTTGGGGTGGGGTTGGGTGCGTCTATGGCCAGACTGTAAGGAAAACCCTTAAATGCTTCACAAAAGAATGAGGCAAGTAGCTCAATTTTCTAAATGATCAAATAGCATTGTGGTGCTCAGAGGGAGAGTGGCACAAGCTAAAATGGGTCGAGCAAGGAAACACAATAAAACTGTTTAGCATCATCTAGTGCCAGGACTGACTATTAGTGACTTGATCGCTATTTCCTTTTTTCACTCCTGCTATCACCAGTACTGGTGGCCACACAGTCAGAGGCATCAAGAAAGATAAGGGGCACATAGATTTACGCATCAGTTGAACTAAAGTTTTGTTTTCTGTTAGTAATTTACTCATCCGCCGGACTGAGTGTAAGGTTTAGAGACCATCAGATCAGTTCTAAAAGGAACACTCAAAAGTTTGTAATGTGTGCATAGGCTCAACCCAATATCTAAGTACTAATATTATTATAAATGATAGTGTGTAGTGCTATAAGTGCTGTCGTACACTATGTCGGTTTGCAAGTCTTTTGTTTGTATGACATCTTAATCCAGTATATAGCGCGTCTCTCTACTAAGTTAAAAAGGGTCCAGGGCTCGATTCTCATCAAGGACAAAAAAAAAAAAATTGGGGGGGGAAGTGGGGTGTTTTGTGTGTTCCAGTAATAAGTTGGCTTGTAAGATATGTAGCTAATAAAACAAACATTACATTAATATCCCCAATTAAAAACAAAAGTATGTTACAATCCTCTGTTTATAGAGTGTATCCCCTGAATAAAAGCAATGGTGGGGGATGTTATCATAAATAGGGTAGTAATGAGCCTCAGCCGATTACTTACCTTCTCTAAGAATCGGTGATTTGAATTGTGTGTGGGTACTTTTCATGTGGTACAAAAGGCATCAAGGAATGGGCGATTTGCAGTGCACCCATTTTGTAGACCATAGTGAGGGTTCTTTAGGTTTTGTCCGTCCTATAGTTGGTTTGATGTGGTAATAAATCGAGGTGGAACACTCAAATCTTTAAGAATATTAGATAATTAAGAAAAAATATCAGATTGGAGATAATTAAAAAAAAATATCAGATTTTGAATTGTAATTTATTTTAGAACTCTAATACTGATTATTGTTGGCTTGGACTCAACATATTTATAGGAAAAAACTAAACAACCAGACCATAGATCATTAGTTTAACACTCAACTGAATACATAACTTATTCTTTATTTAAAAAAAAAGTAGCATATGGACACGGGAATAGAATCCGGGATATTCAGCTTAGAACGTCAACGCTTTTACAACTGAGCTATCCAGGAGTCGTCCCCTGCCTAGGGTCATTCTTCACTAATATTTTAAGGCAGAGTCTGTGATGAACGTGAGTAAATCGTCAGCTACATATGTCTTATCAGATAACGCAGCCACCTTCGACTCGGAAAGGTTTTATGCTACCTATAGTATAATTACAACTGTACGAATGCACATATCATATATTTGTCAAGTACGGTTACAGCCCCATCTATATATTATATTATTTAAACTGAAAAATGACGCCTGGTCACGGGAATCAAACCCAGGATCTTTGGCTTAGTACGCCAATGCTCTCACCACTGAGCTGTACAGGAGTCGTCCCGTGCATGACTATTATAGCCGTACTTAACTATAATATCTTGATATCATATTCTGAAAATTTAAAAATGACACCTGGACACGGGAATCGAACCCGGGTTCAATTCGTGTCCAGATGTCACTTTTAAATTTTCAGAATATGATATCTAGATGGAGTAGAGTAATTCCCACTAAAAGCATAAATAATAGCTCTGGCTATTAATACTTATAATATCTTGGCTATATAATCCCCCAAGAAAAGGTAGCAGTCTTACCTTGACGGATTACACTATGACCTTATCTTATAAACTGTACCATAGTGGAATAATATAAGTTAAGCTTATTTTTTAAACAGCGCATCTTACTAACCGTTCGGGTTCTACGCCTACGCACAATTTACTTTAATATATTAGGCATGAGGAAGGTTAAATTTAGAGGAAGTGTACCCGAAATTTGCGGGGAGGGAGAGTTTAAAACCATTTAAGGAAAACCACCCTCTGTAAATCTAAGTGGGATTCAAACCCCGTGATCGGCAGTCTAGTCTGTTGCGAGAGTGACGCCTTAGACCATGCGGTCACCGAAGCGGGTGTTAAGCTTGCTACCTTACAGGGTGAACCAAGAGTACGTAGTCTTTACCACGACTCGAATCTGAGAATCGGGATTCGTAGGTAAAATTACGATTCGGATTCGTAAAATTGTGGAATCGACTCAAACTAAAGTAAGTTCCTCTTGGAGCAGATAAAAGATAAACGTAGCGTAGCCAATATTTCTGGAAGATCGCTGTATTTACATTAGAGCTGTCTAATTGGACAACCTTTGTCAAAAAGTGACAATTGCTAGAACACGGGATGACTACATTAAAGTAGATCTTATAATTTGTTGAAGCTTATTGGTGGCCGCGTGGTTTAAAGCGTCTATCTCGTGTTATACTGGATTGCTGGTGTCGGGGAGTCCGTGGTTCGAATTCAGGTTGGATGTACTAAAGTTGTTTTTTTTCCTAAATAGTTTTCCAATCTCCTTACACGCAAACGCGTCTACGTTTTCTCTATAAAATTCTACCTTCCTCATCCCTAGCATAACTACTAAAGTATGCGTATAACCCCGAATGAGAACTAAGCCTATGATGAGGAAGGTAGAATATTAGAGGAAATGTAGCCAGTTCGGCGTGGAGGGAGAGTGAAAGGCCTTTTAGTAAAAAAAACCACCCGAGTTAGATTCGAACCCTGATTTCCCCACTGCCAGTAACCCAGTTTAACACGAGAGTGACGCTTCAG
Organism: Timema bartmani; assembly: GCA_902151455.1. NCBI lineage: Eukaryota > Metazoa > Arthropoda > Insecta > Phasmatodea > Timematidae > Timema > Timema bartmani. Next base: position 158,878 of record CABFWB010000515.1, read on the forward strand.
ACAATGCGGGTTATGTGAAAATAAAATAAGTGACATTTAGAACTGTTCTTATGGCGATCCTACTATAGTTCACCTAGGTATAATCAAAGTTAGAAAATTGAAGGACTATATTCAAAGTTGTTACAAAAGGTTACCGAATATTTGTATGTTATATTTATTCAACTTGAAAGATTTTGTAATTTTTTTTTATTTGAACGTTATTTCAAAGCTATCTAGAAATTGTTCTATTATTACAAGTTTGTTTGGGGATGAGGGACAATAAATGAGGAGAGGAAAATCTTCTCAGAGAGGTGCCCTCGATCAGCATTGAAAAATTTACTTTAGGAAAGCCATTAAAACATATAAAATAACAAGATAACAGAGAGAGAGAGAGAACGAATAGATGTTTATGGAGGTAAGAGAAAGGCCAGTAGAGGGATTGTGGGTGGGGGGACTGTACACTATGTTCTAAAAAAACATAGACTTTGAGAATCAAACGAGTTGCCGCATCACTAGTAGGTGCGCGGTAGTAGGTGGCGCCGTCTCCAAAGCATTTGTGTATGACATTGATCAGCCATCTATTAAGTTGTGAAGAGATCTTGATCTTGGTTTTATGTAGGGATGATTTTGAATCATGTCTTGATATTAATGGATCAGCTCATTATTCTATTATAGCAGGCCTTGATGTTATTGGATCGGATCATGCTTCTATTATAACAGGTATTGATGTTATTGGATCAGCTCATGATCATATTAGAACAGATATTGATGTTATTGGGTCAGATCATGCTTCTATTATAACAGGCTCTAATGTTATTATATTAGCTCCTGATTTCATTACAAGAAAGTCCTGGTGTTAAGAGATAATCTCACGATTCTATTAAAAAAGGTCTTTACGTTATTGGATTGAATCATGATGCCTTTATAGATGTCTTTGGTGTAATTGGATCAGCTTATGATTTTATTATAGAAGACCTTGGTGCTAATGAATCATCCCATGATTAAATTAGATCAGACCTTGATGCTATTGGAGCAATACTTTATTTCATTAAGACAGGCTCTGGATTTTTTTTTTAGAAAAGCCTTAAAGTTAATCTTAATAAAATAAGTATTGATTGATTACAGCAAGTCTTTTTTTATTGAAAGATTCATTAAGTTTATTACCAGCTTATTTAAATATGCCTTAATTTGGTTGAAACTTGTTTTGATTTTATTGAAGCAAATTTTGATATTATTGTGAAAGGTCTCGATTGGATTGTAGCAAGCCTTTATTTCATTGGAACGAATCTTGATTTGTCTGAGAAAAGTGTTTAATTTATCGGTACCAAACTTGATTTTATTTGAGAGGTGTGTACGTTAAAACGTAAGGAAACCTTTTAAGGAAATCACTTTACTTCTTACCTTGCCGAAGGGAAAGCGGGGAACGAGGAGGCAATAAGATGATCAATCCAATCGATTAACTCGATACAACAATACAATAACATGGCTCGACAGCTTTTAACAATGGAATGAGGAGAAAGCAGAGCAATCATTAATAACATGGAACTTCAAGAATACTTTTAACTTTATAAAATGATTACATCATGTAGGATAAAGCAGACAGGATTATTTTTATGTTATCACCGCGTTTTACTACCCGTTCAAGCTATACGCATATGTATTAGTTACGTTAATGTGTTAGGGGTGAGGACGTTTGAATTTAAAGAACGTGCACCCGAATTTTCGTAGAGGTTTCATAGAGGTCGGGTTATACGCACTTACGCTAATGTGTAATGGTAGGGTGATTGTGATATGAAATGGAGGCCCTACAGTTTAACGTGGGATCCGAACCACGGGGGAGGCTTGACATTCCACAAATTCACAAGTTGTGATTAATACACGTCTTGTCTGATGGTGAAGGAAGGGTTTGGCAACCAGACAAATCTGTGCCAGAACAGAGGATTGAACCACGGACCCCCAGCACAGAGATCTGACACCTTACCCCTAGACCACCAGGTCACCCGGGTAAAGAAAATTAAACTCTCTGTTTATACTGGATATATATTTAATTTATTTTGTCAAAAAAAGATGTTTTGTTATAAAAAACAAACTCTAAAACACTGGCCTTAACTCACGCCATCTTAACCCCATGTAACAATCTGCCGGGAGTAACTTGTAACAATCCTACTGTAAAAATTACCTCCCCACCACCCTCCCGAAATATACCAGTTGGCGTAGTACGGATTATATTCTTACATTCGATCGTTAGGACCTTTAGTTCTAGAATTACGAGTAGGCCTACAAATGACCTACACGCGCAGAGTAGCCTATTATCGGGGACTAGATTGATGAAAAGGTGCTTTGCATGGCCGAACTTTCGTTTTGTGCTACGTTAATCATCAGTACATTACCACCCTGCCCGATGCTGCCAACTACACACGAGTAATTAACAACAACAAAAAAAAGCTGACTGCTGATTACATATAACTCGTATTTTCATTGGGTCAGAAACATTCCGGTTGAAAACGTTTCTACGCCAAAAATAGTTTAAAAAAAAAAGTGTACAATCAATGTATATTTAGCAGGATTTGGCTAGAAATAAACCTTTTTGAAAATACAATCTTTTTTTGTGGTCAGCAATGATTGCCATTTACTATACTATACGTGTCATTTAATAGGTATTAGTATTATCTATTAAAAGTGACAGCTTTAGATCACATGACTTGAAGTATGGATACGTGAAAGTAGATCCAGTAACTTTTCTAGCTGTCATATTAGGCACTTCCTATGAAAATTGGCCTGTACAACCATGGATATAATATTTAGGTCAGTATCAGGATTCATTTTATATTTTGATAGTAAATAGTAAATACAATTAATTTCAAATGTCAAAGTCTTTTTTTTTTTAATTGGGGCTAACTACGAGATGTGAATTCGATCACAAACATAAATGTTTATATTTTCAAGTTCATTAACGAACAGATTAATTTGCAAACATAAAACACACTTAAACTTCAATATATGGTACAATTTTTTAATTCGTTTTTTTTAGCACCGTGTCTTACTACCTGTCCAGGTTATACGCAATTCTTATTTTTTTATTTTTGAAATAACTTTTTCTGACAGCTAAGAAAGTTAATCCCCCGTAACCTATGGTATTAGAGAGATTCAAAATTCGTTAAAAATCCCCAAAAAATATCTCGAACACAATAATATTATAAAGACCTCAACTTGATATCATTATTTCAAGCAATTGGTAAAAGGAATTATATGAACTTTTGTAGTTGGGAGAGTGAAAACATTTAAAAAATGATAATAATAATGAGTTTACCAAACAAGTTTTCTCTTGGTTGTTTGTGACGTAATAGATATGACAAATAAAATATAACGTTAGTCAGTGACAACTTAAAAAAAAAAATTGAAATATTTTCACTTAACTAAAATTGTACATTTTTAAAAAAATATTTGAAGATTAGAATTTGGGTACAAGATTCGAAAGAAAATTTAAGAATGGAATTCGAGAAAAATAGGATTCTTCCCATTTCTAATTTTAATAGATCTACTTTCTATTCATACGTCAAGTCATGTGATTTGTAGCTATCATTCTTGATAGATATTATAAATAAGTATAAAATAACAATAATAACAATATAGTAAAACGTTGTCAAATTTGCCACAACGAATACCCAAATTCTACCACAGTTCCAGCCGGTCCCTTTGAGTTATTAGACCAATATCCTAGATAGATGATGCCTGTTTTGGACCCAGTATCTAAAACACAGTATGGGCTTGTCATATTAATATGCGATATAAGATGTAGCCACATGAATAGGTATATAATAATATTGCGCGTCAATATTATTATTATTAACACCGCGTCTTACTATCTGTTCGGGTTATACGCACTTAACGCTAATATTCAATGGTAGGGTGATTGTGAGATGAAATGGAGGACCTACAATTTGACATGGGATCCGAACCACGGTGGAGGCCTGGCATTCAACATATTTACAAGTTGTGATTAATAATACACGTCTTGTCAGAGGTGAAGGAAGGGTTTGTTAGCCTGATAAATCTGTGATGGGACCGAGGATTGTACCCCGGACCTCCAGTACAGAAGTCTGACACCTTACTCCTAGACCACCAGGTCACCTGCGCGTCAATAGACTAGCCAGTAATAACGTACCGTTTCCCAGGGAACGCCCGAATGTAGCCTACTAATCGTACATCCTTTCCATGGAATCTCTTTCCATGACCCGATGATATGAGATGATGGTGATAGTGAGTGTGAGGGTGTGGAACCAGTGGAAACTCTTAAACCTAACATAAGCCCAACTATCCAAACCCCGGTGACCATTGGGGTAATTCCCCTTTTAGGAAAAATACACAAGGTACGGGCCGGGAATTGGACCCAAGACCCCTAGGCTCGAAGCCAGGTGCACTTACCACCTGACCGGTTAAACTAAAAGGTTATATTTTGTTAGTTGTGGGCCGATTTAACCCTGTATTCAGAGTCCATATGTTAAATGTATTATTATTATTATTAATGTGTAGCTACCTTAAATATAATATCGGTATGTTTAGCGTTCACCACACAGATTATATAAGCACACAACTTACAAACTATTTTAACATAGGACATTACACCTGATACTATACCCTATCTTCGGTAGGAATGTAGGTGACAGATATATTTATATATCACGGAATATTACTACCCATCCGGGTTATACGCCTATATACTATTTACGCTAGTGGGCTAGGGACAGTGAGAATTAAATTTAGAGGAAGTGTATCCGCATTTGCGTGGATATAGAATGGGATAAATTTTAGGGAAAAACCGCCTTCAATACATTCGACCGGGATTTAGCTCCAATCCCCCAGTTATCGGTAATCTAATCTATTACGAGAGTGACGCCTTAGGCTATAAGGCCACTGAAGGGGGTCAGAAAATAATTATTATGTGCTTAGTAATACTATATGAATAAGTAAAAGTGTTATCAAATGATTCTAATAGTACTTTCAGCCAATGTCTGCAATAAAGGACCTTCTGATAGCTGTCACTCGCCAACAGTCTCACTGTATATAGACTTCTACACACCCACCCAGAGATTTACTAACTGGGAAACAGGACAAACAGATAGAAATAGTAGCTATAGTCCAACTTTCACAGTAAGAACCTTCATCTGACAGCTAGAAAAGTTACTAGCTCTACTTTCAAGTCAAATCATGTGATTTTCAGCTCTCAATTTCAATAGACATTATCAATACCTAAAAATACCGATGATAATATATTAAAACGTTAACAACATCGTCGGCCAAAAACAACATCTAAATGTATTTTATATTAGACTTTTACCCGCTCCGGTCACCACGTGGTCTAACGTGCTACTCGCACATTAGACTAGACTGCCGATGACGGGGAGACCGAGGTTCGAATCTAGGTTGGGTGTACCAAGTGAGATCTTTCCAAAATGGTTTTCCAATCTCTCTTCACGCAAAAAACTGTTACGCTTCCTCTAAAATATAATCTGTAGACCTGTACAACCCGAACGGTTAGTAACACGTGGTGCTAAAAAAAACCTAGATTATTTCTATACAAATTGACCGGTATCTTGTCAACCCTCAGAATCAAACTAGATCTCCCAAATACTTGTGGTCGACCATTCAAACCAGTTAGCCATTGGGGACAAGTCCCCTAAAATTAATAAAACGAAACATCCCTTGTGTTTTTTTTACCAACAATCTTTCATGTTAAGAGTGAGTGAAGTTAGAGGCGAACATATTTCCCCCCACTACCCTCAGCCGCGTGAACTATAAAAAAAACAACGCGTTCGACACACAGTTCCATGACATACAGTAGAAGTGAAAGCCCAAGTAAAGAAGGTAGGGTGGTAGAAGAATCAGAGTGGGGGTGAGGGGTGGAGGTATAAAGAAGAAGAAGGACCCGAGCCTTGGTGCAGATTAAAAATAACCTCATCAACGAACGACCTAAGGCAAGGCAGAGCGCTCGTACATCCCCCCCCTATTCAATGTTCAGTACAAGATTACAGAGGCAGGTTTACGGCGCTATGCTTCTATTCTTCTGCAGCGCCCGAAGGGGTGGTGTGTGGGGGTAAGGGGGAGGGTATATACACCCGCCTCATCTAATTCCGCAACACACACAACATATACACACACTAGTGAATAAAAAAAATTCACTACTTGAAAAGAATAGAATAGAATGAATGAGAGAGTGTGGAAAAGAATGAATAAGGAAAGAATGATAGTAGGCCCTATATATATATAAATTCTAAATGAAAAGTAAAAATGCTTTGTGTTAAAGAATGGAAGTAGAGGAAGACTCCTGTATTATTTTTATTATTATTTTTCGAATATGAACTAATGCATAATTTTCATTACTTGTCTTATAGTGGTGGTTGTTTACAGTCCACCACCCTCTTACTAGGGGGGGGGCTCTTCACTCTCTTTGCTTTTAGAAAGAGAGAGATGGATAGATCTATAGATAAAGGGAGATGTTATTTTACATAAATGCTTTGATTTGACCACCTCATAATTAGAGTCAGTCGTTATTATCCATTGTATTGGTGGTAAAACGTCTATCGATGCGTCTATTTTAAGCTAGTTTGTAAGCAGTATTCTAAAATAATCTTACGTTATGAAGTAAAGGTTAATTTAGGCCCAAGTGTGTATTTTTGTTTTCACCGCATCTTAGAATCTGTTCGGGCTATAAGAACAAATTAATTATTAAAATACCAGCCCCGTAGTGTAATGGTCAGCGCACCTGGCTACGAGCCTAAGAGTCTCGGGCTCGATTCCCTTCTGGTAACTTGGTTATTTTTCCCAAAAGGGGAAATATCCCAATGCTCACCAGGGTTTGATTAATAAGGCTTAAGTAAGGCTCAAATGTTTCCACTGGTTCCACACCCTCATACTCACTATCACCATCACCTCATATCATCGGGACATGGAAAGACCCTCCACGGAAAGGATGTACGATTAGTACATTCAGGCGTCCCCTGGGTAGCGGTACATTAGTACTGGATAATATTTCCATTACTCAAATGTAATAAGGGTAAGTAAACTATAATTTTATATCAAATTTAGCCCCATTGGAGTGAGAGTAGGAAAATTTTTTAGGAACAAACAACCTCGTTACATCCAACCGGAATTCGAACCCTGATCTTCCCGTCACCGGAAATCCTAGCGTGATACGTTTTACCATGCAGACAAGATGCGGGTTACTCTTTATTTAGTTGTTACAATGTTTAATGTGAACAGCTGTATACTACATCGAAATACAATATTAAAAACTGGATCTCTTTTAATACGATGCTGTATAGAATAGTCTTGACTCCTGAGCAAAGAAGAGGGGGATCATAATGCAACCCGCAAAACACATTAACCAGATGAGGGTTTGTAACACGAGATGAAAAGTTCTGGAGTAGTACTTTNAACAAAAAATTGCCTTTTATTAACATTTAATTATGAGAGTAATTCTTTAGTTATTATTTATGAAAATTATTTACAGAGAAAGATAGACAAAAATGTTTACTTATCGGTTTCAAAACCATGTTTTGAAAGCAAAATATTGTATTCGTTTGTATTAAATAAACACATTTTGTGAAAGTTAAATATTTCTAACAAGAAAATCTAAAAAAAAAAGTTTTAGTCTCTTTAACGTAAGATGTACCAGGCTTTATATTTTTGAATTAAATTCTTAAGGTTTCGAGTAAACTGTGGATTCATCTTTCTAGCTTTAATATTTGAATTGATGAATCAGATTATAGGTCTCGGCTAGGGATATGAAAAAAGTTTCAATAACATACTAGTATCGATATTTTTCTCCTGATAAGAGTAATATTTTTTTTTAATTTGGCACTTTCGTTTCCTCTAACTCACATGAGTACTTGCACCCCGATATCGGCTCGGTATTTTTTTTTAGCACTGCATCTTACTACCCGTTCGGGTTACACGCTCATGTACTAATTACGCTGATGATTTTAGGGATTAGGAAGTTTATATATAGATGAAGTATACATGAATTTGCGTGGAGGGAGAGTGATAAATCATTTCAGTAAAACCAGCCTCAGTACATCCTACTGGGATTCGAACCTCAATCTCCCCGTAATCTGCAGTCTAATCTACTGCGAGAGTAGCGCATTAGACCACGCGGCCACCGAAACGAGTGGCTTGATGCCGAAAGAAACAGTAGTTTTGTTTATAATGTAACTATTGTATAATGTAATATTTTTAAGCCAACATTCTGAAAGCTATTTAGTTCAAAAGCACCTACTTCGGTGGCTGAATGGTCTAGGGCGTCACTCTCGCAATAGACTGGACTGCCAATGACGGGGCGATCGGGGCTTGAATCCCGGACTGGTTTACTGAGGTTTTTTTTCCTAAATGGTTTTCTACTCTCTCTCTCCACTCAAATGCCAGACTGGTTTACTGAGGGTTTTTTTCCTAAATGGTTTTCTACTCTCTCTCTCCACTCAAATGCCGGTAGAATTTCTCTAAATTCAACCTTACTCATCCCTAATATATTAGCGTAATTAGTTAATGGGTATATAACCTGGACGGGTAGTAAGACGTGGCTCTAGAAATAAAAGAAGAGTTTAAGTGAGCTAAAGACATAACTATGCCTAGGGACGGGGGAAAAGTATAGATACTTTACAAAATCGATATTTTCCTTTCGATACTAGTTTTGTTTACTCGATACATTTTTTCCGATACTTTTACTCATATCTACGGTACCGGATCGGCATCAAATTAAAACAACTTTTTTGTTATCTTCACTCTGTTGGGATTAAATGTTTACTAGGGTAGACTGTGGAGGAAGAACAAATTACACTATTTCTCAACTCTCACTCATTTTCTGCAACTCGAGCATTCAATCTCTTTTAGCTTATCATATTCATAGCTGTTCTTTCTCGTTTGTTTATCAATACAGGCTGATGCCTGACTGGATGACGGGGCGAGGGGCGTACAGTCTACTACCCCTTCCTTTATCAATGAGCCCGGTCATCGCGAACTAAACAAAATAAGCTTTCGTAGAGCTCAATGAATTCGGTCAACCCAAGGGTGCCCCAAGCAGACGAAGCAGAAAAATTTATGTGCGCTTCAATACCGATACTTACTGTTATCGATACTTTTCTTTCGATACTAATACGGTATCGATATTTTTTTTGGCAATACTTTTGATTAGTTCAGTATCGATATTTTTTTGCGATACTTTTAATTAGTTCAGTATCGATATTTTTTTTTTCGATACCACATCCCTGTTCACGCCCTAAATTACATTATTGTGAATACAGCACTGCTATTTTTTGTAATTAAATATGCGGTATAGGAAAATGTATATTTTAGTGACAATAAGCTATATTAATTATTAGATAAGTGCAAAAACTCAACGGATATAGAGATAGAAATATAATCAACCTTTTTATATATAAAAATTCTAAAAAAATCGTTACATTTGGATAAAATTTTCTGCTTACTTTTTCGATACCAAAACATACTTTAGTCGATACCTTTCTTCCGATACTCGAAATGTGTTTTAAATATCAATACGTTTCTTTTGAAACCATATCCCAAGTTCCGATGTATTTTAGGCCTAGAGCTTATTTTTCTTAACAAATTCTTTCAACCAGAATTTTTTGAGAGAATACTTGCCTTAAAAGTCATTCGAAAATTAAAAAAAAAAAAAAATTATTTCACAATTTTAACGGATGTATGAAGCTATAAATAGTGATTCACTGATTTCAAATCATTACAGTTCACGAATTATAAGGGGTCAAACTCAAATGGTGGTCCGTGGACCGGTGCCGGTCCGCGGGCTGATAGGGGCCGGTCCGTGGCCAGCAAACAAGACCGAATGTGTTTTTTATTACAAGTTAAATCAATTTAAAAGCTCTATGTGAAGCTACGAACAGTTTACAAATGCAACACGTTCTGTTTGAATAACTATAATTCATTCTAAATACAGAGTATCGAACTGTTTCAGATTCTTCTGAATCAGGTGATCAGATGGTGGAACCAATGAAAACCGAAGAAAAAATAATCGCATCATCGTCCAAAAGATGTCCCTCTTACTTTACTCGTAGATATGATCCCTATTGTATTCAATTCTGTTTTATTGCCATGGATGATGGTGGAGATGGTAAACTAAAATATCAATGTGTTAATTTATGGAGACGTTTTGTCTAACGGTGTGATGAAGCCCTCGAAGTTGAAATGGCATTTAAATACCGAACACAAAATGTGACTTTAAAGTTGAAAGAGTTTTTTCAGAGAGAGTGTGTTGATTTAAAAACCCTACAGAAATTTTTTTTTACTACATCACACACAAATAGTAATGCTATACACGCCTCGAATAAAATCGCCCTCCGGGTTGCTAAAAAAAAAAAAGTTAAAATCTTGTGAAGGGTTTTATTAATGACGTTTGCTTCGAATAATTAGGTGAGACGCTGGAGAAGAATGTTGCTCAGGTTCCACTCTCAACTGATACAATAGCTCAAAGAATTCATAATCTTGCTGACGATATGGAAGAACAGCTCATAGAGCAGGTTAAATTTATAAAATACTTTTCTTTGCAGTTTGATGAATCTACCGATGTGGCTAATATGGCGATTTTGGTGGTGTATGTGCGTTATAAGCACGGAAGTGATTTGAGCGAAGAATTAATTTTTTCCGCTTCACTACCAACAAACACAACCAGCTTTGAACTTTTCAGGGTGTTAAGCGATTACATTTTCGGTAAATGTGGATTGGATTTTAAGTTTTGTTTAGGCGTATGTACTGATGGTGTTGCAGCAATGGCAGGGAGACATCACGGAGGGGCTGCCCAAATTAAGGCATTGGTACCTGAATTAAAATCTACACACTGTTTTATTCACAGAGAAAGTCTCCCCACAAAGAAAATGTTGACCGAACTGAACAACCTGCAAAGTGAAGTGGTAATAACTGTTAGCCACGTAAAAGCAAATGCTTTAAGCTCAAGATTGTTTGAGGCACCATGCCAAGATATGGGGTCTGATTATAAACTGCTAATATCGCATGCCGATGTACGTTGGTCAACTGTCAAGAAGTAAATTCATGTCGAGAGTGTTTGAGGTGAGGAATGATCTTGCTGAATTTCTAAAAGAAAATACCCTACTTGGTCAAAACTGTTTCAAAACAATGATTAGATAGCTAGACTGGCCTATTTGACAGTTATCTTTCCATTAAAAATTAACTTAACACGTCCATGCAAGGAAGAATCTCCTCTGGTTTTACAATGGCCGACAAGATAGAAAGATTGAAATAAATGAAAGCTGAAAACATGGAAGACTAGAGTTTCAGGGGATAACTAGGACATGTTTCACCATTTGGCTGAAACTATTAGCGAAGGAGGTGAGGCTCTTGACGTAACATCTTTGTGCAACGTAATTTTTCATCATTTGACAAACTTAGGAGAGTGGTTTGATTTCTATTTCCCAGAAGAGGAGGATCCACGGAGAAGGACTGGATGAATCCGATATCCATTTATGACATGTAATAAACTGTTTCAAAACAATGATTAGATAGCTAGACTGGCCTATTTGACAGTTATCTTTCCATTAAAAATTAACTTAACACGTCCATGCAAGGAAGAATCTCCTCTGGTTTTACAATGGCCGACAAGATAGAAAGATTGAAATAAATGAAAGCTGAAAACATGGAAGACTAGAGTTTCAGGGGATAACTAGGACATGTTTCACCATTTGGCTGAAACTATTAGCGAAGGAGGTGAGGCTCTTGACGTAACATCTTTGTGCAACGTAATTTTTCATCATTTGACAAACTTAGGAGAGTGGTTTGATTTCTATTTCCCAGAAGAGGAGGATCCACGGAGAAGGACTGGATGAATCCGATATCCATTTATGACATGTAATCATGAGATTCCTGTTAACATGGAAGATAATCTGAATGACCTAGCTGCTAATGAGGTATTGAAAAATTATTTCCAAAGTACTAATTCACCTGCTTCCTTCAGGATAAATGTGAAAACAGAATTCCCAGATATTTTTGAAATTGCGATGAAAACTCTTTTACCATTTGCCTCGACCTACCTTTGTGAGACTGGTTTTTCTACTATGATTGTAATTAAGACGAAACATCGTAATAGTGTTGATATTTACCATCCATTACGAGTGACGTCCACAATAGAGCCACAGCTTGATAGAATGGTCAAAAATAAGCAAGCTCATTTGTCCCATTAAGCGTTATGTTGTTTTTCCTTTAATATCAATAAAACTGTGGTTTCATAAAAAATAATATTTTTAATATTACCCCATAAGGTATTAACTTTACACCAAGCTGGTCCCTGGGTGCCACTGAAAAAACAAAAATACCGGTCCACCATATGGTAAAGTTTGGTTAGCACTTATCTATGAGTCTTTCTATACTCAGAGTAATTCTTCAATTATATTTTAAGGTAGAGTATGTTATGGACGTGTGGAAACCGTCAGCTACATGATTGTGTGATCAATTACGATCACGGTCTATCAGATAAGTTGTCTTTCTGCTGCCAACAGTACAGTTAAAACTGTATTATTTCACATATCACGATGGATCAAATAGCTAGGATCTATTCGATTCCCGTATCCAGGTGTCATTTTTTTCCAATATAAAGAATTTAATTCAAATTAATTGAAATGTGGTCTCTTGTATACGGAGCCGTAATTACAATGATTTGTAGCCTATGTGCTGATATTCATTCTAAAATGAAGCTTAATTGCGCTGACTCGCCCCCTGGTTGTTATGAGATTGTGTTCCTGAGATGTTGACTGAGCCACCGAGGTTTGTTTCAGTGCTATGTATAAGGGAAGGTCTTCCTTGTATCTACCATTCAGACGAGGGCTGTAGAGGAGGAGGCCTAGAGAGGGTCGGTGTGAGGTCCACCAAACATGTGAGCTACAACCTAACCTCAATCTCTCTCTTTACTCGCGGATAAAGTTAAAGTAACCTACATGTTTACTAATTACACACATAGCTCTCTCTACACACGCGCGCACACACACACACACACACACACACACACTCACATGAGGAATAATCAGAGTGTCTCAGAGCTGTAACCATGTAACTCACTGCGGGAAGTGTGGATTCGTTCGTTAGAAAGGTTTAAGTGTAAAAGAATTTAAAACTCTGATGATAAATAGATAGGAAGTTAATAAAACTAGTTTCATTTAATACCAGTTTCAGTGGCTGAACGGTGTAAGGCGTCACTCTCGCATTAGACTGGACAACTGATGATGGAGAGATCGGGGTTAGAATCATAGTCGGGTTTACTGAGGGTTTTTTCCTAAATATCTTTTCACTCTCCCTCCACGCAAATACGGGCACACTTCCTCTAGATTCAACCTTACTCATCTCTAACACATTAGCGTGATTGGTACATNACACACATAGCTCTCTCTACACACGCGCGCGCGCACACACACACACACACACACACACTCACATGAGGAATAATCAGAGTGTCTCAGAGCTGTAACCATGTAACTCACTGCGGGAAGTGTGGATTCGTTCGTTAGAAAGGTTTAAGTGTAAAAGAATTTAAAACTCTGATGATAAATAGATAGGAAGTTAATAAAACTAGTTTCATTTAATACCAGTTTCAGTGGCTGAACGGTGTAAGGCGTCACTCTCGCATTAGACTGGACAACTGATGATGGAGAGATCGGGGTTAGAATCATAGTCGGGTTTACTGAGGGTTTTTTCCTAAATATCTTTTCACTCTCCCTCCACGCAAATACGGGCACACTTCCTCTAGATTCAACCTTACTCATCTCTAACACATTAGCGTGATTGGTACATGATCGTACAACCCGAAAAAGTAGTAAGATGCGGTCGTAAGAAAAATTTCATACATTCACAAGTTCACCCTCAGAGACCCGTGACATACCATTGAGTTTCACTAATCATAAAAGGTGTTTTAATAATAGCTAGTTTGATATAAAAAAAACTTTGATTTTGGATTTTGAATGAATTTATCAAATAACAGTTTTTTTTTGTCAGACCACTTTACTACCCGTTCGGCCTTTACGAATATAAACTAATTCTATTTATGTGTAGGGATGAATAAGTTTGTATTTTAGGAGGTGTGTCTTCGAATTCGGGTGAAGGGACATTGAAAAACCATCGAGGGGAAAAATATCCTCAATATATCCAACAAGGATTCAATCCCTGATCTCCCCATCACCGACAGTCCAGTTTATTGCGAGAGTGACGCCTTAGAACATACAGCCACTGAAGTGGGTAGCAGGTATTTATACTAAGGGTGAATTTTCCTAAATTAGTTTCTACTCTAACTTCACGCAAATGTGGGTACACTTAATCTAAATTCAACCCTTATCATCCTTAATATATTAGCGTGATTATAATATAGGAATGGTGTGATGCGGGAACAAAATAAAATATAAATAATATTTGATATAATGATTAGTAAACCAAATAAGCAAAACATTTCTATAATGGAATATGGTTCATGTGAGTTAGCTGCTTTTTCTACAGGTGCCTTCGTGCTAATTATTCACCTAGGTATTTAACCGCTTTGCTAATCCCTGATGAAGGCTTCTAACCTTGCCAGTGAACGGAATATAATGACTAGCTTTGATTTAAATCCCCTCCCTCCCCTTTGCTCCGTAGAACACATGGTGGAGCCTTTCTGCCGAGATATCCACCACACACATCCTTTCCTTTCATAGCAGTCTTCAGTCACACGCACAGCACCACTCGCCCCGATGTATCAGGGGTGGAGGAAAACATCCCGCTGGTCGAACAGTCTAAGACGGATGTGGAAAACTCGTTTGATCATAAGGGACGTATTGAACATTAAAAATACTGGGGGTGGGGGATATTAAAAAAAACTGTATTTACATTATCAGTCCAAATTTAGTATCTTATTATTAGGTACTTACTCTATGCGGTCTATGGCATTAGGAACTCAAGTTCATCGCCGCATTTACAAAAGTACGACACCTATCCCCATATTGAGCTAGTTCTATCCAGTCCACCTCATTACAACCTATCCCTTTCTTGAGCTAATTCTATCCAATCCTCCTTATTACAACCTATCCCTATCTTGAGCTAATTCTATCCAATCCTCCTCATTACAACCTACCTCATTACAACCTATCCCTATCTTGAGCTAGTTATATCCAGTCCCCCTCATTACAACCTATCCCTATCTTGAGCTAGTTCTATCCAATCCTCCGCATTACAACCTATCCCTATCTTGAGCTAATTCTATCCAATCCACCTCATTACAACCTATCCCTAACCTGAGCTAGTTATATCCAGTCCCCTTCATTACATCTTATCTCTTTCAGGCCTATTCTAAAGTTATCCTCCCAAGTATATTATTATTAGATAAAGAAAAGCGTGGGCCTCCTATAACACAATAAGATTAAACTAATATTTTTAACCAACAATTTGAAATTTTTTATTTGCAACAATGGTGTTAATGTCAGGCTTTAAATCTTGCGCTCTCATAATAATGTTGGCGAATGAGTGTTTGAAGGCCGAAATCTCTCGGCTGTTTGTTTCCATTTCATATGAGAAAACAACTGTTAATATTAGTATGTGCTGTCAAACAATGCACATATTTGGCGCGCCAATTCGTCAATTTTTGAAAAATGTTCCATATTATAAAAATAATAAAAATTTGGTACAACCCTCATAATATTATTATGTCAGATTTTTCCAAATTATTCCAATTTCCTAAATATTACATTACAAAATATTGTATTTCTTTGACGTTTATAAAAAAGAAGAATAGGGTCGCATTGCATGATGGTTCATTATAAGTTTCTTGGGCCGCACGGAATCGTGGCTAGGGTCACGAGTTTGGCACGCCTGGTCTCAATAGACTGCCGATGCTGATGATGTATTCCGGTTGGGTGAATTGAGCGGTTTTTAAAAATTGTTTCCTACTCGCTCTCAAAGAAAATGCGGCTACATTGAATCTATAAGTCAACCTTCCTCATTACTATTCCACTAGCATAATTAGTGTATACGTGTAAGCCAAACGGAGAATAAGAGGCGGTGAAAAAAAAATCATCGTTGAGAATCTTCACCTGTGGCCTAGTGGTCTAAGTCGTTAGTCTAGTATTGAACTTCAGTGTCATTTGGGTTTGAGTTTGAGCCCCATCTGAGTACATTCGAGTTAGTTCTCCACATTTGATTATGAATTACGCTGATGCATTGGGGATTGTGAAGATATAATTTGGAGGAAATGTTCCTGTATTTGTGTGAAGAAAGCGTATAAGATTGTTTAGGGAAAAGCACCTTCAATGCATCCAACCAGGATTCGAACTCTGATCCACCCATCATTGGCAGGTCAGTATATTGCGAGAGTGAAGCCTTAGACCATTCGACTACTGAATAACAACATCATATTTTCGGTCAACATTAATAATATTTTACTATACTATTAGTATTTTTCTACAGTTATTGATAAAAATCTATCAAATGTGAATCCTCTAGATATCATAACTTGGCGTATGAATACGTGAAAATAGATCAACTAACGTTTTATAGCTTTCAAATATGTTTGTCCATAAAATGTGTTCTATAAGTTATGATAATTTGTGCTATAAGCTATGATAATTTGTTTTGTGCTGAACTATATATTTTATAGAGTGCACATTAATTAATTAATTGAAAAAATGACATTATTTAGTAACTACTAAGTTTTACAAATAACTAAACTGTTTCATTCATAATAATGATTTGCCTTATATTTCAAAACGGATGCAAGATCCAATCATTTTAAAAGCCGAGCCCCGTTCGACCCTTGAGTCCAATTTTACCCAGCCCTGCTCCACAATCCCGTCTCCATGGACTTCTTGCAGGTCAGCGAATCCGCACATCAAACAAGACTTGTTTTTCAACCTATTCACTCGAAATAAATTAGCTTTTATTCGAGAAATTAAAAGAAACAAGTTTTGAGGTCATCTCATGGAGTCTTGCGCGCTGGGCTACCCATTTCGGGCAGATTGTCCCCGCCCCCCGCCCTCCACCGGGGAGTGTTGGGGGTCGCGAGTTCAAAGTCTGTGCCTCGTTACGATGGCCAACATTCACTTGGCCTGCCATGGGTTGGTAATCAAGAAGGTGGAAGGGGGGAAAGAGATGAGAATTTGTAGATTTAGGGATGAATTTGGGGTAAACAATGTCGTGATATTCTAGTTAGACTGATGAAACCTACAACATTTAAAGGACGAAATGGGTCGTTTTCACAAAGACACGTCAGCAAAAATTAATAGAGTGGGCTTTATTTTTTTCTCCAAGCCTTTCTCTGTAACAAGACGCACTAAATAGATTATATAAAACTAGAAATAGTTCAAACCCTATATTACTCGAGTCCAAATCTCTAATCCGAATCTTAAATTTTCTTTCGAATCTCGAATCCAAATAGATTCCTCGAACCTTTATTAATTGTAAAATTTTAGCTAAGGTGAAAATATTAAAAAAATTTTTTATAAAGCTTGGTGCCAATGACAAATGGTATTTTCGCTGTCGTGTATAGTAAGTAATAAACAAAAAATGAGGTTTTTTTTTGTGATTCTGATACACAGGGTGTTTTTAAACTCTTTGCCAGAACTTATATCACATCATCTGTAGGCAGAAAGAAACAAAATGATATTAATAAAATGTTCGGAAAAGTCATATTGCACTATTAAATATAATTTGAATTTAGCCGCAACAACGCCGGAGAGTACGCAGCTATAAGTACTTACGTGTACAACAAGTTGCATATCACTACGTGGGCACATCTATGTCCACTTGCTCACAACAGTAAGATATCTGTCGGTTGCATTTGACGCGGGCTCACCCTTCGGCAACGTTGCTCGCGGCCGGGCACTACTGCTCCCCTAAATGATATGCAACTTGTAGTACACTACGTACTTGCAGCTGTGTATTATCGGAGTTGTTGCGTCTAACTTCAACTCTTAATTAGTAGTGCAAAATGACTTTGCCGGACCTCTTTTTACTAGGTTTTCCTGTTTATTTCTGCCCATAGATGCTGTGGTTTGGGAGAGCTGAATTATATCAATTCTGAATAATCAGGCATTTCTTAAATAAACATATGTATTAAAATGTCTGCTTTGTATACACTAGAATTATCTGCATCATACCTACCAAATTCTGCATTGTACCCACTCGGAATGGATTCCATTGAGACATTCCTCAAATAAACAACTTCATTAAGAAGTCTACTTTATATAGACAAATGGTGAATATTAATTCTTATTTTTAGGTTAAATGTGTTTTGTTACACGTCTGGGAGAGGACATTAGGATGGACCTCCTAATTAACTCACTACAGCTTTACTAGAGTGCAGCCAAATCACCATTTTGAAATAAAAACTTAACCAAAAAATACTTAAGAGTTTAAATTTAAGCTAATGATAGACACAAATTAAATATAATATATTGACGTCATGTTGGTGTCATTGCAACTATATTAATTTCAAGCATGCCCGTTTAAGGACCAAATTTAATTTATATAGAAATCAAAACTAGAAAGAGAAAGTAAACATTATTAAAACAAAAACAAAAAAATCACTTTAGGCCCTACTTTATTAAACTATGGAAACAAACATATGCAAAACTATAAAAGGATAACTAGAAGCCTATTCATTGTTAGTTTTTTCTAGTTTGTACGTATTTCAAACCCAACTTAACTATCTTTATTAAACCACCACATATGCCGAGAATCTAAAGTAAATATGGAGTTAGTCTGTCATAGTAAATGAGAAAGTGGGGAATTATGCACCAGTGGCGAGCGGGTTGCCTAATAAAGCCAATGTGTTCTGATGTGTCAATCAATTCTGATTTAAGTCTGCAATTTTCATATGCAAATTTTTACAAGTTTTTATATTTTGGGTTTGATTTTTTTATTTGTGTATTTATTGTGTATTTGTGTTTTAGATAGCACAGTAAAATGTTTGTGTTTGTTATATATATCATATTTTGAGGTTATTGATTTATTGTGTATTAGCTGCCTAGCTACTCATGAAAAAAATTAATTTAAATTTTGAATATTTTGAATTTTTTTTTTAGATATCCCTTGTACTTCGAATTAAAAAAGTTCTACTGTATTTGAATTTTACGTACCTCCTAAGATGTATTTGCGTACCTCCAGGTGTACGCCCTCCCTAGTTTGAATACCATTGAACTAAAGGTTTTGTTTATCCACTAGAAAATTTAATATATCGATAATCAACTGTTTTGTGTTTGCGTTGCAAGGCATTATGGGCCAATATATACAATATATTTACCAGCGTGGGAATTGCTGCGCCCCTCAAGCAGATTCTGCTCTTAATTTTGGCGAAAGTATGAATCAGCTCTAAGCGGTCCCTTAATAATGCACAATACTATTGATCATCTGGAGTATATATTGAACGATTTTGCAATATATTCTATGAATCAACAACTGTATATATTGCGCAATGGTGAAATATTGGTCAGTCTGTTGGACTGTAGGTACTAGCGCGCAGCACAGCTTCAGTTTATTACAAGATTTCAAGGTGGAAGCACTCCAACCTCAACAAGTGTTAGCAAGTTAAAAAAAATAGAGTGCCAAATCTAGTAAAACTGAAGAGAGGGTATTTATTGTTCAATGCATTGAAGTGTACAATTCTTTTAATGTACATTTCTTCATCCACCTTCTGCTCTTCTTTTATCATTTACAAAAATCAAAAGCGATGGCTAGACTAGCCACAGCCATATTCATGGGCACCCATGAATGGGTGATAAGGGGAGGGCTTTTTCCCCCTTATTACACTGAAATATTTACTTTTTTGGTGTTAATTTTTATGAAATTAAAATCGTGTATTTGGGATTTGGCTGCAATTTGCTGTTAACAACTTCGAATCATCAATATACGAGTAAACGAAGATTAAACTGATAAAATGTATATTTCTTTCCATTACTTCTTCAACAGATTTCTTTTCATTTTGTCCTGTTCAATAAACTTGTGAACAATATAATATTACTTTTTTATGGGTTCAGTTACAAATATATTTTAATTTTTGTTATTTTTTCAGAAACTTCTTTTGATGTTGCTAAAACTGGCTCATGGAATTCATAGCTCAGAATTATGTTCAGATGCACTAAAATTTGCTGCCACAAGGTTAAATTGCTGAAATGTTCTCTCGAGGAATGTGAGAGGGGGTGCCACACCCCTGTCATATGGAACCCCCCATTTGTAAAACTCACGGGGGCACCCTTGTCTGTATCACTTAACATTTTGAATAAGGTGAATTATTGAACAATCTAATTTTTGAGTTATTGAATCGTCTAGAGGGAGTGTCAATAATATTGCACAATATGATTGCACAGTATTATTGATCGTCTGGGGGCTAACTTGGACCATTCGACTACCGTAGAAG
Organism: Timema bartmani; assembly: GCA_902151455.1. Lineage (NCBI taxonomy): Eukaryota > Metazoa > Arthropoda > Insecta > Phasmatodea > Timematidae > Timema > Timema bartmani. Next base: position 179,258 of record CABFWB010000515.1, read on the forward strand.
GTCACACCAACACGAAATAAATGCAGACAAAACATCATATTAACTCTACTCACACTTGAGCCTGTGATAACCATCGCGGGCCATCATCAATTTGGGACACAAATATAATCAACGGAATCACAAGAACCTTCGCATTATCTACAATCGTCATCTTCCTCCGATTTTTTTTGTTATTGTCAAAATGACAAAAGCCCTCGTGTTAGCAAGCCATAAAATTAATAAGAAGGGGGTGATATGGGGGGGTGGTTGAAACGGGGGTGTAAACACAAAAAGGGGTAGGAATGAAAGAGGGTTGAGGAGGTAAGGAGGGGCGGGTCCAAAGTATTCTTCAATCTCAACCCCCTACAGCGACACAACTATTATCTTTCTCACTCCATTATTTCTCGGGCTCTCTGTATATACATTTTTTCCCCCACTTTCTTTTGTACGTATTAATCAAAGTTCCTTTTATACTTGTAGAAGGCACTTTTCAGTAATTAACAACATAAATATATGGACTTAAAAAGAGACTAAAAGAAATGTAGGGACATGGGAGGAGGGAAATGGGGGGGTAACAAACAGCATTGCTGTGTTGCATATCAATGGTGGATTCCACGCGTCGTGAAGGGGAAGAGGTGGGTTTTTTTTAAGGAGGGTGTGGAGAGGACATTGAGCGCATGCGCTATTCAATCAATTTCAATATGTAACGTTGAGAAGTAAATTAAACCACACCTACTTTTGTCAGAAACTAGAAGCTGAGGAATATTAATTAATTTAAAAAAATATATATGTAGAAGTTACAAAATGAGAGGTAATGAATTGGATTGCTGGGGAACTACTGGGAGTAAACATACATTTTTTAATTTCGTTCAATCCCTCGGGTAGAGAAGTATTGTGATCGTAAAAAACTCGTACTCGAGATTTTGATAAATGTTGACGTTTCATGAC
>CABFWB010000515.1:180329-191120 GCA_902151455.1 Timema bartmani
CGAAAAAGTGGTTTTCACGATGTCGTTTGTCTGTATCTGGGCCTAGAGCCGAAACTATTTTATTATTATTATCATTATTATTATTAGCGCCACGTATTACTACCCGTTCGGGTTATACGTACTTATGCTAATGTGTAATGGTAGGGTGATTGTGAGACGAAATGGAGGACCTACAGTTTAACGTGGAATCCGAACCACGGTGGAGGCCTAGAATTCCTCACATTCACAAGTTGTGATTAATACACGTCTTTTCAGAGGTGAAGGAAGGGTTTGGCAATCAGATAAATCTGTTCCGGGACCGAGGATTGATTGTATCCCTGCAACTTTTTCAGATACAAAATAACTTATCATTGTAAAGTTGTAGTTCTATTTAAAAAAACACTTTTATTTGAAATATATTTTTTATAAAACCAATAGTTTCTAATCCATAATCACATATATCAATTTTTTTTATCATGGTCTTTGAAATATGAAATTGATTATCATGTTCTTTGGTTGGCAGATATGTACCTCTTTTCTCAATGTTTCTGCATCATTGTATATTATATTTACTGTACATATAAATGTGTCTACTTTAAGGTAAACAAGAGAGAAATTCTGCGATGCAGCGTACTATTTATTTCCACTGATATTATTTAATGATTAATATACGTTCGTATTTAAATTAGAATAAAATATTAAATTATTTTTTATAGTAATAACTATTTTAATCCAGGCAATGGTGTCATGGTAGGTTTCCAGGGTAAGCAGAGTTTGTTGAAAACCAAAACCAAAACCTTTCAAGGTAAACGGAGTGTACCTGTGTTATATTCCCCNCTGGGGGACTAATGAGCCCTAGAAGTAGGAGAAGGGGTTGAAAACTATGCAATAAAATAATTTTTTAAGGCAATTACATTTTAGGACTATAGTTACGAAACACCAAATTAATTTATTAGATTAAATGTTGGAAAAAAATATCATATAATTCCATTGACTTAGTAATATTTTGATTATTTTTAACATTCTAAACCTTATAATTTTTGTTAAAATAATTGTTCATATTGGTTTTCTTAAAGTTGGTTCAGACTTCCTTTTCCATGTGTCTTCTCTTTAGCGAGGGGAGAAATAGAGTATAGTATGAATATATCGTACTTAATCTTTCGCGTTTCAAATGTGTGTGTTAAATGTGATCAACACTCCTTGATTCATTATTATTACTAAATTATTATTATTAATAATAATAATATTTAGCACCGCGTCTTACTAACCGTTCGGGTTATACGCTTAAGTACTAATTACGCTAATGGATTAGGAATTGGGAAGGTTGAATATAGAGGAAGTGAACCCGCATTTGCGTTGAGGGAGAGTGGAGAACCATTTAGGAAAACCCACCCCCAGTTCACCCGACCGAGATTCGAACCTCGATCTCCCCGTCCTTGGCGGTCGAGCTCAACACGACTAGCGCGTTAGCCAACTACGCCACCGAGGCGGATTATTACTAAATTAATAAACTTCCTGGGATACTGCGGACCACCAGTGGGCTGATGACCACACTTTGACAAACACTGAACTAAGTGATGAGGACGTTCGTAGGTACAGTTTATATTATGTTAAGAGCCGCTTCGGTGGCTGCGTGGTCTAACGCGCTACTTGGGCCAGACTGCCGAAGACAAGGAGATCAGGGTTCGATCCCGGTCGGGTGCACTGAAGGTGGTTTTTCCTAAATGGTTTTCCACTTTCGCTTCACGCAAATGCGGGTGAAATTTCTTTCAACTAGACCTTCCTAATCCTTAAACCATTAGTGTGATAAGTACATGGACGTATAACCTGAACTGGTAGTAAAACGTGGTGCTAGAAAAAATATAATGCTATGTTCAGGCCTCATTTTGAACATGCGTCACTTGTCGTGTGACAGAAGACGACACTGTGAGATGCGTTCTCTAAATACTTTGCTAAGGGCGGTTTCAAGACCTTGGTTGGGCTTAGGCACTTTTATTTCTAAAGTCTTGTGTGTCTGATGTTTATACTATGTTATATTTATTCGTTTGTACGCACACAAAGCAGTTTTCCAAATGTTAACATAACATTCAGAATCCATCCCTCCATTTTACGAACAAGTGCTGAAGGAGAAAGAAGCTTCTCAAAGATGAAATTGATAACAAAAATTTATCTCCGATCAACAATGGGGCAGCAAATATTGTGGTCACTTTCACTATTTTTAATTGAACATGAGGTTATAGGACAATTGACAATCGAGGACGTAATTTCTGAACTTAATCACACAAAATGTAGTTAAGTGAACATTTAAACATTAAATTGAAAGTATCTACAGACCTACACTGCTGTGTCTGTGATTGTATCAGTGAGGCTGTTCAAAAACGCGGCGAACTAAATTAGTGTTTTTGTCAATCAAATATAAAAATAAATACTTTAAATTAAAATAGGTTTTTTGTTATTTTGGGATTTTTTTATTTATGTATTTTTTCAAGTGAAATATTGTAGGCCTTAAAAGGTTCGTAGGCCCTAGGCATTGTGCCTAATCAGCCTAATGGATAAAGCGGCCTTTACTCTGTTATGTCTTTTGCAATCTTAGCCCACCAATAGTACATGACACATTATCTTGCAGTAACGTGACAGAAATATGACAGTGACATAATGTGAAGCGCCCACCAAAATGACGTGGCATGTGATCGGTATCAGACGATTGCTGCATGTTCCACTTTCTTGTCACATGTTAAGTGCAAGTTAATTCATTTAATTCTCTGTAAATTCGTTGAACGTTATTAAAATACCTTCTTCGAGTGAAAAATACGTCCTTGAAATGTGTATCTTGTTTTAAAATAATAGACACCATTTTTCTTAATAATACATTAAATGTTTCTTTACTCATTCTGTAAAATGACTGAAAATTTTTTCTGAATACATAGTATTTTCAATGTTTTTAAAGATTTAAATATGTACCCAGAAAAATTTCGTTCGTTTTACAGAATGAGTAAAGAAACATAGACCCTATTATGTATTACAAAGAAAAATTCAATCCGCAATTTAAAAAAAAATACAAATTTTGGATGTGTGTATCACCTAAATAACGTATTTTAATAATTTCAAACAAATGTCCAGCGAATTAAATGAACTAACTTGCCTGTAAGCGTGTGACAAAAAGTGAAGAATGCAGTACTCGTCTGACACTGTCGTGGCGTGTGTCGAGTCACCCACCACACGTCTCATCGCTTCAGGGGGCGCTGACTCATATGTTTACATTGGTTTAACCTGAAGATGCATGCTATATGCCAGATCACGCGTCAGATAACATGTCACGATCATTTTAGTGACCGCTATTCCTGGATACAACCCACGAGCCACTCCTGCTGACATTAGCTCTACTCGTTTCATTTCCAACAGGCACGTAAGCTAATTGAGTTAATTGCTTAGCTACTAGTTATATTATAGATTTACTAAAAGGCCTCATACTGTGTCCAAGATCGTTAAGGATTAATAATTTAATTTAATTTTTAGCACCACATCCTACTACCCGTTTGGGGTATACGGCTATGTACTAATTACGCTAATGTGTTGAGGATGAGTAAGGTTTAATTTAAGAGAAATATACTAGCATTTGCATGGAGGGAGATTGGAACACCATTTTGGGAAAAAACACCCTCAGTACACCCGACCGGGATTTGAACCCTTATCTTCCCGTCGTAGGAAGTCGAGTCTGTTGCGAGAATGACTCCTTAGATTGTGCGGCCAACGAAACAAGTCAAGTGTTATTCAACCCCCAATCCCCTCTTGGAGAATTGGTTGGTTCGGATCACGGTGGAGCCAAAGTTTCTTAGTCTTCACATGGTGTCAAAACGGATGAGGTACGAGTAGTTCGGAGTTATCTGCAAGCGTAGTCCCAGACGCTAACAGCCCTTAACTTGTGTTTTGATCAGGTCTAGGGTGTCACTTACCCATTGTAAATAATTAGTAATACACTAATATTTCTGTCCTGGGTTTGGATATTGTTGTCTTAGCTTGAAGTGAGATAAAAGAAAACAAGAAAAGGACAGTGTTTTTGCAGTTTTAATATCAAAATGTCAAAATAAACCAAATATTCGTCCAATAGAAACATAAGAGTTAAATTTTCTTCACAAATGCTATCAACAGTTCTTGAATATTTGTGAAAGGTGTCCTGGAATTTAATAACAACTTTTTCTCTTCATTTAAAAAGTTTCTCATCTAATGCCGCCAAACCCATGGGCCATGACATATTATATTCAACTACTGTTGATAGCAGTATGGGACGTAAATTAAACTTTAAGTTTCTACTGGAGGAATATTTTATTTTTTTTGGCAAAAAAAAAAAAGTTTTGCTATAAAAACTTAAAAAAAAACGCTTTCCCTACATGCCCACTTTAAGAAACTGAATAAACTATCTCAATTTAAAAAAAGTTGAGTAAGACGTAGGACTAATGTTGTTTTAAAGCCATTATAGTGTGCAAATAAAAGTTAATAACTTTAGTCAAATATTCAAATACATTAGTTGAAGTATCGTTATAACGTGTCCTCACGCGCATAAGCAAACACAAAAATATGGCAGTTTTTTAGGTTTAAGACGTTACATTCTTTTTGCTCCACGTCTTACATGTCCGGCAGGCGCGGATTCAGGGAGGGGGTCAAAGGGTCAGTTTACCCCACTGTGAAATTTAGAAAATTAATACAAAAAGCAAAATGAAAGTTCAAATTTTAGAAAGAAAGTACATCACAGATAAAGTATACAATTTTTTTTTATCTTTTTACGTGCAGACACCTCTTAAGCCGGGTTCACACGTGCGTTATTTGTCCACGTTTAATCAATGTTCGATATGACTCACGCAAGTGTAGAAACAATATTCGTTTTCATGTATGAATATTTGTTGCGCATAGCGAGTAGCAAACATTGCTCCGCATAAAGACGGTAGACTACCACATATCAAAGAAGACTAATAATCGCCTGAGAGCAGTTTGTCCACGGTAACCGAATATAGAGTATGTGGGGACAGCAGGAGTGGTGAAACTATGTGTGTAACTCTGCCCGATTGGAAATAATTTGCCCCTCCCTGAAATAAATTCCCCCTTAGATATATTTCAAATCCTCTGATATTATCAAATATGGATCTGAAAGATGACCTTAAATCAAACTCCAAATGACTTCTAGATGCAATCATTTGTCAAAAATTTGGTGGGGAGGACAGCTTAAAATAACTACTAGACTAGAGGTATCTAACTGGCAGAAAAATTCAGGGGAAGAAAGCTTTAAATAGATTCTAAGGTAATACAAATAGCTTCTAGATACATGTCATTGTGAAGAATTTTCAGGTGAGGACCACCCAAAATAACCTAGTATCTGAAATAATTCAATTTCCAAAATTTTGTTGGTGGAAGACCACTTCAAAGATTATCTTCTAGAGGTATCTAATCATCGTTAAACATTAAGGTGAGGATCACTCTAAATAGATTCGAGGGGCATCCAAATTTCAAAAATTTCTAGGTGAGGAACGCTTTAAATGGCTTATAGAAGAATCTAATTTAAAAAAATCAAGGCGAAGACTACTCATAGCTTCTATAGTGAGCAATTTTTCAAAAAAAATTTTGAAGAAGGGCCACTCCAAATAGTTTATAAAAACTATCTTATTTTAAAAATTGAAGAGGATGACCATGGTTTACAACACACATAAGGTGAATATGAATGAGAAACTATTAAATGGCTTCAAACAGAAATCTAACATTGTAAAAAAACTATGTTATTTATAATTATGACCCCCGTTTGAAAATGATCTGGATTTGCCCCTAACGTTTGGGATATTCTTTTTTTTAATCACTGCGTCTTACCGCCTGTTTAGGTTAAACACAATTATTTTAGTTATTATAATGGAGTAGGGATGAGGAAGGAAGCATTTTAGAGGTAATAGAGCCACATTTGCTTGGAATGAAAGTGAACAAACATTTAGGAAACACCACCCTCAGTAGACCAGACCGAGATTCGAACTCCGATCTCCCCATCACCAGCAGAACAATCCAACATGAGAGTGACGCCTTAGAACATTCAGACACTGGAGCGTCTTTATACACATTTAATCACACCAATGGGCTAAGGTACAATTAGGAGGAAATGTACCTAAATTTACGTTGAGTTTCAGTGGGAAGATTTAAAAAAAAAGTCCTTTGTTAAACCCGGCCAGGATTCGAAGCGAGACCTCCCCTTTACTGAAAAAAACAACAACATTATATGAGCCTGACGCTCAGTCCGCGTGCCCACCGGCACGGGTGTGACGTCAATAGATTTACGTCTCTCTAAATAGGGTGTATTAGAGTCCATTTATTTATTAAAAAGAAGAAAAAGTAGCTTTATTATGTCCATTAAGTTGATCGGCTACCTTTATGAGTACGACTGTACCATACCTTTTGTCAACCCAACCGTACTTTATAAAGTCATCTCTGGACAATCCAACGAAACAACTACCTTCTCTCTCTTCTTTTTTTTTTTGTTTGTTACATCTGTGTGTTTTGTCTAGTCTCTCTCTAAATGATTCACTGCACATGATAATAATTATTATCGTAGTGGACTCTATTGAGGCCGATTTTGTGTGTCGACAAGTGCAGTGCGAGAAGAACAAAGGACTTGGACCAATGGGATGAACAATGTGGAAACTAGGGGGAGGGGGGTGAGTACGTTACGTTGAATGTGCCGGGGGGACAGATGGCCCACCCTACCCTCACCCATTGTTAAAACAACCGTGTCCCCCAAATCAACTCATCAGAAAACTCTCCGCTGATAGCAGAACAATGGTTGATAAACAACAACGCATCGCGAAATTATTATATATATGTATATATACCTAAAGAATATATTCAAACTATTTTTTTTCTTACGGTTTTACATCAGGCTACCCTGTTTATTTATTTGTTTATTTTTTGTTCCAAAAATAGATTTAAAAATAAAATAAAATGCCTACTCTTTTTTTATGACATAAAATAACAATATCAAACTTAGAATGGAAAAGCGGTGGGCATGCGGATTATATGTCAGGCTCATTCAGTATGGCTTACCGTTGAGGGGGTATGAAGCCAAAATTGTTATAATGGGTGTGAATGGTTTATCTCAAATTAATTGTTTGTAATTATATTTAATTGTATATGTTTTGTAGTATGATTGATCTATTATTAAATAATAAATTATATAATTATGAATGAGATACAGTTTATGTTAATTACTCAGCTAAAAATGGTTGTGTGTCTATTTGATTTGTATGAAATTTTCTGATTGTTTAGTTTTTAAGATTTATTTTTGATTAATATTTTCGTTAGTTAATTTATTTGTTTTCTAGGATCTATTAACTATCAATCATTTTGTAGGATCTATTAACTATCAATCATTTTATAACCTGGTTAAGTGTAGGTCAAGGTTTAACAACTTAATTTTGCCCACATAAATACACATATAAATAAATAAATAGAACTAAAATAAATAAATAGCTCAGTGTTCTAATCTCAGCAAGGTTTACCGAGGATTGTTTTTTTCCCCTAAATAGTTTTTACGCTTCCTCAAGATGAATGTTTGAATATTTCCCCTAAATTTTACTTTTATCATCACCAACACATCATCATAATCCAAACATATGACCCACTATGGTGGCCGCATGATCTAAGGCGTTACTCTCGCAGTAGACTATACTGCCAATGACAGGGATATCGAGATTTGAATGTATTAAGAGTGGTTTTTTTTCAAAATGGTATTCTACTCCACCTCCGCGCAAATGCGGGTACAATTACTATACAAATAACTCTCCTAATCCCTACAACCACTAGCGTAATTAATACATAAGCGTGTAACCAGAACGGGTAGTAATTTTTTACTGTAAATGATTTTATTTTTAATTTGTAAATACATTCTTAGTAAATGTACAATTTTTAGTTACAGTGGGAATACCATAGCTAGTTGCGTTTTTGATAGTTACATAAGTTACTAAAACTATACCTCAGTTTTAGCTTATGTGGTGCTGACTGACAGTTCACAGCTGACTTCTGACAGTCAACATTTAGGTATATACCTAAATTTTGTCTGTCAGAAGTGACAACTGCTAAAGACATGTTTTTTTGCAGATCATATGGTTCGGCGTAGGGATACATAATTTGGTCTGGTAGCTTTTCAAAGCCGTCAGAAGTCAGCTGTGAGCTGTCAGTCAGCACCACATAAGCTAAAACTGAGGTATACTTTAATATACTTATATTGTGTTCTGCAGTCGTCACTTTAACTAGTATACAGAAACGAATATATGCCGATAGAATTACATTTGATCGACGTTGCCTTTATTTGATAGTCTACATTTTGCAAACCTACCTTTCCACGGCAAGCCTACCATATTTATTATTTTGCGTTACGTTTTACAACCCGTCTGAGCTGTCCACATTTAACCACACTAGTTGCGTAAGAGGGAGGAAGGAAGAATTTAGAGAAAATGTACCCATATAGACGTGGGGTGAGTGTGAGAAACAATTTAGAGGGAAAAAACTGCGTTCTTTTGGCCAGAATTCGAACCCCAGCTTTTCTGTCCCTTACCGACCAGACTAAACGAAACTGACGTCCAAGTCCGTATGTCCATCGGTGCGGGTGATTCCACTACATCTAGGTAATTCCTTCTCTTTGTGCGTTTACGTGTAATTGTCATGCTTGTGATGAAAATTATTATTTCACATTTTATATTAAGTAACTTAAAAAACCGTTTCCTTGTGTGGTGAATTTTGGTCATCATGACTTCATTTTAAACATTTATTTTTTGAAGCTTATATAATTTTAAAGCCTGATTAGACCTTCCCTCTCTATAATCTTGCATTCTTTCATCCATTTAGGGAGCTTTGCATATATATATTTATATATATATATATATATATATATAAATGTTATCTCAAGGTCATTCATGAACGTATTGCTTTACCACAGGAGTAACCGGATCCGTACTTTAGTGGTCGATGCACCTGGCTACGAGCCTAGAGGTCCCGGGTTTGATTCCTGTCTGGTGCATTGGATATTTTTCCTGAAAGGCGAATTACTCCAACGGTCACCAGGGCTTGGTTGATTAGGCTTAAGTTAGGGTTAAGTGTTCGCACTGGTTCCACACCCTCATACTCACTATCATCATCATCATCATCTCATCGGGACATGGTAAGAGCCTCCACGGAAAGGATGTAGGATTAGTACATTCGGGCGTTCCCTGTCAACGGTACATTAGTAATGGCTAATCTTTCCACTATAATAATATAATATTGTGCGTCTGGGCTACATGAATCGTAGCCCAGTAGGGGAAAGATTAACCATCCATTGCGCAGGTGAAGCCCGAATGTACTAAGCGTACATCCTTTCCGTAGATACTCTTTCCATGTCCTGATGAGATGAGGTGATGGTGGTAGTGAGTATGAGGGCGTGGAACCAGTGAAAATACTTAAATCTAACTTAAGCCTAACCAACCACACCCTGGTGACCGTTGGGGTAATTCTCCTTTCAGGAAAAATACCCTAGGTACAAGCCAGGAATCGAGCCCGTGACCCTAGGCTACAGACAAGTAAGAAAGACTTTCAACCTTACGGGGGTTTCGCTGCGCTCCTTTTGCCAGCTTGAGTCCTTCAACACTGGGCTTCGCTATTGTCACTGCTGGGTGATGATAGACTAACTACAGCGATCCTAGTGTTGAAGGACTCAAGCTGCCAAAAGGAGCGCAACCATTCTAACCTGGAGATTGAGTGTCTGGGTATATTTTTTGTCTGTGCCCTAGGTAGGCTCGTAGCCAGGTGCATAGCAACTACACCACGGGGCCGGTTATCTTTCTACTACTGGGCTACGGTTGATATAGTCCAGACGCGCAACATTAATACATATTACCAGAGGAGTAGAAAAAATCTTTAACCGGTATTCCAAAGATAGCTCTCACTAGAAGTCAGAATAGACCTAATATTTTAGCGCAATAGTAGAGAATACAAGTATATCTGGTTTATTTTTTGCTGATTATTTCTAATAAAAGTTGGTGACCTGGTGGTCTAGGGGTAAGGTGTCAGACTTCTGTGCTGGGGTCCGAGGTTCAATTCTCAGTCCCGGCACAGATTTATCTGATTGCCAAACCCTTCCTTCACCTCTGACAAGACGTGTATTAATCACAACTCGTGAGTGTGTGGAATGCCAGGCCTCCACCGTGGTTCGGATTCCACGTTAAACTGTAAGTCCTCCATTTCATCTCACAATCACCCTACCATTGCACATTATCTTAAGTGCGTACAACCCAAACGGGTAGTAAGACGCGGTACTAATAATAATAATAATAAGAAGAAGAAGAATCAAAATTGTTTATCTTTAAGAGTCCCTGCTGCTACTTTGTAATGATAAGTTATTCCGTATCTCAGAGTTATTTTATTTTCTAAATGGCTCGCTCGCCACTCTCTCTCTCCATAAAAAAAATCGTTTAAGTTTCCTCACCCTTCCTCAGCTCTAATTAATTAGTTTAAATGTGTTGGTGGTTCAGATGGGTTATAGCACAAGAGAGGAGAGAGGGATGAAAACACTCTGTATCAGAATATTAATTTCAATGAAATAAGTATTTGTTTTTAAAAAAAATCTACGTTTACGGTTTGAAGTTATTTAAAATATAACAAAAATAAGGTAAATTGAGAGAAATTAATCTTTTGTAAACATTACCTCAATTAAATAAAGTATACTATACAATTCCTATTATTATTTGTTGAAGTAGTCTTAGAGTAGATATAAAAAAAAAAAAGCTGCAACAGGTTTAAGATTCTTTATTT
>CABFWB010000515.1:193461-215768 GCA_902151455.1 Timema bartmani
GGGGGGGGGGGGAACCTTAGTGCCCGTGACCGAGATTTGAACCTCAATTTCCCCGTCACCGGCAGTCTAGTCAACTGCGATAATAGCACTTAAGACCACGTGACCACTGGTTTGAGTGTTTATATACTGTTATCGGATCCGCGCTGGTGGGCACTCGGTCTAGATGTCAAGCTCATTTATTCTGTTTTGTCCGTGACGAGCAGGTAAGGGCTAGAACTTCTACAGGATATTCTATCACTTCACGCAAACGCTGTTGCATTTCTTCTAAAATATATCTTCCTCGTCACCACCACATTATATTAATTAAGATATAATATGCTTATAATCCAAGAGGATAGGGGGATACAGAGAGTGGAAAGGGGGACCGCTATCTGCTGGGACACTACATCATCAATTTTATTGGGTTTTTTCATCCGACTCAATTTTGCTGTCGTGAGTGTATCTGGGGCCGCAAATACTGTTTGACAGTAGAGGAGTATTTAGGTTGTAGGGACGAGCAGGGAGGGGGTGATGAGGGTATGGTAATGGTATCAGATTAACAGCTACGAGAGCAGTGGATTGAATGAAGGGGTGAGTTGTAGGGTGGCTCTTTAACTCCATTTAGGAGAGTATTATGAGTCCCGCAATCAAAGTAAACCCAATAGAGACGGAGGGGGTGGGGGGTCAAGGCAGAGGGGGTGTTTTGAAAGGGGGGGGGAGATGGAATGGGGGTGACGGCCTTTACAAGAAGGGCGGAACAGGATGCTGGTGGGATTTACGAGCCTCCAAGATTGGAAGGGTAGAAACCCATCCTTGTGTGGGATCATTACGATTAAATTATGATGTCGTGTTAAAGTTATTTGTATGTATGCCAAGTTAAAAATGAAATCAGTTTTCAATAGATTGTTTAAGAACTTAAAAGAAATAGTATGTGACAGATAAAAATTCTTAAATGTTAATTTCCAAGGAAACAAAGCATTCAAAAGCCGAAATAATTCTTCTTTTGTCTTTATTTTATAAAAAATGTGAACCTACAGAAATTGACACAAATATATTTGCCGTTTGGATTATACACATGTTTACATCAACGAGATAGGGGGTGTTAAAATAGAGTTTGGAGTAAATGTACCCATATTTGTGTGGCGTGAGAGTGGAAAACCATTTAAGAAAATGCACTCTCAGTCCATCTGAACGGCACTAGACTCTTGATCTCGTCAAAGAAAGTCCAGCCTTCTGAGAGATTGATGTCTTAGGGGCAGTTTCATAGTCATACTTAGTACGTCTCAAGTGCGACACTATACTAAATACAAGACGACACCTACATAACCCCGAGTGGAATTAAACTTGATCTAGGCCCTACTAATATTATTTTAATGTAATTAATGGATGAAATCAGTGAAAATTCATTAAAATAATAAAAAGGATTATGCAAAAAATAGATTAAAATTAATAAAATATTGACCAGTGTTAAAATCCTTTAAAAAAAATTTGATATAGAACGTTGAATTAGAAACAATTTTAACATACAATAGAAATTCGAATAAACAAAAGATTAAATGTACAGTATAAAACTGGCCAGTGATGAAATTTTAAGAATCAAAAAATTATTTTAAAATAAAAATTATCAACATAACATGTACAAAATTGGTATGTATTTAATAAAACATTTTAATTCAACACAAAATGATTAAATTATATGGAAAAAGATGTTACCTTATTGGTACACTTTACACAAGTTAAAGTTAAAGGCATGTCAAAAGCAGAAGTTACATGGCATATTGAATGTTACATGTATATTTAAATGCCATACCTTAAAAACATTAAATATTGATAAAAGGTTATAATAATAGAAAAGTATAGATGTAAAAGTCAAGGATTAAAATGTAAAGAATTGTTAATCGTGAAATTTAAAGTTTTTATAATAAGGATGTATTTTCTAAATTTAATGTGAAACGATGTGTGATTTCAAAGTATTATTTTAATATGTAATCCCTTGTTCCTAGATGTCAAGGTTGGTTGAAGACCAGCTGTTGAATTAGTTGTGAGAATTAAGTTCAACAGCTGGTCTTCAACCAATAATGTTTGTTACTCTTTATATGCATGTATAAATAGTTAACATTCGTCATACATACTGATAAATTAATTAATTGGAGCATTACATACTTTAAATTTACATTTACATAGAAAAAGGAACTTGATATGAAGACATTTTTATAAAATACAAACTTTTCTGCGGCCTAATCAACTTTAAGGCGAAGTTAGCGCTACCACCTTTTCTTACACTTGACCAAAAATTACAATTAATATCGAAGCTAACCTTTTTAGTGTTATTTGATAGGTATTGGTAGTATATATAAAACGCAACAGCTGAAGAAACCATGACTTGACGTATTAGTATATGAAAGTAGATTTAGTAACTTTTCTATCTGTCAGATTACGTTGCTCGTAGCAAATATCTAAAAATATTGAGACTCCTATGTGTAGATACATTTAGCACCGCGTCTTACTAACCGTTCGGCTAAATGCATATTTAAGAATCACGCTTATATGTTGAATAGGAGGAAGGTTGAATTTATAGGAAGTGCACTCACATTTCCGTGGAAGGAAGGTTGAAAAAATATTTAGGAAATAATACCTTCAGTTCCCCCCACTCGGATTCGAGACCCTGATCTCCTCGTCATTGTTAGTCCAGTATATTGTGAGAGAATGCCTTAAACTATGTGGCCACCGAAGGGGTACAACATATACATATATATATATATATATATATATACACCACTCATTCGGATTATACGCTGTGTAGGCCCTACTTTATTGTTTGTCAAAAACATTTCAAAAGCCCCATGTAATACCACCCTTTTACTATATAATTTACTTTTTCATGACTGATTGAAAGAACACCAAATATTAATAAAACCACTGGGCGTTTTGATTTGCGGCTGTGACAACAAGATATTATTATAACGCATGGAATAATACATTGTAAAGTATTATATTCACACTTTTATCTTCTTATGGCACGCCACAATAAGTTTTATTATAAATAAATACAATCTGTTTTTTCTTTAATTTAGAGAAAAGTCTATACAAAATATTAGTCTCAAATTAAAAAGTTTCTACTTTGTAAACACAAACGCACGAAAACTGTTTATATTGACGTCATCGACCATTTTCAATTATCCCGTTTGAAATCTTGATTTATGAAGTGAAGACAGCCTTTAATAAGCTATGGTTTCCATATTATCTCGAAGTTTACTTCAAATGTCACTACAAAAAATAATCCAAACGGTTATTTTTATAAGTTCGTGTTTAAATAGTTTTAAAACTGTCTAAAAAAATAGTTAAAAACAAATGGTTTGTTGTGAAAGTATAATTATGGTCTTTCAGATCATTACTTTGGCGTATGGATACATGAAAGTAGATCTGTCAACTTTCCCTAGCTGCCAGATATGGATATTCGTAAAAAATTAAGAGTTTCTGTAGATAGTGCATATTTCTACCATTCTAAAGGTACGAGTTCGATTACAGGTAGCAACATAAGTGTATAGCTATGTAATTAAAATTGGTGTAACTAACTGATTGGCAAATTATCGTTCTAGTGTTTGATCGCTGTGTAGCTAACAAAACGTATTATCACTACATTTTATTAATGGGAGTCTTTAATGTGCAATTTCTAAACCAACTGATTGTACCAACACACGACTTAAAAACTAAATTAAATCTAGAACAGAAACAAAACCCAATTAATGACAAAGTGTAAACCCCAATATTGTCAATTATATGTTTTTGGGCCATGCCAGGAATCAAACCTGGCACCCTTAACTCAGTAGACAGACACGCTACCGAATGATCCAAAATGTCTAACTAACATTAAACGTCTTATTTTGAGTAGCATTATAAATTATCAGGTAGAAAAACACTAATTAGTAGGAAATAAGTAATTATAATTCCTTATTCGTGACTCTCCCTGGAACTTTCCTGCCACTAGCGCTCTCGTGCCAGTAATATTATAGTATTACCACACTTTCCTCCCCCCGTTCCCCCAGCCGCCTACCCTAGAGAGAGCGGCAAAGGGGTAGGGGGTAGCCGAGACTGGTGGCTTTTCAGTTACAGGCCAGTCATTTCCCAAACCCGATTTTCATTAACTGTTGCGCTGAATTGCAGCTGAGTCCCGCCCGCCACCATACCAACAGTCAATTCGTTACCGCCATGGAGCAAGCGAAGCAGGAGTAGCTCCGTGGTTAGCGCGCCATCCAACTGCAGAAGGGATCAACAACGGAGGAGGAGGGATTCCACGAGAGGTTCTTTGGGTTCTAAAATAAGGAGTAGTCCACCAATAAATAAACTAATATTTAATAAACATTAAATATTACATTATTATCTGAAAATAAAGTGAAGGCAGAGTATGATTGGTCTGGTAATAACAAAAAGGTACAGGGGAAAAGGGGGAATGTTACATTACACACATTTTCCAAGGTAACAACTTTTATCTCTCAAACCCCTACAACATTTGTGAACTTATAAATGTCGATTGGAAGGAACAAATTATAAGAATAATTTACAAGTTTAACAAATCAATTTATTAGTATTCAAACAAGTCAATAGGAAGTACATAGAATTATAGGTAGAAACTATTCAAACCGTCCATTGTTTAAACATGCGAATACAAACGGCTACAATAATATAAATAGCTCAACAAAGTAGCATCAGGTGTGAAGCACCCAGGTACACCCTATAACTCACACATATAGGTCATAGGTGTAAATAAGAAAGCTTGTAACTCGTTAAAGCAGGACAATTACTAAGTCGTCAAATAGGATGAAAGGCTGCAACTCTAAGGCAATATAATTAAGTAGCGGTAATCAAATCTAGTTACAAAATAATAATAGATAATTCTACTCAAGTCAGCTGACTGTGAGGCTTTCAACTACAGCTCATAATTTTAAATATAAAGAACTAAACCACATAAATTTAGTCCCAGTTTAAGGAGCTACAAGGGGTGGTAATTAACATGAGCTAGCTAGCTTGGGTTAACTCCATATAGAGTTAGACATTACTATGTTATAAGCTCCTAGAAATAAACTATCATCTTACAACTAGTAAAAGGCGAACTACCAGGAATCTAGACGCTACAGATACTATGGGTGGTCAATTCCTAATTAGTACTGCCTGAGCAATCAATAGTATATTTCTTCTGTTACCCTAAAAAGGGGACAATAATACTAGACAAAATAGAGATCATTTTCGACTAGTGCTAAAGCCGCCACAAGTGGGCCGTACACAACAGACAAAACCCCGCGGGCCACTACTATGGACAATTAGCACTTCCACAGGTTGCACACCCCATAGCAGTACACAGTTAAACACATCAGAGACAAGTGTCAGTTACAGACCCAGTTAGGTCGTGAAACAAAGCAAGAGATAACCTGGTATCCTGCATTATTTATTTATATTATTTAAACTAGCCGCAGCGTGGTCATATAGTCTAAGGAGTCTAATCTTTACCCTAGTATTTGCAACTAAGCCTAATAGACATAGAAAGATAGTGCATAAAGTTATAAACTATGCCTTATGGGCTTATGGAAACAAATAAGTAGAAGTGACATACAAAAACTACGTCATATGGACATAGAATAATAGAGCTCAAAGCTCAATAAAGATTACAACATCCTTCAATCCTTATAGTATCTGATGTAACTTGATCTGCGGCGAGCAGGTAATACAGACACCTCAACCATCGTGGCCTTCAGTACGTAGTCTTAGCAGCTGATCGTGAATATCCTCCAGTAGTTCTTCCAACGAGTGGTTACAATAGAATAGATATACGTGAACCAAGGACAAGCCTTTATATACCAGTGGGACTAATAAAATTTGGCAAGGTTTTCTACAAGTATGAAGAGGAGTGGTAATCTTCACGAATCACGCCACCCGACCCCTAGCGCTCGACGACGGTTGTTGGGAACACCCCGAACGACGCCTCTCTCATTTACTCGTCGTCTGACCCAGGTGTTAGATGTTTGTGGTGTTGGTCTTCAAAGCCGAGTTGCCTCGTTTGCTGGGGCATTTTTGAAGAGAATTGGGCATCTCCCGCTTGTGATGTCGCATTGAGTCTATATCTGACACACATTATTAGAACTTATTAGATTTAGTAGTAATAGTTTTAAACCTATTATAGGGCTTCATTAATTGTAAGTGTTAGAAAGTATCTAACAGGTTACACCCCGTATGGACCCCAGCAATTATACGTGTTGGACTATACTGCCGAAGACGAGGATATCGGGGCTCGATCCAGGTCTGGTGCACTGAGGGTGTTTTTTCCTAACTGATTTTCCGCTCTTCTTCCAAGCAAATTTGGGTGCACTTACTTTCAATTCAACCTTCTTAATTAATCCCTAAACAACTAGTGTAATTAGTACACATGCGTATAACCCAAACGGGTTGTAAGACGCGATGCTAGAAAACCTCCTTAATAATAAATTTATGGAATACTAGTTATTTAAACTAAATAACTAAGAGAGCATTATGAGGAAGGTGAGGTTTAATTAAATGTAAGCTATTAATTATTTTTTTAAGGAAGGCATATGAACGTGCACTTTCTGAACTGGCTGATTAGGTCAGCACACTAATTATAAATTAACTTGAATCTAACACAGACACAACAGCCAGCCCCCTCCCCCCCCCTTCGACCTTCAATTCATCACTGTGAAAGAGTAAACCCCCAAATTATACTAATGATTAATTAATTGATCATATCAGGTGTTGAACCCGGGACTCTTATCTCAGTAGACAGACACGCTACCGTTTTATCTAAGGTTATTTATTATCAACCGCCTGTAGACAGTATAGGTAATATTATGGAAAATAAATGGTACAGTGACTTTCTCTTTTATCTTAAAATAGATATATTTACTAAAACCATGTAAAATTTGCTAAACAAAATTATATACATTGTTGCAGAAACACTCCCCCAACCAGAATATATGAAATAATATACACTGTTACGGAAACATTAAAAAACAGGAACTTCTCTGTCCACCAAAGAGCATAAACATCAATTACAATTTTTAAAGCCCTCAATAGAAATATATATATATGGTTGTAGCCGAGAAATTATTGATTCTATCAAATATATTTCAAATAAAATATTTATATTTATAATAGTACTAAGCTTTTACAATGATGAGTTATTTCATATTTGAATTATTTGCTGATATTATATGATCAAAATAGGAAATTGTTGGAATTTGTTAGTTAAAATATTGGTTAAAAATGTAAATATATTATTACTTATACTAATTGACATAGGTAGCAACTGGCTGGTGAGATATTACGTGAGATTACAAATAGTAGCAAACTAACCTATAACATATATTTAATTGGTTTAGGTTTTTAATTAATTATTATTGCTAGTACCAACTAAAATCCACCTCTGATTTCAGCAGCCTAAGGACGCAAACTAGGGCCATCGCGATGAACCACAGAGCTCTATCATCACACCCTCACTAATCCATGACCTTCAGCTTCCACCCCTTTACACTAACTCATCCACAAAACCCTTTCACTCCCCCACCACCCCAACCCCTAAGCCCCCCCATCACCACGTGAAATCTAATCCCGAAATACGGCTAAACGAATGAGAGTTTGCTTTTCAAAGGATGTACCTTCCCCCACCCCCCCCCCAGCCAGCCACGAGTCGTACATACTATGTACATATATACGTACAACTCTGCACATAAAACCCCAAAATGCTCCGGCTTGCCCATAGTTTTTTTTCTATGTCGTTTTAAATCATGTTTTTGTTGACAAATCCAATACTAATTACTAGAGCCATCAAAGCTTCCCGGTGTACAGTCAGTTGGCGATTCAAAGGGAGACCCCGAAATGGCGTCGACAATGATAGCACTGGCATATAACCATACCATTGGCCAGGTGGGCTAAGGCGTCAGGCTCAAAACAGACTGAATTTACCGCTGATGGTGGAGATTGAGGGTTCGATTCTAAGCCGGATGCACTAGGAGGGGTTTTAACACATGCAATCTATCGACATAATTTCCGAAAACTTTATGTAGGTGCATTTCCTTCCAAACCACGTCCTCAACTCCGAATCTCAAATTATGTCGTTGTCTTTTTTTTTTCGCTACGCATCTTAACATACCCAACCGAGAAAGGACACGTATATATGTTATAAAGCGGATGAGGTTAAGCAAGGTAAAATTTAGAGGAAAAAAGACATTTGTGTGAAGTAGAGTAAATCATTTAGTAAAAACACCTCGGTATGTACCCGGGCGGGATTTGAGCTCCGACCTCCCCGTCAGAAACCAGTTAAGGCAAGGCTGACAAATGTATCTACTTACCGACAGATGTGATTAGTCTTGGTGGTGTTTTTTTTCATCGTCGTGTCTTACTACCCGTTCGTGTTATACGCTTATTTTCTAATTACGCTAATGTTTTCAAGGATTAGGGTGGTTATATTTATAGGATGTGTACTTGCATGAAGGGAGTGTGGAAAACCATATTGGAAAAATCAGCCTCAGTACACCTGACTGAGATTCGAACCTCGATCTCCCTGTCATCGGCAGTCTAGTCTACTGCGAGAGTAGCACGTTAGATCATGCGACCACCGAAGGGGTTAGTGTTATTATTATTATTATTATAATAATTATTATTATTATTATAATTATTATAATAATAATAATTATTATTATTATTATAATTATAATTATTATTATCATTATTATAATTATTATTATTATTATAATTATAATTATAATAATAATTATTATTATTATAATTATTATTATTATTATAATAAGAAGTATACATATGAGAAAATTAAATATAAACAATCCCATAAAAAAACTTGAGAAACATTATTACCTAATCAACTCGTCCACTGACAAGAGTTTCCACTATTGTCAAATAGGTGGAGGTAGCTCAGACTCCAAGTTCGAATCCCGGCTGAATGTTCTGTTGTTTCCCACCAAAATGTGTTTACATTCTCTATCGGAGAACAATATCGTACAAGGACGTGACGGTAAGCCGAGCTCGTTAAACCTGTACCTATTATAGTAGTCTCCATTCGACCAATCATACACAGGCTCTGTTATACACGCCTGATACGAGGAGTAGGCCTGGATTTAAGGGAGGGCCCGGGGAACACATTTTTAAGACCATGATTTTTTTTATTTTCAAAACTCAAACAACACTCTTGAATTGCAACCAATCTAGTGGATACATTTGGAATTATAGTTCTAATCTATTGTCATCACGATATGTTCATATTTAAATAATATATTTAACATTGAGCTTTTAGACAATTAATTTTGTAATGAAAATGAATGGTACGACTTTCTAGTTTATCTTAGAATAGAGGCAATTACTAAAATAGCTCGTGAGATTTTTGAGACGAAAAAATAATATACATTTTTGCAGAAACATTCCACCAAAGATTATAAATAAAATAATATTCACTGTTACAGAAACATGTAGAAAAGAGGAACATCTGTGTCCACCAAAGAGCACAACAATCTATTTTATATTTCAAAGACCTGAATTATATATATATATATATATATATAAGAGTTGATTTCCGCTCATGTAAAGTACCCTCAAAGTAATTTCCATGTGAAAATGAGGATTGCCCTTTTGTTTGTTATGCCATTCAGTGTCTATATACAGAATTTAATCAAAATCGTTATAAGCAGATTTTGAAAAAATCTATTTTATTTCTCTTTTTGCCCTTAATTTTAGGGTTAGATATATTTAATTTCAAAAACTCCTCACTTTGTCGGTTTTAGGAAGTCATGAAACGTCGACATTAATCAAATTGTTGAGTTCGATTTTTTTGTTTACGATCACAATACTTCTCTCTCCGAGGGGCTAAAAGAAAGTAAAAACGTTGAAAATAAAAATATTTGTTTAGCGACGTTGCCTACGTGAATATTTCAAGGCTATTTTGCGAAGCGGGTTGCATCTTAACTTGACGCACCTAAGCAGTCTACGCACTAACACACTCTAACGGCAACATATGATATGGAAAAGGAAGGGAAGAAAAATAAGAGGTTTATCCTGAGAGGGTTCTTGTCTATGTGTTAATAGCCCTATCCCTCTTCCTCTGACGAGTTTACACAATCACTTTGATATTTGCGCCTTGAAAACAATGACTTACTTTATAATTTTACCGTTTCCTTGTTTCCTATAATAGATAAACATAAATGCTACCACGGACTTTTTCAATCTACATCCTGGCAGGAAGATGGCTACAGGAAACTTTCGTAACCAAGACTAATAGCCTAAGTTGTAGAGGATTTATAAAAAAAAAATACGTTTACCAAAAAAAAACTACATAAAAATAATAATTTTGTGACAATGTAGGACTATTTTTAGAGTTATTTAAGAATTAATGGTTTTGTTTCAACGTTACTATATAATATCATTAAAAATCGGTGAGTAAAACGTGACATCACAGGCAGGCGTCGCGGCGTCCTTAATTTTGGCGCCTCCCTTCACAGCTCTAAACCCGGCCCTGATGGTAATGTATGAATCTCCTTTGATACCTGACCAATGAATGTTAGACTAAACCGAGTAATGAAGACAATTCACGGTTTACATAAACTTTTCTTACCCTCACAACACTCCACGACACATCACTAATCTTTTAAGCACACTGTTGTTCCCTAATCTACTAAATTAAATACTTTGATATACCCTTAATTTAAATGTATCAATGCAAAAAGTACTGATATCCTGATTATTATCCTCATCATCAATAACTATTATTATTAGTAGGCTATAAATAAAAATTAATGGAGTGTAATAACAAATCAAATACGTAATTTTATTTTTTAAATTGAAAAATTACATCCGGAAATATGAATTGAACCAGAGACCTTTTGATTAGCCTACAAAGTTGAAGGTGGCTGCGTTATCTGATAACGCGTTATCTTAATTGATCACTCATATGTGTCTCACGATTTCCACACATCCATCACAGACTCTGCCTTAAAATATGAGTGAAGAATTACCCTGCTCATGAAACGACTCTTAAATAGCTCAGTGGTTAGAGCATTGGGCGTAATAATTTAAGGGTCCCGGGTTCGATTCACGTGTCCAGGTATCATTTTTCAATTTAAATAATATACTATAATATTTATATGCAGCTAGAGTCGTAATTAGCAAATATAGTATCTTATCTATTTAATCCATTATTTATATATAATTATATATTAATTTGATAAGACTATTTTGGGTGGTTGAAATGATGAGAAAATGGCCTAACCGATTTTGACAATTAATTATTATTATTAGCACCGCGTCTTACTATACGTTCGGGTTATACGCACTTACGCTAATGTTTAATGGTAGGGTGATTGTGATATGAAATGGAGGACCTACAGTTTAACGTGGAATCCGAACCACGGTGGAGGCCTGGCATTACTGTGCCCGGACCGAGGATTGAACCCCGGACCCCTAGCACAGAAGTCCGATACCTTACCCCTAGACCACCAGGTCACCCTTCTTTGACAATTAATGATTACTCCTTTTGAAAATTAGGGACCCAGGATGTCGTAAAAAAAAAAGCCGAGCAAATTTCCTACTTTTCTACTGTGCAGTGCATTTGTTCCTCTGTACAATCATTCTTTGTTTACATCACCATGGTAACCCTGATTTGTGTATGATTGACTGTAGTAAATCGGTAAATAAAATATTCTCATTTTGTTAGAAAATAAAAACAACTCAATTGATTATTTTAGGGGTATGGTGAAATAAATAGGGAAAAAAAAACCCAACAAAATTGTGAAACAAACCAAGCAGTAGATAGATATGTTGTTTGCCTTGTTGCTTTAATCTCTTCTTTATTTTAGAATGTTTGCCTTTGATATTTATCTAATTTGTTAAGAAATTATGTAGATTGTGTTAGTTAAAATAAACTTACAGTCCATTCTTCATTGGAATGGTGGTAAGTGACAGCTAGCAAAAGTTAATCTCACGTATCCATTCGTCAATCCATATGATCTGCAAGAACATGTATTGATTTGTTGTCACTTTTGGCAGTCAAAACTTACACAACAAAAACGTTTTTTTAAAATTATGTTTCTTCTTTAATCGTTATTATATCTTCTGCTGCCAGCTACCACCACTTCTGTGGCAAATTGACTCTTTGAGAGCCGAGAGAGGGGTAGTTTTACGAAATAGCTTATTTATAATATTTTTTACATAATTGTTTGTATTAGTTTGTAGTTGGTGATGCCATTTTAACACGTTTTGGTTCAAACTAAATGCTGAAAGATTAATTCGTGCAGTAACATATAATTTTGAACTAATAATCGATAATTGAAGTTATAGACACGAAATTGGAACCTAAGCCTTGAACGTATTTGGAACAGATTCATTACTATTATAAAAATAAAACAAAGAAAAAATATTGGACCAATAAAATGCGTATATTTTATCAGGGCTACTATTATACACATTAATTGTATGACTTAAAACATTTTGATCATTTCCTTTCTTCGATTTATGTTTCCATGACTGTAAATATATCACTTAACACTTTTATTTTTTAAACATTCAACATTCAACAATTGGGGTGCTTGATATTGTTTATTAGTTTATAAGGCGTGTACTGATATAATCAGTCGGTTCAGCGAGTGCACGTTAAATACCTCAAATAAAATTAAATAAAAATATTTGTTAAAATTAGGACCATTGATTGAAAATACGGCAGCTAAATAACCTATGAACTGACACAATAATAGGTAGATATCAAAGTAAATATAATATGCTTTTGAAATTTTAGTTCTAGATCTTTGTATGGCGATCTGACTATAGATAAGTTGATAGAGCACGAAGTATTTATATGCATATATAATAAAGGTGGGCCGAATACACTTTTTTCAAATCCAAATCATCATTTTCCCTAAGAATCCCGAATCTCGAATGCTAATCTTATTAAACATGATAGTTACAAAAGGGTTTAACTTTCCCACATTGTTAAGAATTTGTTTCCTTTAGTTATGATTACGATCACACTAAGTGGTAAATTAGCGGTATGAGGTCTGGTT
This sequence comes from Timema bartmani, assembly GCA_902151455.1. Classification (NCBI taxonomy): domain Eukaryota; kingdom Metazoa; phylum Arthropoda; class Insecta; order Phasmatodea; family Timematidae; genus Timema; species Timema bartmani. Next base: position 206,505 of record CABFWB010000515.1, read on the forward strand.
GTTTTTTCTGTAACCATGTAGGGTTAATAGTGTATGCATCATAAAAATATCTGGCCACGTTTCAAAATTTGAAATATATATTTATTCTTTTTACCAATCTCAAATTTAATTTCTTTTTCGAATCTTTGAATTTTGAATATCCTCATAGATGCGAGGATTCAAAGGACACATCATAAATATGTCATTGTTGTAAACTTTAAGTAAAGGAAAAACCAATTAATCTTTCGAATGAAAAGAAAATATAGAAGTAGAAAAACGAGTTTTAAATTCAAGTAGGTCTATTTAATCTTTGTAATGTAATTATTTTAAACGGAAATGATATATTTAAACCTAATTTAATATAGGCTACAGTGTTATATTATACTAATGTATGTTTGGAAATAAAGGCCATATCTGACCAAAATTCGCCCTTTGATAAAGAAATTGCTTTGATTAAAATCTACAAATTTATAATTAAATAAATATATTGGGTATTTTTGACTCTCACTCGTGTTATTCATAAAATGTATCGACATCAAAGGTATTATAAAATATTAATAATTATGCTTTGTTTCAAAATGATTCCTCAAAATGCTCGTTTCAAAAGATACAGACAATACAACGCGGTATTGTTGAACGTAATACCTGAGTGATTCCATTTCATTACTGCGGGAATTTGCGTTTCTCTCTCTCTCTCTCGTTACGAAAAGTAATTTCAAATATTGAGAAATGTAGCCAGAGCATTATTAATTTTCTTTCATTAAAGAAGAGTCAGCCAGGCAGGCAGTCAGGCAGGCCCACAGCCATCACAGAGCCAGGTTATTTAATGATATTCCATATCGGACATTGTTGTGATGATTGGTGAGAACGCTTCCCGCCTCTCGCGGATAGACGCGGCCAATGGGATAAGGGGTTGTGGGCGTGGCCAGGGTAGTACACCCTCGTGTAAAGCGACTCTGGGCTCTTGTTTACTTCGCGGACGGATCCAGGGTCGACATGGCGGGTCCATATCTATCGCCGCTTCCAGGGGACCTGCTGTCGGAGTACATGTTCGGCAGAAGAAGACAGGTGAGTCGCTTATACATTCAATTATTTTTTTCTTTCTAAAAATAGCTTTTAATAAATTGCACACACAATTTTTATGTCAGAACTTGACAATGTTTTAATAAATCACTAAAGTTATTTTATAGGTATTGATAATGTCTATCAAAAGTGACTTGACGTATGGATACGTGAAAGTAGGTCTAGTAACTTTTTCTAGCTGTCATGGTAAGAACCTTCCTATGGAAAATGGACTAGATAGGTAGAAAATTTCTCTAAAGTTTATGAATGTTACCGAACCAATCTCCAGTCATTAATAAGCCAAGTCATGTTACATGCAGCTGTCATTTTTTATTTATAACATCAATACCAATAAAATAACAATAATAATATGGTAAAACTAAAGGATAGTTGCAGGGATTGCCGCTAATTATCGCGTTAAATTGTATTCAAAACTTTTTTTGGTAAAAGCTCTATAGAATAAGGCCTCAATACTTTTTAGTTAAAGGTTTACTCTTCAAATACTATCAATTAGCCATAGATTTTGAGTTTTCGGTATTTGATTCTAAGAAAAAAGTACATGTTTTCCCTTCACAACAAGATGCTAACTTTAAGACAACCCCTCTCCCAGCTCTATACGTCTATCTTAACTCTTTTAACTCTTTTATTCCGGTTCCCTATTATTTTACCTAAATTTCTAATCAAAGAAATTTGGGCTCCATTTATTTCGGTAATATGGCTGGTAAAAATCCTTATTCGCTGACTCATTAATCATCAAAGGTGGAAAGAATTTGTACATCTAAAATCATAAAATGCTTTTATGTCAGCTATAACTATTTAATTGTTAATATGCATTTATTTAGAGTTATTTTAAATTCATACAACTAAAAACTAAGTAAAGGAGGCAATGAATAGCCTACCCGACCAATTTCTACCATATTCACCAATCTTTGTAGCTAATATTGATCTTTGTAGTATTTAGTTAATTTAAGAAATAAGACCTTTCAAATGTACTTCAAATTAAGTTTAAAATAATTATCTGTCACATTTAAATTAATTTTAAAAAAAGAAGTATTTACTGGATATGGGATTTTAGCTATAAGAGTTGTTGCCGTGGAAAATCTGTGTAGAGTTACTTTCCTCCCTTTTCCCCTGTACCTTTCAAATCTTTATCCACTTTATGACAATGAAACGGTGACATTGCACTAAATAAAGGTTAAAAATACTTTAATTAAGCATGTTAGTTCTATAAAGCTAAAGAGCAATTATAATATGAAGACAGCTAGAAAAGCTACTGGATCTACGTTCACATATTCATACGTCAAGTCATATTATCTGTTTCTGTCACTTTAGATATATATATATCTATATATATATTATCTATAGCTAAAAAAATCATAAAATAATAAAATGTTACCATTGTTTACTGCAAAAAATGTTTGTATTTTATAAATGTCTCTTCGAACAAGAATTCGACTGTATGTAGGCCTACTATATTTATAATTTGTAATTAGGTGTTGTTTGATGCCCTGGGTCGATTGGTATAAAGTCTTCCTTTTGAGCTAAGCGTTCTGGGTTCGATTTCTGGCATGGCCGAAAAACGTTTTTGTTAAAATTAAGGTTCCCATTTTCAAAATGAGGATTAATTAACGGATGGGGGCTGGATGTTGTTTCAGTTCTAGAATTAAGTTAGTTTATAACACGCGTACTGATGAAATAATCAGTTTGTTCATAAAGTGTACGTAAATACCTCAACTAAAAAAGATCATTTGTATGTTCTGGTATCCTCTATTTGCAATACAGTACTGCTATGCTTAGAGTATAGCTAGGGTACTGCAGGGGCGCAAGAAATGTGTTCACTATAAGTTTTAATTTCAGCTTCCTACTTCAATATCGGTTAAGATTAATTTAACAAAATGTTTAATCAACATGGATGAGTAGCTGAGGTTGCTGGGTTAAAGTTTTAATGCACTTGTTTAGTGTGTTTATAATTAGTTGTGTTGTATTAGGTTAAGTTTGTAAGTCAAGCACTGATATGACCCTGACTTTAGAAGAAACGTTTTAAATTTCCCAAATCGTATATGTCAAAACAAAACGAATACATACATACAGGTATAGAAAGTATTGTGATCGTCAAAAGAATGTTGATGAATTTCGACGTTTCATGAGCCCCCAAAATCCGAAAAATTTGTTTTTGAATTTCCGTCTGTCTGTCTCTCTCTACCTCGGACTAGGGCCTAAACTGTTTTACCGATCGGGCTAAAACTTGGTATCTAGGGTTTTCATAGGGTTTCCCCGAGGGGTTTATGGAATAGCATATTTAACCCTAAAATTGAAGGGCAAAAAGAGAATAAAATGGTTTTCTCAAAATCATCTCAAACGATTATGATTAAATTTCATTTCTAAACATTGATTAATATTATAAACAAAATGGATTCTTGGCAAAATGATTTTAAGGGCTCTAATTTAATACGTAAATTCTCATTTTTTATCATATTTCCGAAACTATTTGATATGTGAAATTACTTATCATTACAAATATGTAGGTTTATTTATAATAAAAATCTTTTATTTGAAACATATTTTTTATAAAACCAAGCTAAACGCAAATGACTTATATATATAAACTTTTTGAACACCAGAGTTCAAGTATTACGACCTTAAAAAAATCTAACCCGAGATGTTGATGGATGTCGACGTTTCATAACCTCCCCCTTCCCCCACAAACCCTAAAAAGTGTTTTTTGCAATGCCGTCTGTCTGTGTGTCTGTTTCAACTTAAAATTAAGAGTAGTTTAATAAAGGAGAAAAAGAGAAAAAATCCATTTTCTCAAAATCAGCTTTAACGATTTTGATTAAAATTCGTATTTAGGCGTTAATTAAGATTATAAACAAAATGGCTACTTTCATCTTCCTATAAAAATGACTTTTATGGTACTTTACAGAAGCTGAAATTTCCTTATCTCCACAACTATTCAAGATACTAAATAGCTTATCATTGCAAAATTGTAGTACTATTAAAAATAAAAAACTTTTATTTGAAATATATTTTTATAAAACCAACAGTTTCAGAGATATTGGCAAATATTTAAATACAATTTTGTGAGCTTTAGTTGTAAGGATATACTACTTAAGTTTTAACGCAATTCTCTAATGCATGCCATAGAGTAAGTATATAAGTAATTCTCTCAAAAAGTTTTTTTTTTCTTTAACCTCTTAGGGGAAATGTTTGTACAGCAACGATCTATCTCTATCATTTTAGACTCAATAGTCAATATATACCTTTTTTATTGTTCTAAATTTATAAATGAGGAATTTAATAAAAATGCGATGTGTGACCCCTTATAAAATGTCAAAATTTTTAACTGGAAGTCGAAATTTTAAAACGAGATATTGACCCTTGTGGACCCAAGATATATCTTTTTATTAATTTTTTGGTCCTAATATAATAGTGAAGACTTTAATTCTTTAAAAAGAAAATCATAAAATTCTAATCCGGGAGTCAGAAAATGTTGAACGTAAGTATAACGCAATTTTTGTTCGGGTTTGCTAGTATATATTATTTTGTTTCACATATATTATGAGTTTTGAGTAAATACCTCCATTTTTAAACATTAGAGTGAGAAAGTCCGTTTGGATTTCCGTACTATTTATTTAAATTGAAAAATGACACCTGAACATGACAATTGAGCCCGGGACCTTTGTCTTGGTACGCCAATGCTCTAACCCAATGGTTCTTAAACCTTTTGGAAATCAAGGAACACTTTTGTTTATAAGAAAAATTTGCGTAACTCCCGTATCTAGGTGTAATTTTTCAATTTAAAGAATATTATATTTAGATGCGGCTCTAACCGTTTAGTAAATATAATAGCTTGGCTATTTATTCCACCATTATATACGCATTCGTACAAACAGGGGTGGATTTATGCATAGGCTTTGTAGGCACGTGCCTACGCCGGCAGATTTTAGGGGCGGCAAATTTTGAATGACGAAAAAAATACATATATTTTTCTACCAGTTAAAATAATGTTATGGCTTCATCGTGTGTGTGATTGTTGTGGTCTGCTGTATCTGCGTACCAACATGACAAATTATCACCTTAATTCCCTAACTATCGTCTTAATTGAAGGTCACTTATTGGATAAAAGGGATTTGTCTTGCGTCATTGACCAGTTTTCTCATCAGAAATCAAGGTGAAATATACTATAGACCATTTTCTTATTGTGTACATGCTAATATTTTATCTTTAGTAGCATGTTCTACAGTCTACTAGTGCAGAATGTATATTTTTAAATTATATAATATTTGAGTTTGTATGTTGTGATGGTGTAAGAGCATCTATTTCAATTTCTTAAGTCTTTGCCTAGATTCTAAATACTTTTAAAACCTCACTATAATAAACAATAAAATAATGTAAGCACTTTTTATCTGTCAGTCCACAGTTAACACTTGTGTATATGATATGTGTGTGTCGGTGTATGGGGGCTGGTCGAGGGAAAACAAGGTTAGAAATTGAGATAGGAAAAGGGGGCGGAAAATTATCTAGTGCCTATGGGCGGCAGAGTCGTAAATCCACCCCTGCGTACAAATTGCCACTTGTACTAATATTGGCAGCATAAATCCCTCCCGACTCAAAGATGGCTGCGTTATCTGATAGCTCATGATCTTAATTGATCACACATATGTAGCCGACAATTTCCACACGTACATCACAGACTCTGCCCTAAAATATGAGTGAAAAACGACCCTGGATACAGAACGATACCTGGTGTGCAATTAACAATCTTCCATTGTTCAGACAGTAATTTTCTTAATATTATGTGAAAATAAACAGCAGAATTATCTAACTCTAACGCATCATTTTTCGCTTTATGTTGAATTACCAGTGACGGAGTTGGGGTTTAAATCCCGGTTGAATGTTTTTCTTCTAAATTGGCTATCATTATTCCTCCACGCAAATGTGGAGACATCTTAATTGTAGTTCTACCTTCTTCACCATACCTAAATCGTGTAGATATAAGCGTATTCCGACCGGAATTGAGACGCGTAGAAAATTAAACTCTATATTTCTACTGAAGCAATATTTGATTTATTTAAGTAAAAAACACTTTTTTTTTCTATACAAACTAACAAAAATTCTGACCTTAATTTACGTTCCCATACGTCCAACTGTAAGGACATTCAACAGTAAGGATTACTAAGAATTTTTGAGTCCATAATTAAAATATTGACAGGGAGTTTAACATAAGTGGTAGGGTTAGGGTTTATCTTGGAAAAGATAACAAGTAGCAATGTCTCAGCTCATTCCAGCGACACCGACCTGGACCCATATTCCCGAGATCTCTCGTGTTGAACTCAATTATATCCTTCTCGAACGCTTCAAAAACGCTGAGAAATTTTTGTATTCCTGAACTAAAATCTTTCGTATTCGAGATGAGTGGTCAAGAAAACAACCATTCGAATTCGCTTTAAGTTGTATGCATTAATTTCTCATAAAACGAAATGGTTTCTGGTGAGATCAACCAATCCCAGCACAGGATAAACGTTACATATTTTCCAATGTGGACAATATTTATCTCTGTGATACATAACCAATTTTCTTGCTACTGTAAATAAATTTATTAGAATACTTTTATTATGTCAAAAAGACATGTTACTTCTGAGAAAAAACGTATTCTTCTGGAATTTATTGAAGCTCTTATCTTAAAAGCGTAATAAACTAAAATTTTGTTTTACTAAAACACTTTATTATTATTATTACTAAGAAAAATAATAAGCATAACAAACCTTTGTAAAAACAGATAATGCAGACGTTCGAGATTGTTCCTCCATCACGTCTTCTAATGTGTCAATTAAATAACCTGCACTATGTTTATTCAATTTAAATAGCTTGACAAACGCTTTATTACTAATGACAAATGCATTATCTCTATCGTTAAGGATTCGAAATGACCTATTTAACTCAAGTTTACGTTCTTCTAATTCTTGGATTGCAAGCAAATGTAATACACTTGCCATCTTTATTCACCAATACCACCAAACCCTTCGACATTTTATATTTCAAGTGGATTGACTCCTTCGAGAATTAGTGATAGAGATCAGTTCTAATTGTTTGTGTCTCGAATGGTCCCAAATGATTGAGGAATACCAAATGTGAAACTAGAAAAAGGAAATGTCCTCTAGATGCTCAAAAGCACACTTGGGAATACGGATTCAGGCAAGGAAGCCAGCGTCCGCTTTACTTGGGTGTGTCATTAGTTGGGATTATCTGACCCTCTGCCTCGGTCTGGCATATTATGTTCTGCTATTCAGCATTGTCTCCACTATCGGTATAGTTAAAACAAGAAACATCGTTTCCCGTCCAAACTACACATATGAAACATTGTTTTTCGTCCAAACTACAATGATGAAACATAGATTTCATATCTCTATTTGCAACGATCAATTTGGACACATTGATAAAATTATCTAGTAGAATTAAGTTAAAAAACAAATTAACTCTAAATAAAGACTTCATGTACTATAAAATGAGACCAAATCAAATTATCGGGGTATAAAAAGAAAAGTATTTATATATAATTTTACCACTTTTGAACTGCTTATACATTAAAAATATGTTTCTTACACATTTTATAAATAATTCATTGTGTGTATTTCATATAAATTCATACTCCATGAAGTTATACTAAATTTCATTCCCATACATTAATAATTAATTTAGCATAGCAATGGCACGCTAAAAGCATAAAATATCAAGTTTGACCCTTTATACCTCGTGAACTGCAATGTTTTGAAATCGTTGAATCACTATATATAGCTTATAATTATATATTGGTTAAAATTGTGCAATCAAATTTTATTGTCGAATGACCTTAAGGTAGGATGAAAGGGACATTATAAAAGGTCGGTGTTTTTACAGTTTTTATGGTAAAATATTTGTTTGGCTAAAATATTGCTCCAGTACAAACATAGAGTTTAATTTTCTTCACACGGTGATATCAACAGTTGTTGAATATTTGTCATGAGTAGAGTGGCATTAGTTGAAAAACTTTTTAAATGAAGAGAAAAAGTTTTTATTAAATTCAAGGACACCCTTGACCTATATTCAAGAAATTTTGCGGTCATGGTGTGAAGAAAATTAAATTCTATGTTTTTATTGGAGCAATATTTGATTAATTTGGCAAAAAAAAATCTTGCCATAAAAACTGCAAAAACACTGAATTTTCCTGACATTCCCTTCCATTCCACCCTAAAGGCCCTAAAACAAAAGACGATCTTATTTCTCTGCTATTTTGTTGATAGCGGCGCAATCGCACGACCTTCACCCCGCAGCAACTGCAAGAGCTGGAGTCGTTGTTCCAGAAGACTCACTACCCTGACGTGTTCCTGAGGGAGGAGGTGGCACTCAGGATCAACCTGTCCGAGGCGAGGGTGCAGGTGTGGTTCCAGAACAGACGCGCCAAGTGGCGGAAACAGGCGAGGCTCCAACTGCTGCAGGATGCCTGGAGGATGAGGTGCCTTGGTCTGGGTGCCCCGCCCTTGCTCTTAGGTGAGGGGAGGATTCAGACACCTTTAAACCTAGTACGCACTTTAAAACATTGTTTGCCAACTTTTATTGGAAACAATGTTTTGTAAACAGTTGAAAAAACATTGTTTCGCGCTCAGACTACAATGTTTCAACATTTTTTCCCGTCCAGAATTCGGTTGAATGAAAGATGTCTGCTTAGGAAGATTCCGCTATTGCTGGTGTTAGGGATTAGAAAGGTTTAATTTAAAGGAAGTGTACCCAGCTTTGCGTGGAAGGAAAGTAGGAAACCATTTAGGGGAAAGAACTTTAGTACACTCAACTGGGATCGAATTCCGATCTCCCCGTCTCCGGCAGTCTGGTATAGTGCGAGAGTAGCGTCTTAGACCATGCGGCCACTGAGGTGGGTAAATTTTACTGTTTAATTTATTGATATTTTTGCTTTATATTTATATATTTTTTTATTTTATATTGGTTTTAAAATGGCTTATTTTCTATCTAAACTAGGGTTTTATATTGAGTTTAGATGCCAGTACTTGCCTCGATGACTTTGAAAAATATCTTAGGAAAAAGGATGAAGAGTTGTATTTTAATGAACTTGAACGCTCGGCCAAGTCTTTCGGTTGGTGAGCTACAGCAAGACATTAATACAAAAAATAAGGAACTAAACCCGTTTCGTTGGCCGCATGGTCTAATAATAATAATAATAATAATAATAAT
>CABFWB010000515.1:217308-237929 GCA_902151455.1 Timema bartmani
CACATTCACAAGTTGTGATTAATACACGTCTTGTCAGAGTTGAAGTAAGGGTTTGGCAATCAGATAAATCTGTGCCGGGACCGAGGATTGAGCCCCGGACCCTCAGTACAGAAGTCTGACACCTTACCCCTAAACTGTCAGGTCACCTAACATTTATAAAAGCTTGGGTATTTAATCCACCTTGATGTATTCGTACAGTTTTCATTACACTATTTGGCAGCATAAAAACCTTCCGAGTTGAAGGTGGCTGCGTTATCTGATAACTCGTGATTTTAATTGATCGCTCATATGTAACTGACGATTTCCACACGTCCATTAAAGACTCTGTCTTAAAATATAAGTGAATAATTACCCTGAGCAAGGGATGATCTCTGTATAGCTCAGTGGTAGAACATTGGCGTACTAAGAAAACGACCCGGACTTGATTCCCATATATAAGTGTTATTTTTCAGTTTAAATAATATGAATTAAGGTTGTTTATTATTTTATAAATATAAAAATACAATGCATAGATATTTCAATTCACTAATCAAGCTATAACTTAAGATATTAATTTGATTTTGAAACATTAATTTTTAAAACTATTCTCAAAAGATAAAAACAGTTTTGAGTAAAAATGACTTTTCATTGAGAACTGTCTTGGATATTTTATTAATCATGTATGATATATTGATCTGTTTCAGGTGTGTAACTGCTTCAAAAATATAAAATGATAAAATTTACCTTAATAAACATGATAGAGTTCAGCCATATGCCTAATTCAAATTAAAACTAGGTGATGGCTTATAAGATAATGTCCAACAAAATGGAGTTAAAGCCGCCGTTTAGTCAAAACGAGAACAATTTGATACTTCTCACAAGTATTAAAATTTAAGATACTAAAAAATTTATAAAAATGTTTAAAATAAATAATAATGTTGAAATGTTTATTTGAGAATCATTTTTCAACAATTCTATATTTATGTTCTCGATCTTGGTTGATCCCCTGACTCGATAATCTCACAGTCGATCGTTTATTTTTAGAGGTGTATTGTTTCTATGCTCGTGTTCTCACAGGTCGAACTGCGCATGCGCCCATGCCACCACAGGAGCCAGACTCACCTTCTCCTGGCCTCAAACTGGGTTCTTCTTGCCCCGATACCACCAGCTCTTTGTGCAGGGACAGCTACCGGCTGATGCAACATGGGTGAGTTACCGCTATCACTCAGTGGTGGACCAAGGGACGTTGGATCACATCTTGAAAATGTGTACGCGATCATTTAAATGATTTTCTCAACCATTGCAAGATACACATGACTAGTATAAGATAGTAATATTCTGGTAAAGAGAACAGTTAGTGACAGTCAACAAACGTTAGTAAAACTATTTTCATAATATTTATACCTCAAGTAGTATTATATACATCTTTCACTTTTAGTTATATATTATCAATAACTATAAAATAACATAAATAATTACCCACTTCGGTGGACACGTGGTCTAACGCGCTACTCTCGCAGTAGACTAGACTGCCGATGACGGGGAGATCGAGGTCCGAATTTAGGTTGGGTGTACTGAAAGTGGTTTTTCCAAACTGGTTTTCCACTCTCCTTATCTCCACATTCTCTCTCTCTCTCTCTCTCCACTCAAAATGCGGGTACACTACATATAAATATAACCTTCCTAATCCACAAAACCATTAGTGTAATTATTACATAATCGTATAATCTGAACGGGCAATAAGACGCGGTGCTAAACAAAGCACTTTAGTAATTAAGTAAAATGCTATCAATGTTGACCCCCAAAAAATAATGTTTGTATCTTCTAGATCTGTTCTTCCTACTAATAGAAAGGTTTAATCAGTACATATATAAGATGAGATACGACCTGAAAAAGAATTTGTGATTTATTGGGTCACAGAATTATTTCAATTTTAATAATTTAAGAATTTGATACTTATAATTTTTTTCACAATATTTAGCTTATTTAGCACTTCTTAAGATTACTTTCTAATATCGCCATTTATTTATTCCTGTTTTATATGGTTTTCCTGATGATGGTATTTATTATACCGAAACATATCGAAAGTCTACTGGGTGGTCCTTAAATAACCAACCATCTTAGCCGCAAAGGAACAAGGAAATACATTCATTTTAAGATAAGATTTTGGAACTATAATATATATTATATATAGGTGGATCGATATATAGATATTTATACATAGTATATGATTATATAGCTTTAACCTTTTTTGGAACTAGACACATTTTTTTTGGTTAATTTTGAAATAAAAGTTAATGCTGTTAAGGTGCGGCAGAAGGAAGCGCGAGTATTTTTACAGTTTTTATAGAATTGAAATTTTTTGACCAAAATAAATCAAATATTTCTCCAGCAGCAACATAAAGTTTAGTTTTCTGCATATGCTTATATCAACAGAGCTTGAATATCTTTCAAGGGTTTCCTGGAATTTTGTCAAAACTTTTTCTCTTTATTAAAAAAGATTTGACAAAATTTCAGGACATCCTTGACAAATATTCAAGATCTGTTGACATTATTAGCATGTGCAGAAAACTAAACTTTATGTTACTACTGGAGAAAATATTGGATTTATTTTGGCCCAAAAAGTCAATTTTATAAAAACTGTAAAAATACTTGGACTCCCTTCGGCCCTTAAGGCACAAATAGGAAAGTGGGCGTGTATACTCGTCTTAGGAAAAGGGGACGTGTATACTCGTCTTAGGAAAAGGGGACGTGTATACTCGTCTTAGGAAAAGGGGACGTGTATACTCGTCTTAGGAAAAGGGGACGTGTATACTCGTCTTAGGAAAAGGGGACGTGTATACTCGTCTTAGGAAAAGGGGACGTGTAAAATCAGTAGGTGGACTAGCGCCCTCTAAAGGTCGCTTTACACCAGAGGTAAGATGGCTGAAAACACGTGTTATTAGCAATTTTTTAAACAAATTTTAAAACTCACCCCATAAATTGATGTCAACTTTTGCTATCAACATTTGTTGATAACATTTGCTATCAACATTTGTTGATAACATTTGCTATCAACATTATTAAAAGCCACTAGAAATGTTAATAACATTTTGCTATTAGCTTTTGTTAGTGACATTTGCTTTCAGCATTTGTTATTTTTCCCATTAACATGTCGACAATATTGTTGCTAGTTTTGTTGATAACAGAAATTTTGCGACTGCTCTGGAGGTGGTGCTTATCAAAGGATGTTGATAACAAAATGTTACTAGCATGTTATTTCTGTTGGCAACACTGTTAATAACAGTGTATTTGTGGATACATTTCTTGCTGGTTTCTATTCGGCGTAATTCTTTGTGTCGTTTCGTTGTGCAATGCCATCAATTTATTTACAAGTGCAAAATGGAATGGTCCAGAAAAAAACAAAAAACCACTAAACCTAATTGAAAAGTACCAAAAAATTAATGATTATGTAATCAGAAGATTGTGGCTCACAAATATAAATTGTCAATACTTGTTAAATCACTAATTTCAAGTTTTCTTTCGTCTTTTTCCGAGTCACTTATGATATAATGTCCACTTTGCCTGTCCCTACGTTGAGGGAATTATCGAACCCACATCCCTTTCCTATTATTCTGTCTTTCTGCACCAATAATCACCACACAAACTGCAACAATAGCTACCTCCTTCCAGTGGCGCGCCTAGAAATTTACTTTGAGGGGGGAGGGGAGCATTCAAGGTTGAAGCCAGAATTAAATTTCGGAGGAAAGAAGGAGGTGGCTAGCAAAATAAAGGGTTTTTTTAAAAAATAAGTTTGCTTTTCAACCCAAAGAGGAGTCCGAGAACCCTCTCCACTAAAAAGTAAAAATAAAATTGATTCACCTAGAAGCTATTTGGAGCGGTCCTCGCTTGGCAAATCCTTTAAAATTATATGACTTTAGAATATATTTGCGTATAACCCGAACGGGTAGTAAGACGCGGTGCTAATAATAATAATAGAAGATATTTGGAGTAGTCTTCGCTTGGCAATTTTTTGAAAACTAGATGTCTCTAGAATTTATTTGGAATAGCCTTAGCTCAACAAATGTTTGAAAACTAGATGCTCCTATAAGCTATTTGGAATGGTCTTTGCTTGGCAAATTGTTGATATATTAGTTGCCTATTAAACTAAAATATGTAGATTAAACTCATTCAACACATCTTCAGTACGATTTTATAGTTCAACTCGGTATATTTTAAGTTCTTATTAAAATTATTTGGGTCTTTGGGGGAGGGCAACTGCCCCGTTTCCCCCCCCCCACCCCCCTGGGTGCGCCACTGCTTCCTCCTATGAAGCTATGACTTTTACTGGAGAAGGTGCCATGCTATAACTGAAAATCCTTTCGGCTATTAACTGTTGATGTTTCAATAACTTTGCTATCAACTTTTAATTTTTTATTTTCAAATTGTTCATAAAATGCTAATAAAACTTTTGTCAAACATATTTTTACAAACATTTTGCTTTTGACATTTACCAAAAAGTCATAAAATATTTAATTAACATATTTTTTACCAATATTTTGGTACCAACAATGTTTTTGCTATTTTTTTCGGTGTAATGCGGCCTTTAGGGGAAACTGCTCATTTCCTTCCCTCTATTTTTATTTCGTACATTGACGTCTAAAGCATTATTCACACGTTCGACGAAAATACAGAGCAGAATCTGCTTGAGTGACGCAGCGGTAATGTGTTGACCCACAATGCTTTGCAACACAAACATAAAATAGCTGATTATAAACATGTTCTATTTTCAAATTTTAACAATGTGCCGTGGCACAATCCAATACATCGATAAACTCGCTTTACTTGAACGGGTTATTTCAAATCTCCACACAATGGCCAATGAAACTGTCTGCTAGCTTCTGGATGTAGAACAACCATTATTTACTGTATTCTGGCTGTATTTGACAACGCATGCGCACTGATTTGAAATGGTTGGTTCTGATATCTGATTCGTTCTCCTGTGTTGAACATCTCAGGCAGAGCGGACTAAGTAGAGATTATTATTATTATTATTTAGCACCGCGTATTACTACCCGTTCGGGTTATACGCTTAAAATACTAATTACACTAATGGATTAAGAATTGGGAAGGTTGAATTTAGAGGAAGTGGACCCGCATTTGCGTGGGGGGAGAGGGGAAAACCATTTAGGAAAACCCACCTCAGTTCACCCGACCGAGATTCGAACCTCGATCTCCCCGTCCTCGGTGGTCTATCTCAACACGACTGGCGCGTTAGCCAACTACGCACACCGAGGCGGGTCAAGTAGAGATGAGTTGAACTTTAGCGGAACAGCTCGCGCCGACGAAGCGGAAATCTTGTGATGGGCTTAGACCTCGTCACGTGGCACCGTTTCTGTTATGTTTTTAGGTGAAAGTGTGGACCCACATTAAGAGTCCTTAAGTACAAGTTAAGGCTGCAACCCTCTTCGTAAAATAACGTGAAACAGACCAAGTAGTAAACGTTGTTCTCAGGTTGCAGCAGCTCTGTGACAAGCAACAGCAACAGCATCACCACCCTTTGTTCGGGGGTGGTAAGGCGTGCCCCTGCACTGGACTCTCCCACCCCCACGCTACCCCCTCCACCAACAGCAGTCACCCCTACTCCACCGCCTCCACGGCGACTATCGCCCACAGTCCTGGAACCATCAGCCCCACGACGTCTGTCGGCAGTAACATCAGGTAACGTGGACGATGTAATCTGCAATAGTGACAACCCTGGATAGCAGGGTTGTAGTGTCTGCCTACTGAGCTAAGGATCCCGGGCTCGGTTCCTGGCATGGCCGAAAAACATTTTACCGTCGGTGAAATGTGGGATTTCCTCTTTCATAGGGATTAATTAAGGGAATATGGCTGGATGTTGTGTCTTTTCTATATTTAAGTTGGTTTATAAGTCGCGTGCTGATATAACAAGTAGTTTCAGAAATTACACGTTAAATACCTCAAATAATAATAATAATAATAAACAGGGTTGCTTCTATCAATATATTTAAAATGTGAAACTATTTTTTTTTCATAAAAAATTCAAATTGAAAATAATTCCAATAGAGCTTAATAATTTAATAAATATACAAAGAAAAAAAAATTAATTTCACATATAGGCCTACTTGTGCATTAAGTTCCACTTCCAAAATGCAAAATTTAAATCAGTACATATTTATTAGCCACGCGGGTGAGATTGCTTTTGATCGCAAAGAACCTCTTCAATAACTATAGTTCTTCTATTTTTAGCCTATTTATAAATTTAATTTTTGTAGCAGTATACAAAGAAAAGGTTTGCTCACAAAGGTACGTTATTGCGAAACGCATCCAAAATTTCAAAGTTTTATCCCTTATTTCAGAAATGCAAGGTATTCCACGAATATTTCAATCCAAAATTTTGTAATTTCTTCCGCCTGATTTTTTTTCAGCATAATTCTTTCTCTTTTAAAGATCATTCATTGGCACCGGCAGATGCATGCATTGTTGCCGTATTTACTACCATGCAATAGTGCTATCTATGAAGTACAAAACAAAAGGAAAACATCACATGTTCTGGCTGCACCTTTGGCAAAATGTCCTTCATTCAGATTTAAAACAAAAAAATTGACAATCTTGTTTGCTGATGATATTTTATAGTATGGAAGACAATTGAATAATATTCTAAAATTGCCTCACGGAGCCTGATATAAATATGGCGGAAGCTAATGGGAGGTTTACACGATGCATGAACTCGTGTTATTTAGCCTGTTCATTGCGAGCATGCGTACGGAGCATGCTAGATATCCTATAAAGATCACGTATCAATGCGCGCGCACGCACGCACGCGGATCCGGTTCTAGAGCGCATATCCAAAATCAAGCAGTGATTGATTTGCCGTGCTTGGAGCAAGACATGGGCTTGTCTTCTGTATTTTTGTCCTGTGGTGGTGTAGTAGTTTGGTGTACTGTATTTTAATTCAAGTATGGCTCTGCGGTGGAGTGATGCTTTAATACCAAAGATGGGATGGAAAGGGTCATAAGAAAATACCAGTGTTTATGCAGTTTTTGGCAAAACTTTTCTGACCAAAATAAATAAAAGGTTGCTCCAGTACAAACATAGAATTTAATTTTCTTTACATGGTGACCTAAAAATATCTTGAATATCTGTCAAGGGTGTTCTGGAATTTAATGACAATTTTTTCTCTTCATTTAAAAAGTTTACCATCTAATGCCGCTATGATCATGATGGATCTTCAGGAACGGTTGATACATGTGAAGAAAATTAAACCCTATGTTTGTAATGGAGCAATATATTTGATTAATGTTTGGCCAAAAAAAGTTTTGACACAAAAATTGCAAAAAACACTGGTATTTTCTCGCGTCCCCTTCCATCCCACCTTAAATTTGTAACCTTTTGTGAAGGTGAACCAGATCTCTGGGATTCATCTTCTATAAATTACAAAATCATTAGCTAATGGTTGGCAGAAAACAGCTTTATTGGTAAGATCCATATTTAATTTGCCAACAAACCCACAACTCCCGTCAGGAGAGATGCAAAAATTGAACTGGCCACATTCTAGCATGCTCTTTACTTTGTACGTGTAAACACTCTGAGCACAACTCTGAGCATGCTCCTTCCGTGCTGGCCAAGAAGCATGCTCATGATCCACTCGCATGCTCCTTGGCTAGCACGATTTCATACATCGTGTAAACCCCCCATAAGGGTCAACCAAAGTCTTCGCGGAACACAGTTTTGAAAAACGCTGCTCTACAGCAATGTTCTTCTGTTCAGCAACCCGGGCAGCCCCACTGTGAGTGACCCTGACCCCAGCAGCACCACGGGGGAGGACCTTAGAGACATGGGCAGCCCACGAGGGGTACAACCGTCTGACCTCTCCACTAGGTTACAAGAATCATCCTCAAAATCTGACACGGAACAACGCTAGCTCGTCTGTCTTGGTCAGCATGATCCGGTGCCTCCAAGACACCAGAATAGTCTATCAGAAGCTCTTAAGCGCCAGACACTAAGTGGGTTTATAACTTTCCTGGGTGAAACTGTCTGGCATTAGGAGAACAAACAGGGGAGGAGGAAAATACATATGAAACTTCGCATTCATTGGTCAAGTATCAATGTAAATTCGCTCTCATGCTGGGTTTGTAAAGCGGAATCTATGTATGATCGGTAAAATGAGGAAAGAGGGGTATAAAAAGCGCTGCTTACCCTGGTAACATTCCACGACACGATACATGCTTATGACAGTTTTTTTAAACAATGTTAAACGTTCTCCGTAACTTTGGTTTGAAAATGTATTTTATCTGTAGTAAAATTATTACCCTATTAAATGCATCCTATTAAAGATAAAAACATGATTTAGTTTTAAAATAAAGTTTTATCATTAATAGGGTCTATTTATTGTTACTATCGAATTAATGGCTTCTTTTATTGGCGTCAAATTGAATAACAAAAGGGAGAATATGTTTTTATAAAAAATGTTTGCTAACATTCTAAAATAATAATTGAATATAATTTAATCTAGATTAAATAATATGGTACCCATCCATATCTCTATAGCCTAAATATTTAATTACTGAATAGCTATACGAACTCATACACAATAATAAATATCTTCGTTAAAACCCATCGGAATTGAACAAGAGAGCAACAAAATCGTGGTCCTACCCTCTCGCCACCTTTACACGGGACTATTAGTTGAATTAATGTATCTAATTATTGTAATTATCTATATTGTGTTCTGGTATTAAGTCTAACAAATTAAGGTGCGGTGGAAGGACACGCAAGAAAAGGCCATCTTTTTGCTGTTTTTATAGCAAAACATTTTTTGGCCAAAATAAACCAAATATTGCTCCAGTAGAAACTTGGAGTTTCATTTTCTTCACACTATGAAATCAACAATTCTTGAATATCTGTGATGAGCATAGCGGCATTAGATGACAAACTTTTTAAATTAAGAGAAAAAGTTGTCATTAAATTCCAGGACACCCTTGACAGATATTCCACTTCTGTTGATATTAACATGCATAGAAAATTAAACTATATGTTTTTATTGGAGCAATATTTTATTTATTTTGGCAAAAAAATATTGTTTTCTGCAAAAACACTGATCTTTCCTCGCGTTCCCTTCTCTTCCACCTTAAAATACTGAAGGGGCTGGTGAGATTCGGGTGCTAAATTCCCTTGTCCACTGTCAAAGTCAATTCGTTATAGAATTTACTGAAAGAGTTGGGTGCGAATTTTGCGGACCTAAAAGAACGAACTGAATATTTGTTTTCGTACTTTGAGGAGTGTTAAGTCACATATAGTTTTCATGAACGCTCACTATGTGAATGATGATGCATTTAATTAATATTCCTCTTATAAGTTAAAGCGCGTGAATTTAAAATCTTGATAGGCTATAGAATCATATATTCTTTGTATAGGATAAAATATCAGTAAAATATTAATTATTACGTTTCCTTTTTATCAAATATGATTCGTAACAACAATTTTCTAAAGCTGTCATTAAACTTGCACCAGTTTGCAAGCTAACAAAGACGTAAGACTCGTATTGTCTGGTTTGGAGATCAGGGTTAGAATCTCGGTCAGTTGTACTGGTTTATCAATATAACTCCTAACAAATGCGGATACATTTACTCCACATTCCTTATTTCAAACAACCTAGCATAATTAATACAAAAAGAAAAGAAAATAGTTTGCAATGATCAGTGGTTGGTAAACCAATGAGAAACTTTTGGGTTAAAAAAAATAGCATAAAGTATATAAATAAATGTCCCTACAATAGACAATCTGTAAAAATCTAGATATAATAATACATTTTGCGATTCTTAACAGTCGTTGTCACCCGCTTCAATGGCCGCATGGTCTAAGGCGCTACTCTCGCAGTAAGCTAGACAGCTGATGACGGAGTTATTGAGGTTCGAATCTCAGTCGGTTGTACTGAGGGTGGTTTTTAAAATAGTTTTCCACGCTCCCTACATGCAAACGTGGGTACACTGACTCTAATTGTAGCCTTCCTAATCTATAAAACCATTAGCGTAGTTAGCGAATAACCCGAACGTTTATTAAGACCCAGTGCTAAAAAAAAGTAACTGTCAGTGGTGATGCCAGAAATCTTTTCTGGATTAAGCTAAAATGATATTTCTCGGGAGAGGGGGGTTATATCTGGGGAAACAGCCCCCTAAAATACTGAAGTGAGGAAATTGTATACATATTAAATGGGCTTGCCTCAGGAAGTTGTTTGGAGGCGTTTTTTTTTTAAGGGTGAGTCGTCTTAAAACGTAGCCTTTAAATTCTACAAATCCTTGTATTTTATTTTTACTTTATATAAATTAAGTTTTTACTAAAATTATTTGCAGTCTTGGGAGGGGCAACTGCCCATCTGCTGCCCCCACCCCCTTTCCGTGTGTGCCACTGGCCATTGTTGACTAATACACTGCTGCTGCCATGGTGCTAGACAAGAGACAATTGAACAGATAGTCGCGGGTGGTGGCTGGAATTGTGGTGGCGGTAGAGAAGTGAGCTTACTAGTCTTACTCTCCTGTTTTAATTTGAGTCATATGGTTGACCTGCTGGTCTAAGGGTAAGGTATCAAGACTTCTGTGCTGGAGGTCCGAGGTTCAATCCTTGGTCCCGGCACAGATTTATCTGATTGCCAAACCCTTCCTTCACCTCTGACAAGACGTGTATATAATCACAACTTGTGAATGTATGGAATGCCAGACCTCCACCGTGGTTCGGATCCCACGTCCTCCATTTCATCTCACAATCACCCTACCATTACACATAAGCGTAAGTGCGTATAGCCCGAACGGGTAGTAAAACGTGGTGCTGATTATAATTTTACATGCTTCTCTTCTGCAAAGAGAAACAATATTACCCCATACTACTACAACTATTTCATATTGTCACCTCGCAGAACAAACTACAATGCCAAGAGATGTCTATTAGAAAATGAATAGTACAGGGGAAACAGGGGGAAAGTCCAATTTTAACTCAGATTGAGCTAGTTCTTCCATCTGTTAGACAAACCTAATACTTTTATGATGTCCTTTAGAATTTAGACTATGGTTAAAATATGTCTCTATCATATTTAATTTTTACTTCCTCTTGACACCTCAGAGATAAAGTACTGTATTGTGATCGTCAAAAAAAAACACTCAAACTTGAGATTTTGATAAATGTCGACGTTTCATGATCCCCTGGAACGAAAAAAGTGGTTTTGGAAATGCCGTTCTTCTGTCTGTACCTCGGGATAGACCCAAAACCATTTTACTGATTGGGCTAAAACTTGGTATTTGGTTTTTACATCAGGTCCCCCCCGAGGGCTTTTTGGAATGAGATACCTAACCCTTTTTTTAAGGGTAGTGTGCTTAAGAGCAAAAAATATATAAAAATATCGATTTTCTCAAAACTCGCTCTAACGATTTTGATTAAATTTTATATCTAGACATTATTTATAAACACTATGGGAGTTTTCATTTTCTCGTGAAAATAACTTTCAGGGTATTTTACATGGGGGAAATTTTCTAATTTTGATCGTTTCTCCGCAACTATTTGAAATACGAAATAACGTATCATAGTAAAGTTGTAGAACTATTAAATATACAAATCTTTTATTTGAAATATATTTTTATAAAACTAATAATTTCTGAGCTATAAGCATATATATATACATTTTAATTCAGGTCAATTAAAATGAATTTGATTCTTATGCTCTTTGGTAGAAAAAGATGTTTCTCTTTTCTCAATTTTTCTGTAACAGTGTCCCTAGTTCTTAATGCCATAGAGTAAGTAACAGTGTATATTATTTCATTTATGATCTTTGATGTAGTGTTTCTACAACAATATATAGAACCCTTATTTAGTTTCATAAAGCTCACGAGATTTTAGTAAATGTCTATATCAAGAGAAAAGCTGGAAAAAAATCTGTGCGATCACTCTACTTTTTTGTCAAAAAAAAAAGTTTTTGCTAAAGTTCTAGTGTGGCTTGAAATATAAAGGTGTTGTCATAGAAAATGTGTGTAACGTGGTTTTCCCCCTTTTTCCCGTGTATCCTTAAAATAGAATAGAGTCCAAAGGATAGTCTGTGACTTTTCAACATGACTATTAAATATTGCAATTCACTGTGCTATCAGTGTTGGCACACATGGTGTGTTGCCGCAGAAAAACCTTAAAAACTTCAAGTCTAACCTCGCCACCATTACTTAAAGTACTTAGAGTGCGATTTAGTGACAATATTTTTGAATTTCTTGGATCAAAACTTTTTTTAATAAAAGAAATTATATATTTATCCAGTGGAAACATAAAGAAATAATTTTATTCACACGGTGACCTCACAAGTTGTTGAATATCTGTCAAGGATGTCCTGAAATTTAATGACAACTTTTTCTCTCGATTTAAAAAGTTTCTTATCTAACGCTGCTATGCTAATTACAGATATTCAACAACTGTTGATATCACCATGTGAAGAAAATTTCTACTGGAAAAATATTTGATTTACCATGGCCAAAAATGTTTTTGCAAAAAACCGTAAAAACAATTACCTTAACGCATGTTCCCTTCACTGCTACCACGTGATTCTTTATGGAGTCGTTGTTGATAAATATACAATAGATGTATCATTTATATAGAAATAAAGCTAACAAAGTGGTATTAATATTTGTAATTTAAAATAAATTTTATTCTTAAAGGTTAGACTTAATCTACCTGATACGTTGTACTATCGATAGCATTAAATATGTGATTATAGAATCCTGGTACTTTATAAAAGTGTGGACGAATAGGTAGAGTGTAAGGAGAAGTAAAAATATATTTCTATAGCATCCACAAAAATCGATCATTCTTTGAAAAAAAAATCTGCTTAGCATTTATATGATTATTACAAACAAAACAAAATTGTTAAAATATTCTTCGATGTTTGTGAATATAATATAATTAGACTCTCATTTGTAATTAATATGGTACGTACGGTACTTTGTAAATAATAAAGGCTTGTATTTATTTGTTGATTATTGTAATAAAGCATTTTTAGAATTGAAAATATATTTTGTGTCACATACATTGCCCATTGGTAAATAATATGTTCCACACTTATGTCCTGTACTGTACATATATATACAGTTAATTTAACGAAAAAAAAAGTGTAGTTTTGAAATGATTTAGTAATGTATTAATAAAAATTAAATGTGAAATTCAACTATTAATTTGATTGATTTGCATATTTCTTTCATACATTAGATTTTATATGACAATCAATCAATTATATTACGGTGTCAATACTTTAAGCAGCACATTATACTTTAAATGTAATATTTGGTAGGGGTGTGAGAAGCCTCGAAGTCTAAGGGGAAATCTGCTGCGCTTAAACTTCAAAACTCATAATAACCTTCACAGCTTCGAAACATTTCGATAATTTGTTTTTGTTTTTATTTTTTAGCACTGCGTCTTACTACCCGTTCGAGTTATACGTCTATGTGTTAATTAAACTAAGAGGTTAGGAATTAGGAAGGCTCAATTTAAGGGAAATGCACCCACATTAGCGTGGAGGTAGAGTGGGAAACCATATTCAGTAAGCCCGACTGAAATTGAACCTTGATCTCCGCGTCTTCGGTAGTCTAGTCGAACATGAAAGTAGCGCTTTAGACCACGCGGCCACCGTAGCGGGTATTTTGATAGTTAAAATAAAGCTTCAATATATCATGGATATATTTAAAATATATCATTAAATATTATATATTTCAACATATACTCATTTTTAGAACAGCTACTAAACAATATTTTGACCCCGACTAGTGATTAAATGACATCTTAGCGAAAGTATTAATAAATGATGTGACTAAAAAAAAGAAAATATATTTTATTATGTTGCACTTCACCAACAAGATTAAAAAAACAGAATGCCTGCCTACCCGCTTCGTTGGTCGTATGGTCTAAGGAACTACTCTCGCAGTAGACTAGACTGCTGGTGACGGGTAGATCAAGGTTCGAATATTGGTCAGGTGTAGTGAGGGTGGTTTTCCAAAATGATTTTCCACTCGTCCTCCACGCAAATTCTGGTACACTTCCTCTCAATATAGCTTTCCTAATCCCTTAAACCATTAGCGTAATTGATACACAAGCGTATAACTCGAACGGGGAGTAAGACGCCGTGCTAAAACAAACCTGCCAACCACCATAAACTGACGATCAATGGTATGAAGCAAAGATGATTTAAAATGTTAAGATTTTTAATTGTACTATTTTCCTTGAATTGAATTTATAACACGCGTATTCCACGTAGGCCTATTCGATATTTAGTCCTTGATAATCTATCTCATCGGAGTTTTCTGTGAATAGCTATTTACAAGTGCTTGTTTGATACATAAAATAAATGCAAGTAAATTCAAGTATATTACCATAAAATAATACAGTTTGCTTTGTATTTTCCTCCATATATATATATATATATTTACCCGGATGCCATAATGGATAGTTTAAAAAATTAAAATTAGTGTTATATGACAACAACCAAACTTCATCTTTGATTTCCGCTACGACTTTTATTCACATTTGAAAAATTACTTTCACACACCACTGGTAAAAGTAATGTGATCGAGTCTAAAACATAAACTGTGTTTCTAAAAATCTAGTGTGTTATATATCACATTTAATTTTAAAACCACGCATTAATAAAAAGAACATAATCTAAAGTGTTCACTTGGCAAACTAGTTCTTTAAGACAAAATTATATTTCTAAGTATTTTTTATTGCCAAAACCATTTATGTAATGTATTACATAATATTACTGATCAGAATATACACAAAGATTTAAACAAAATAATTATTAATAAAATATGAAAAAAAATGAACATGTAAAAGATCGACACCATTGCTAATTTAGTTTAGTGTCTGACTACTCATCTGAAGGTCCTGGATTCAATTCTTGATGAGGCCATCTCATATCTCACTGTGAAATTGTTTCTCCTTGTTTCCACTTGAGTGTTAACTTAGCGTTATAGCCTCTGGTATCGTGTTTATATTTGAGTATGAGTCCTTATAATGCGGAAATCAACTCAAATCTAAAACCTTACTAGAGTTAATCACGTGACAGTGGAAATAAACACTTACATACCTAATAACGCCATTCCCTTACGATGAAGTCAAGAAATTGCATATAGCTCAAAAAACAACTCCGTACTTAATCCATCCTCACTAACTTAATCCACACTTCCCTATCCTTACATACTTCCTTCGTTTCAACAACATCCGTACACCGAGTCATACATGCTCTTTTATTCATAGCACTCTTAATGTTTCTCTTTTTCACACATTCCTCTACAACATTTAGTCACGTCTTACATGGCCTAACCGTTCCTTTTGATCCACTCATTCTACCTTCATATATTTGCTTCGTCACACGATCCACACTCATCCTCTCAACATACTCAAATCAACTTAGAGACACTTCTTTCACATTGTCCTATTGGGCTCCCTTTCAAACCACACTACGTCCGCACCCATTCATTACTGACTATGTCCATACGAGTTTTTCCACATACATTTCTTTGATAACTTCTTCCAACAGCATTCACCTTGCTCTTGTGTTTCTCCTGACAAACCCACACTTCACATTCATACAACCATGTTGGTACCAGCACACTTGTATATCCTGCCGTCTTTGCTTCTTTCGTTACTACTTCATTCTTTGGATAGTGTTATTATTGTTATTATTATCATCATTAGCACCACGTCTTACTACCCGTTCGGTTTACACGCATTTACGCTAATGTGTAATGGTAGGGTGATTGTAAGATGAAATGGAGGACCTACGGTTTAACGTGGGATCCGAACCATGATGGAGGCCTGGCATTCCCCACAATCACAAGTTGTGATTAATACACGTCTTGTCAGAGGTGAAGGAAGGGTTTGGCAATAAGATAGATCTGTGCCGGGACCGAGGATTGAAACTCAGACCCCCAGCACAGAAGTTTGACACCTTACCCCTAGACCGCCAGGTCACCTACCTTTGGATAGTGGAACTCTTTCATAAATATAACGGTTTCGAAATGAAACTGGAGATGGCTTTGCAAAAGACACTATAACGTTTAGGGCTAATAATCCCTGTTAATTATTTTTTGTTTACTTGTGCCACACGACCTTAATTTTAATCACTGCGTTATTGAGGTCATATCATTATTCCCCCTTCGTCCTTGAGGACGTTACTATTACGTCAGCACTCCTTGCAACACCACGTTTAGTTCGTTCATAGAGCGTAAAGTTGTTGGAAATAGTCGGGATAATTTAAACGAATATTTCTCTTTTGTTCAGAAACAGCTGTACGTGCTGTTTCATAGCAAATTAGACCCCCTTGAAGTAGGCAATAACTTTGACGTGAATGCTATGCAGACTTTTAAGTTTATTTATTTTTTTAAATTGAAAACGTGCACTTTTCTGAACCGACTAATTATATCAGCACACGACTTATAAACTAATTTAAATCTTTAACAGTCACACTACCCAGCCTCCTCATGACCGTCAATTCATCATCGCAATATCGATACATTTTACGGTCATGCCGGGAATCGAACCCGGGACCCTTACTAACTAAGTTTGAAGACACGCTACCAACTAATCTAAGGTAAGTCCATCCTGAAAGTTCGCAAACTTTCCCCAACTTTCTCGGCTTGGTTTTATTTGACGCAAACTCCCATTATCCGTCTGCAGTGTAAATACTTGTGTAAGATTTAATTTTTTAAATTTGAGAGCCGAGTACTAAAATCAGTTAATATTTATCAATTATGGTTTCTTAAATAGGATGTAGAGATGAACCGCAGGCCTATGTCAATTTATAAGATTCCCCTAATGAATAAGTACAGTCCGATTTTCCTAGCAAAGGTCGTTCTTATCTGAGAGCTAGAAAAATTAATAGGTTTACTTTCACGTATTCATACGTCAAGCTATGTGATCCACATCTGTTATTTCAATATTATTAATAATAGAGTAGAATTCTAAAAACCGTATTCGTAAATATAAAAGGAATTATTTAATAAAAGGCTCTTCCTATGAAAATTGGAGTGTAACTACCCACGCCAGCATTGATTGAATGGTATATATTAATATTGTGAGTCTGGGCCATATCACTTGCAGCCCAGTTTTGTGGAAATATTATCCAGTACTAATGTACCGTTGCCCAAATGTACTAACCATAGATTCGAATCTCGGTCTTCCCGTAATCGGCTCTTTAGTCTACTACGAAAGTAGCGCCTTAGACCATACTGCCACCGAAGTGGGCTACCATGAAGTTACATACGATGCGGCCTTCCAATGACAAAAGGTTCCTCAACGTTAGAATCACATTGCATTTGTCATGGAAGGAGAGAAAAATAGGGTGGGAGGTGGCGTGATGAAGCGAAAATCAAATATGTAAAAATTCTCTTTGTACCCGTCAGGGATATGAACCTGAACCTATCCATCCACAGAGACCCAGTGCAATGTGACCGCTATGCCGCCACTGCAGGTATAATGGATTATAGCCATGAATTAGAATGTTCCAATAGCCTGTTGACTTAGAGCCCAACATTTTCACGAGTTGATGAAAGTCCAAGGAGTGGAATAACCAAACAAACTTGTCTATAAATCAACAGCACAAACTTTAGTGGCCTGAAAAATGTGAAACTTGTGCCAAGGTTGTACGTGGTTGACATTGTAATGAAAAATAACAGATGACAAGTATTTATATAATAGTCTTAACACTCAAAGGGAAAGAAGTGTTTGTATCAAAACTAAACAACATAAAGAACTAAAAAATTTGTGGTTGTTTTTAAAAGTCAGTGTGCACGTCTTAAACTGGTTTGAACGATTATAGCGAGACTGTAATCCGTTCGTTGGCCAATAAATAGAAACAGAAGCGCAAATCATCGATTAGTGGTGTAGAAAAAAAAACACTTTTTTAAAAATTGTAAGTGAAGTTGAAATTAATCTTGAAACATGTGAAGCAAAGTCGAGGCCAAAGTTGAAGATAAGGTTTTAAATGTCACATAAAATTACTTTTAATTTTTAAATCATCAATTACATCTAAGGGTTCGGCCAAACTGACAAGCGTGCGAGCGAGCGACTGAGCGACTACGTGGACAAACTGGTGAGTAAGCGATAGAGCGCGTGATTAGCAGATAGCTCTCGAAAGTTGTTGACGAGGAGCCAAAGGTTCGAATCTTGGCTCAGTGCAGTGGTTTTTGGCAAGTGCTTTATTGTTGTTGTTGTTGTCACCCGCCTCGGTGGTGTAGTTAGAGCTAAAGCACTAGTTTCATGTTGAACTAGACTGCCGAGGACGGTGAGATCTAGGTTCAAATCTCACTCGGGTGAACCGGTTTTCCCTAAATAGTTTTCCAATCTACCTCCACGCAAATGCGGGTTCACTTCCTTTATATTCAACCTTCCTAATTCCTAACCCATTAACGTGATTAGTACTTAAGCGTATAAACCTGACGGGTAGTAAGACGTGGTGCTAAGTATTATTATTATTATTATTCATTGTTGTGGTTTTACCATCCTCTCTCCACGCTAATGGTGATTCTTATTTGTAAAGGCCTAGTTTGATTATAATATTAAAGTACTTTAACATATCATTTTTACTTATATATATATATAGTTTATGGTCTTAACAATTAAATTAGGCCGTTAATAGCAAGTGTGCTACACCTATCAATAATAATTTAAAAAACTCAAATATCATGTCAAATTGACAAGTTTCCTTAGAACTCAATGGACTAATATACAATAATATTGTCAGCGGCTGTAAACTAGACTGTTCTGGCTCGAGCGCGCGCGCTCCAGTCTGGCCTTAACAATACAAAGATTCAAAATTTTAAACAAGAGTCTGAATCTGGTAAGGATTAGTAATCTATTAAAAATTCCAAATCTTAATATTTGAAATATTTGTATAGGATTAGAAATTTCGAATTATAATATATTTAGAATCGATGGAATTTAATTCGAAATTCAAATCCAAATATCAAACATTCGGATAGTTTAACTTTTTAAGAAGGTAATATGGATCATTTATTTGGTTATAATCTTAGTAATCTCGTAATATCACAAATATAGTCTTTATTTGTACACGAGTGCTGGACCTTATTTTTTTATTGACTCAATTTAAAATAGATATTATTTTGACCCGTATTTGGTCTGAATGTGATATCGTTTTATTATAAAATATTCGATCCGAAATATTTCCATTTTTTTTAGCACCACGTCATACTAGCCGTTAAGGTTATACGTTTATGTACTGTTTACTCTAATGTGTTAGTGATTAGGAAGGTTGAAACTAAAAAGAAGTGCACTTGCATTTGCGTGGAAGGAGAGTGTAAAACCATTTAGGGGAAAAAACAGTGCACCTGACCGGTATCGAACTCCGAACTCCCCGTCATCGGCAGACAATCTATTGCGAGAGTGACGTCTTAGATCATGCGGCAACCTAATCGGGTTTTAAAATATTAAATTCAGATTCTATTTGGTGAGCAAATACACGGGGATTCGATTAGAAATTGAAAATATAGGATTCGCCCAAGCCTACTTAAATTATGTTTATTTTACATATCTTAATTTATCCATGTTCACGTTAAATATGTCATTTAACCTCTAGTTGGTGTAAAAAATACTGTTTAGTAGCTGTTATAAAAAGAATATTCCTGTGAAGTGACGTATTTCAAATATGCTCTTAATAAATCATTTTGAACAAAATAAAATTAATTTAATAATACATTAAAATTAATCATTTATTTAACAGCTTGTTTTTGATTTTATCTATGTTTTTTTGTTGTTTGTTCGAAAAGGAAGAGAAAACGAGCTAATCCCTAAAAGAATTTTGAGTTAGTTTTTTGATCCCCTACCACTTACCAAAGTTTGGCTGCTTTGTCCGGGAACACTCTGTATAATCGGTGTATTTGTAAACGGCATGCTAAATAATACTATTTGAAAAAAAACTATACAAACCAAAAAATATATTCGCGTGTGTACAAAGTTTCGTTGAAATGCAATCATTAGTTTGAGAGTTATGAAAGACAGACTGAGGAACAATTTGGACATGAACAAAGCACTCCTATTTATATTAGTGTTCATTATAGAATATAAAAAACTTCTAAAACAAATCTAAGAACTGTATATAGTATGAGATGTTTTACAAATGCTTTGTGTGTGTGTTTTTTAAAGTACAGTACGTGTTTTTTAAAGTACAGTACGTGTTTTTTAAAGTACAGTACGTGTTTCGATTTCACTCTCTCTCTCAAGCTCTCAGTTGTGATTCATGGGAATGGTCTCACTTTCAGAACAAAGTAGACAGAACAAATTTATGAAGCCTTAAGCTTGGTTCACATATTCAGTTTCCTTAATATCTGTAGTCCGTAAGAAGAGATGAATGCACACAAACGGATTGATCTGTCCACAGAGTCCAGATTCGTAAATCCTCGTAGCTCGTAGCACTTCGTGGTTGGATCAACTTTTAACTTTCTTAAGGACAGTCTCTGTGCGGATGGCTACAGAGAACCAATCACCGGTAGACAGATAAATGAACATCGAAACGCGAATATAAATTATACCATCAGTGAAAGTGAAGGACATGGTCACCATTTTCTAAACGTATGGTCGCGACCTCTCCCCCCCCTCTCCCCCCC
>CABFWB010000515.1:238013-284319 GCA_902151455.1 Timema bartmani
ATAATACAAAATTTGATGTTAAATTTAGCTAGTGGAAACTTAGACCGATGGAATTGACTGACACCGAGCCTGAACCCTACAGAACTTGATCTCGGGGCCCTGGGCTTGACGGATGCCCTCTAGGTACAAATGCTACTGATGACCCGGAGGTGTAATCTGATACGGTCCGGCGTTGGGCAGCGTAACTACCTGCGATGTTAATGAAAATGTGACAGCCCCGATATCAACAAATAAAAGGCTTATACATCCCGCCATGGCCCCTTTCCTCGCCAACTAGATCAAATATTGTTATGAATGATCAGCATTCTCTTTTAATCTTTCTAGCTCATTACGTCACATATATGTTAAACCCGAACTTTTTTAGCACGTGCGGCCACTCGAGTTATGTAAATCAAAACAAACATTCAAACACTGCTCAGTGGTTATGACAGTAAAATATTTTCAGCTATATATTTTGATATCAGTTTATAGAAAAATATTAGTGCATAACACATAGCTAATAGTGAATAGCGCATAGTGTATAGCACAGCTTATAATGAAAATAGAATGGTTTGTAATTTCACTTAATTATTAAATTCTTAATTAAATCGATTTTCTTTTATTCATACAAATTGATCCAGTATCCTTGTTCTATTAGATCAGGGGTTTCCAACTTAAAAGTGCCCGAGGGTCACAATTGAATCCACGAATCTAGAAAAATAGATCCAAATTAAGTTTATTACTGAATGAACATCAGTTGGATATTTCATACATTTTCCCCACAAAAGTCAAAACTTTCCGTTTCTTTGCTAAGAATGTCAATTTTACTACATTAGGTTCCAAGAAATTTCACGGGCTGCCAGTTGGAAACCCATATGCTGGATAAATTATTTAAAAACAGAACCACAGTTCACTCGGAGGCACAAAATTAACCTCATTTTAAGTGGGGCTTGTAATAATTATAAATCAAATTTAATTTTTATTTGGTTCTTATTTTATCATTGCCATGAATATTATGGTAGACCTACTTCTCAATAACAGACTCAATAATATAATATTTACACACTATTTTCTATTATATTTACAGTAGTAATAACTGGCGCTAAAAGAGAAATGCATTAATAACAAACGAGAATGCCTACTACAAGGCATTTAAAACAAGAATAAAAGATATTCTCCGTCTGCCTTTAATTGGCTGGAGCCTCTTCACACATTCTCATCTGTTTCAACTTCTTTCGCGATGTGTTATATGCACTAATCACTTTTTTACTATCTTCGCCGTGATTTTATACCTGTTCAGGCTATAAGTATACAACTACAATGGGGTAGGGATGAGAAAGAAAGCATCTTAGAGGTAATTTACCCACATTTGTTTGGAAGGAGAGTGGGAAACCATTTAGAAAAACTAACCTCAGTACGCGCGACCGGGATTCGAACTCTGATCTTCCCGTCATCAGCGAGTCTAACCCATATAGCTATTATTTATGTGTTATGTATGAATATAAACCCAAATTAAAGAATATTGTTATTTTAACACAAAAACAAACAAAAAATTACTAAAATGTTTATAGTGTTTATAATGATATACATTTTTGGATTTGTTTCATTTCAATGAGTTTTATTGGACAAATTATAATATTTTCACATTGGTTGACGTGATAACACGGAGTGTGTGCACACAACTAGAGTTGCTAAGGACCAAAGGACTATAAGGTCACAGAGTATTTATTTATACGTGACTTTAGTCGAGACGTGTTGATCCAAACGTGACAAAGCACAGCGAGAATGTAGGTCCATGGCCCGCGGCATGTCCTCGATATGGAGACCAGCCAAACACCTGATTTGACTCTTGTCAAGATGAAGGACAAACGAAAGTAGAATTTTAAAATATCACATATCGTAACGGTCTATTCTATTGTCTCACATCTGGTCGACGCCAACACTTACTCGGGCGCGCGTTGTGGTATTGGGTGATATGTGTGTATAGTCCATTCGCAGTAACTTTGACATTTTTGACTTGACTTTGACATTTTCCGTGGACATAAGATTAAAAAATTTGCATTGGTGTGGCGTGTTTACATGGTAAGGTATAACTTTTTAAAACTGTACCTTTGAATTGTTCTCACTCACTTGGTCCCAAGTTGACCAATCACAAATAGGCTACTCTCAATATACTTCCCATGGAAATATATTTCCGTTAATACCTGGCCGATGAATGTTCTATTGAGTGATGAGAACATAAATAATCACAGGTACAGGTTCAACTAACACCCAGTTCGATGGCCACATGGTGTAAGTCATCACTTTATCAATAGACTGGACTACCGACAGTGGAGAGACCGGAGGTCGAACTTCAATAAGTGCACCGAAGGTATTTTTTTTAATGTTTTTTCCATTCTACCTCCACGAAAACGCAAGTGTACCTCCTCTAAATTCAAACTTACTCATACCTTACACATTAGCGTTATTATTACAAATACGTATAGCTTGAAACAATAGTAAGACACCCGCCTCGGTGGCGTAGTTAGTAGTTGGCTAACGCGCTAGTCGTGTTGAGCTCGACTGCCGAGGACGGGGAGATCAAGGTTCGAATCTCGGTTGGGTGAAATGAGGGTGGTTTTCCCTAAATGGTTTCCACTCTCCCTCCACACAAATGCGGGTTCACTTCCTCTATATTCAACCTTCCCAATTCCTAACCCATTAGCGTAGTTAGTACTTAAGCGTATAACCCGAATGGTTAGTAAGACGCGATGCTAAATAATAACAATAATAACAATAACAATAACAATAATAATAATATTAATAATAATAATAATAATAATAAGACGCGGTGCTGAAAAAATATTTAAGTAACTCTGCTTTCATCCGCATCTGTGGCCGTAAGATATAAGGCGTCACTCTCGCAAAAGACTATTTTGCCAATGACAGGGAGATAGGGGTTAGCATCCCGGTCGAGTATACTGTGTTTTTATTTGCTAAATGGTGTCTCACTTTCCCTCCACGCAAATGTTGGTATACTTCTTCTAAATACAGCCTTCCTCATCCTTAATACATTACAATAATTAGTACATATGCGTATATCCCGAACGGGTAATAAGACATTCTTAATGCACACTGCCAGTTGAGTTATCGAGCACGTAGGTTGGATTTGGTGTCCATTGTCTCCGCTTTCTACAGTGCCAACGCCGTGACTATGAGGGTAGATTAAAAATAACATATCAATTTATGTTAACTGTACGTTCCCATTCTAGTGAGCTATCACGAGGCACTGTGAATAAAACCCAGGTTGATGAACAGGAACCGGATTTCGATAGCACGTTATCATTATTATTTTCTTGGTATATCGCATACAATGTTAATGTGCAGATAAATTCAGTTCACGATCCCCTGGTTGTAGAAATGTATAGTTTATTTTTGATTTTTTGTCGTATCAATTATATTTTTTTAATATACGCTTTAGGTACTCGATCGATTGATTAGCTATTTTAATTGAAATCACTTGAGATGAGTTATTAAACAAAACAAAAATTAAGCGGCCGCCATCTTTAAACGGATAGCCAGATTGAAAAACCACGTACTCTTCGTTTTCTCTGAAAGCTTACCTTGAATTATTTCACTCTGTTATAGTTTATAATATGGGGTCATGGTTTAATAAGTTAAGGAAAAACTGTTACGTTTTAAGGGTAAACAAAATGTAGGCTACATTCGTTGTTTAGCCTAAATACAAATAAAGAATGTTCCTGCCAATTTTTGTTAAAATTGGTCAATGCATTTGACATTTATCGGGCAACAAACACCCGGACAGACATATGAAATGCCATATGGTTAAGTTAAAAGTAAAATAAAACCTTGCCACGCTTGGCCGAGTAGAGGTTTAATCTGAAGAGACTATCGAGGATCAGGGTGTATAATAACCGCACCCTCATTTTCCTAATAATGTGAAACGCCCCTTTGTATAAAAAAGACTTTCCAAGTCACCCACTTCGGTGGCCGCGTGGTCTAAGCCGTCACTTTTACAATAGACTAGATTGCCGATGACGGAGAGATCGGGATTCGAATCCCGGTCAGGTGTATTGAAGGTGGTTTTTCCAAAAGGGTTTTCCACTCTCCTTCTACGCAAATTTGGGTGCACTTCTTCTAAATTCAAAATTCCTCTTCCTTAACACATTGATGTATTTATCACACAAGTGTATAACCCGAATGGGTAGTAAGACGTGGTGTTTGAAAAAATTCTAAGTCTAAGACAGAAGCAGCATTATGTGGGCGGCTGATGGCCTATAGCTCGTTGTCGCACGGGGAAGATAGCTTGGGTCCTCTTAGTGAGGCTGAGAAGGAAACAAACAATCTCGCGAATGTAAATGTCAGATGGATGGATCCACCAGGTGTGTGTGTGTTCTATGAGGGCAAAAACCTCGGTCAACACGGGAGAGTGGCGCGGTGGTCAGGGCAATACCCCCACCACTCCCCCGCTAAGAAACACCTACCTTGCCCCGAGCGCGGAGAGCCCATTACTTATTATTCCAGACGGCATCTCATCTTGAGACAGGGTGTACCGAAACCAGGTTCATCTTCTAGCCCCGTAATCTGCAAACAAGAACCTTTGTTCCGTATTTAACATGTACCCGCTTTGATCGCCGCACACTCGACTGCAGATGATAGGGAGGTCGGGGTTCGAATTCCAGTTGGGTATATTAAGGTGTTTTTTTATGAAATAGTTTTCCACTCTCCCTCCACGCAAATATGGGTACATATAACACATAAGCGTAATTAATACATGAGCGTATAGCCTATACGGGTATTAAAACGCTATCCAAAATAAAAGATATTTAACATTAAAGAGAACTGATAATTATTAGAAAGTATATAAAGTAAAATTAACCTATTGTTTTGCAAACTTATTACTTAACCTCAATTGCCAAATTTGATAAGTTTCATAATGCGATGGATTAAATTATCAAGGTAAAATATATTTTTTAAATTGTAAAGTTCAAAATAGATCAAATAAGATATTATATCATTTATTAAAATTTAATATCATATTGGGTGATTCGAAATGGATGAAAATATGATGTGATGATGTCCAACATTATTTAAAACAATTTGTTGATACAAATATAACATCATTATATATAAATTGTGATCTTCATTTTATATAAGTTAAAATGTTCATACAATGGCATTTGTAAATCAAAATAAACCTTGAAAATCTTGAAATATAATTAAAATGGTAAAAAGTTAAAATTATTAAGGGATACAGTGATTGAATCATGTGAACATAATTTTAATAAAGCATTATATTATTTAATCAAATTTGATCAATCCTATTGAAAAATTTATAAAATTTGACAAGCTAAGGTTAGTTTTACTTTATATTATTTTTTATCCCTATCAATTAATTATTCTACTTACTAAGTTAATAATTTTAAAAAATTAGATCAAAACGCCTAATATACATACTATATATATATATATATATATATTAAAACTCAGAGAGATTGATAAAATTATTATATTTTGTTAAATTTATAAAAATACCGCGATTTAGTAGTCGTTCTGGTTATATACATACATTAATTGTGATAATTGAGATGGATTATAAAGGTAAAATTTAAGATATAATGTACCTGCATTTGCATAAAGAGAGTGTGGGAAACCATATCGGGGGAAAAACACCCTCAGTACACCGGACAGTTATTCGAACCCCGATCTCCCCTCCGCCGGCAATCAGTCCAACACAAGAGTGAAGCTTTAGATCACGTGACCACCGATGGATTTTCTTAAAGTTATTGTTTGGTAAATAAAATATTTTCTTCGGAAAAAAAATGTATGGTCAAACTAACTCAAATTATCTAGTATAATGAGTGCTATGAATAGAGAAATTAAGGCTAATATTATTCTTTATCTTCCGATTTTTGCCTTTATTCACAATATGGACGCTATAGTTGCCAGTCCAAGCACTCATTTTTCTTCTCCTTTTATACATTGATCTACTGCCGAGGGAAATAAATTTCGTGGACTGAGAACTTAAATTAGTTATTGTAATGTTAAGATGAAAATTGAAATAGTTCAGTTGATATTATTTTTTTGGCAATTTCAACAAACAATTACAAAGAATGATGATATCTCCTACTGTAAAAAAATATGTATTAGTAATAATAATAATAATAATAATAATAATAATAATAATACTTAGCACCACGTCTTATTTCCGTTCGGATTATACGCTTAAGTACTAATTACACTAATGGGTTAGGAATTGGGAAGGTTGAATATAGAGGAAGTGAACTCGCATTTGCGCAGAGGAAAAGTGGAAAACCGTTTAGGAAAAACCACCCCCAGTTCACCCGAGCGAGATTCTAACCTCGATCTTCCCATCCTCGGAAGTCTAGCTCAACACGTAACTAGCACGTTAGCTAACTACGCCACCGAGGCGGGTCAAATATATTGTTTTTAGTTAATTAGTTCACGTTTAAATCAACAAAATAGACCATTGCTCACATTTAAAGGGCCAACTAATCAATTCCTCGAAAATATTCTATTTAATTTAATTTCGCGTATTATACATTTAAAATTGCAACAATGAACTTTAAATTTACCCACTTCGCTGGTCAAATGGTCTAAGGGAGCTGTTCCCAAGCTTTCTTGATGGCATACCACCCCAACAATTGTGTAATTTGGAGTACCACTGAGATAGTGCAGTATATTTACTATTTCGGTACATTTTTATTGACGCCCGGAGATAATCGCACCGGCTGTCCTAGCTTGAATCAGTGTTTCCCCTCCAACCCCCTGTTTAAATCGGTTTTACTTCCGGTTATACTTGGTCATAATATATGTTTTATAATATTTGATGAGGCCCTATCTTTTTTTTAGACTTTAATTAATTGATTGTTATGTTTCTCACGGTGTACCACCGGGAATAAATGCACGTACCACCGATGGTACGCGTACCACAATTTGAGAACCGCTGGTCCAAGGCGTTACTCGAAATAGACTGGAATGCCGATGACAGAGAGATCGGGGTTTTTAGACCTGGTTGGATGTACTGATGGTGGTTTTCCCTAAATAGTTTTCCTATCCCCCCTCAACGCAAATGTTGAATACGCTTCCTCTAAATATAACCTTCCTCGGACCTATTATATTAGCGTAAATAGTAAGTTCTAAATGCGTACAGACCGAACGGGTAGTAAGACGTGGTGTTAGAAAAACACTAAATACATATTTTTTATAGTCATTTTGTCGTGTCAGGTAAAAGTTCGTAAAAACACGTTTTCCGAAGTTTCAATCTAATTTTTTTATCAGCGCGTTTTGCTATATATTTAGGCTATAGGCATATATGATAATTACCGTGTATCTATTAATACTATACATCCATCTCTAGCTCTTAGATATTTATTATTAGATATTGAGACCAACTGCATTCAAGTGAGAAAGCGGACTAAACGTCAAGCTCATCCACTTTGGTTTGTCGGACACGTAGATTTTGGGACTCGAATACCAGTGGGGTGTAACGGTGGGGATATTTCCTACGTTTCCCGCTCTCGCTCCCCGCAAATTCGGGTACATTTACTCCTAAGTCATATCTTACTCTCATTTGTGTAATTAAATGTGGATAACCCGGACGGATAAGTAAGCTACGGGGCAAAATCATAAAAAAAATTATACAGGGCAAATCAGGGTAATTTCGCATACGGCTAATTTCGCAATATTTTGTATTTATTTTATTGCGAAATTAGCCGGAGAGTATGGGCTCAGAAAATAATTCTTCTAGATTGCAGTACCATACGAAACAACGTCAAATTTTCGTTGTAAGTATTGGTACATTCTATCTGATGTTATTGGAACTTCAATAATATTAATGTTTGGAAATTGTGTGATTTTCTTGTTTGTGAATCTCTCTTGTGTTTTATGAAAATTTTAAACATTATTTTATTGAATGCATGTACTAATGTCCATATAATTATTTTACTTACAACACGATATATATTTGCAAAATCATAAGTTTATGACATGATGTTAAGACTTGTTACTAAACCCTAA
Source organism: Timema bartmani (assembly GCA_902151455.1). NCBI lineage: Eukaryota > Metazoa > Arthropoda > Insecta > Phasmatodea > Timematidae > Timema > Timema bartmani. The sequence continues at coordinate 246,033 of CABFWB010000515.1, forward strand.
GCAATAAAAACATTTCTAATTTATTCAGTAATAGTGTAACTTTATTTGTGTAAAAGGGTAAGGGTAGGGGGCAAGAAACTTTTTTTAAGGGTATTTCTACCCTTATCTTCCCCAGTTGATGTCCTAGATACTATTTGTAGTGGTCCTCGTTTGGAGAGTTTTCATGAATATATATATAGTGTCTTTCTGGTTGGTAGTTAGAGTGGTCGACGACAAGTGTCAGGAACCCTGGTTCGATTCCTGCTGGAACTAACAGATTCATTTAATATCTTTATACGGTCAGTCCCACTATATATGTAGTCGACCACGCTTATTTAACAGCCAGAAGGACAATATTTCAAGTTTGAACACAACAGTTATCACAATGCCATATTCGAACTAAAGATAGCCATTATACAATGGCAAACTGTGTTTTGATGCCGGTTCACAGGTAATTATAATTTGAGATTCATGCTTCGGTAATTACCTTATAAGTCAGTAGGCTATGAAGGACAACTACTAACAGGGGAGACCTGATTATATTTCCAGACGGAGCCTCGTAGAGTTGTACATATTTTATTTCCTGCAAGATAAAATTACTGACCAGTAGTGGCTTAAATTATACAGGATGGGACAGAAAGTGTTAACATATTTAATAACGATATATATCTAAACTATTTTAGCAACTAAATGTTTCAAATTAAACTTAAAATAACAACAAAAACCTTAAAATTTTCTACATATCCCTGCATCATTTGTTTTAAAAAAAAAGTCCTTAAATGGTCACCATTATATTCATCACACATTTATATGAGCTCCTCGAAACTTTATATGAATTTGTGCAATGTTTCTTGTTGAACTGCTTCATCTTCCACCACAATTATTTCTTTAAGTCCCTGAGTTGTTCTTGGTTGAGTCACGCAAACATGACTCTTTAACATTCTCCACAAGAAAAAGTCCGCTGTTAAGTCTGGTGATCATGGTGGCCAGGCTATTTCCCCAAGTCCTAAAATGAGGTGTCCAGGAAACCTTTTTTGATCACCTCAATTTGATGATCGACCTTCCTTACCCCTGAATTGCAACGCAAATGTACGTACATATACCAACAACCTGTGGTTCCAGCCAGACAGGTCAACGGCCCACACAGTCTGAACATCAATGTAAGTGCATCGCAAAATGTTTCCTGGGCCCCTAATTTTATTATATGGGGGACATAGCCTGTCCATCACGACCACCAGACTTAACAGCTTCGGACTTTTTCTTGTGGGGCATGTTAAAGAGTCATGTTTGCGTGACTAACCCAAGAACCACTCAGGAACTTAAAGAAAAAATTGTGGTGGAAGATGAAGCAATTCAACAAGAAACATTGTACAAAGTTATGTCAAGTTTCGAGGAGCTCATTCAACAATTATTGAATAAAATTATGGCCATCTTAAGGACATTGTCTTAAAAAATTAATATTTCAAGGGTATGTATAAAATTGTTAAACTCTTGTTGTTATTTTAAATTTAATTTGAAGCATTTAGTACTCAAAATAATACAGATATAATGTTATTAAATGTGTCAACATTTTCTACCCCACCGTTTATTATCCATAGGAGGAAAATGATGAGGTTGAACTCCGATTAAACTCAACATCATTCACTTTATTGAAAGATATAACCACAATGAGGAAACTTAAATATTACTCCACTGGTCTGGGCTTGAACCACAGTCTTCTGGGTCATACTTTCAGAATTTGCCACTCTATCAGTGAAACCAACTCTCCCAATTTGAAATTTTTGACACTTCACTTGTACAGTACATTGAACGCGTCTTTTTTTTTTAAGATAATTTTTATAGTGACACAACTCATAAACTAACATCAGAAAGTTTTTTTTTATAATAATTTCCAACTTTGAAATAATTTGTTCGAAAGTATCTTCAAAAAGGGTTGATATTACTTTCTAATAAGCAGAAAATTTTCTACCTCGAAATTATGATGAAACTTGACGTTTCATGTGCTCCCAAACTCAAAAGTGTCCCTCTGTACGTCTTTATGTACCTGGTCCTACAACCGAAATGGTTTAATCGATTTAATCCAAACTTGAAATTTTGATGCCATATGGTTATAATATATCGAGATCAACTTGTGATTTTGATTCTAGTTCTAAAATTAAGAGTAGTTTACTGAAAACTTTTTTTTAATTTTTTAAATAGATTTAACAATTATAAAATAATATAAATGTCGATAATTATGTATTTCTTTTTGATAGGGAAATACTGGAAGGATAAGGAATTAATGAAAACTGATTTTTTTTATTTGAAATTTTTCCTAAATAGATATAACAATTTTGTTTAAAATATGTTTCTGGGTTGTTTTACACATAATAAATAAGAATACATGATTGTTTATCTAAATATTACTAATACAATAACGGTAGTTTATTAATTACTGGACCCGCCTCGGTGGCGTAGTTGGCTAACGCGCTAGTCGTGTTGAGCTAGAGCACCGAGGACGGGGAGATCGAGGTTCGAATCTCGGTCGGGTGGACTGGGGGAGGGGGGGTTCCAAAATGGTTTTCCAATCTCCCTCCACGCAAATGCGGGTTCACTTCCTCTAAATTCAACCTTCCCAATTCCTAATCCAACTCCCTCCACGCAAATGCGGGTTCACTTCCTCTAAATTCAACCTTACCAATTCCTAATCCATTAGCGTAATTAGTACTTATGCGTATAACCCGAACGGGTAGTAAGACGCTGTGCTAAATAATAAATAATAATACTAATTACTGATTCTTGAAAATTTCAAGTATTTCGAAAATTACATTTACGATTGGACTTAAAATGTATATTTGAAGAAAGTTTTATATTATAGACACAATTAAAAAAATCATTTGAGGGTAATGGTTTAGTGTATTAATTACTGCTTTGTAAAATTTGAAATTTTTATGAGAACATATGTATGATTTTATCGGGCTGTTTAATAAATCTTTTACGGGGTAACGGTAAGGATTTATCCATAAACTACATAACGTTGTTGAGAAGGGATGGTACATTGGCAAGTGAGGTTGAGGTCTAAATGAAAACTACTGAAAGCAATACATTCCTATTACTATACAAACATTTTCTAACCTCGGTTTAAATAAATTATTCATTTCTGTTGAGAAGCCGTTTCTCATTTAAATTACGTCACTCTAGAAATAGTCTGCGCGCATGTAATTACAAATCTGGCATCATTTCACCTTCTTTTATATTCTGACTCTACTATTAATGAACGTATTACAAGCGGTTTACGGTCTATATTATGCACTGACTGATGTTTTATCTTACGGACTCCAACAATGTTACTTGTCAGTACCAAAGGAAACCTATTCCGTCACGTCGCCAGTTGAGACTTGTATCAACCTATACCTTGATTTTCTTAAAAAAAAGAACAGTTGAAGCACCTTTTTTAAAATACAAACAAAATGTTGAGGTCAATATTGATAACATTTAACCATAAGTTAATATTAGTGTAATTTTATAGGCATTTATAATATCTATCAAAAGTTACAGCTGAAGTGTAAAAGTATCAATAGGGGAACTCCACATCATCGAGCTGGTATAGAGAATGGGGGGGAGTGCTTGGGTTTCTATAATTGGGGTGGAAAAGTATCAATAAGGGAACTCATCATCGAGCCGGTATAGAGGGGATAGTGCTTGGGTCTATATAGCTGGTGGGGGGGGGAGTATCAATAGGAGAACTCCTCATTGTCGATTGTTTTGGTTAGAGATGGCAGCACTCAGGTCACAATATTTTGGCAAAATAAATAATGGAATTATGTAAACAAGCCGTCTTAAATTATGAGTTACTAATTACCGAGTCATTTTGTCGAAGAATGGATTCATTCAGGTCATAAAAATCGGCAGAGAGGAGTTTCAGGAAAGAGATTGCTAAAAGAAACACCTTACCCGGCAGTTATTCCAAAACATAACCTAAATCTAGATTTTATATATTCTTACATCAAGTCATACTCATATTCCGCAACCACCACCTTTAATACGTTGTTTCAAATTTGACGATGAATTTAGTGATCATGTTTCACTGTTGTTTATTCTAAAGTTTGCTGGTGACGGGAAGATCTGGGCTTGAATCCCTGTCGGGTTTATTGAGGGTAATTTTCCTAAAGGTTTTCCCCACTCTCCTTCCACGTAAATGCGGGTATATTACCTCTAAAATATTTCCTTCCTTATCTCTACTCCATTAGAGTAATTATCATATATGCGTATAGCCTGAACAGGTAGTAAGATGTGATGATGAAAAAAATAATACATTTGTTTTTATTTAATCTTCTGAAACGTTATTTCCATACCTATCATGCTGTATAAAGATTAATTACTTAATTGAGATCTAATATGTGAGTCATGTTTAGTCTGATAAAACACGTGCTGTTTATTAATGATAACAGTCGAACAGATAACACTTTACTTATCTAACTAATTAATATATAGAAACACGGTTATACCAATCGGAGAGGTCTACTGTCCAAATAATGTATACTCGAATCTGATCTTATCAGTGGCGTGTCGTTGAGTGTTTACAGGGTAAGCAAATATTATTAAAACTGTACCTGAGATATATTCGCCTCCATTCAGTTCTCATCTGAACAGTCATACGTAGGTACTTCTTTAAATACCTCATATGGGAATGTATTTCCGTCAATACCTGACCAATGAATGATCTATTATTAGGTGAGAGCATATCACAGACACAGCTTAAGAACGAGAGTAGGATTTTTGCAGTTAGTATATCAAAACTTTTTTTTGGTCATAATAAAGCAAATAATTCTCCGGTAGAAACAAAGATTTAAACTTTCTTCATATGGTGATACCAACAGTTGTTGAATATCTGTCAAGGATGCTCTGTAATTTAATTACTTTTTTTCTTAATTTAAAAGGTTTGTGATTTAATGCCTCTAAGCTCATGACAGATATTCAAGAACTGTTGATATTACCATGTGAAGAAGATTAAACTTTGTGTGTATACTTGAGCAATATTTTATTTATTTTAGCCAAACAAAGGTTTTTTTTCTATAAACACTGCAAAAACACTGGCCTTTTTTCGCGTCTCCTTCCACCTCACTTTAAAGACACTATTATTACATTTCAGTGCAGTTAATTTTGTTTATATTTAACTGTACATTTTAACACAAAGTTTGGAAAGACTTGATTTAGAGTAGTGGTTTTCAGACTTTTTTTTTTTTAGATTTTACCCCTTGGTCAAGACTAAAAGTCTAATATGACCCCCACAGTAAAATGTTCCTAAATGAAAGGTCAAATGATAAGTGTCAGGAAATTAAAAGAGATAATTTCCCTCAGTCACCTTGAAAATTCCCAGCCACGTTTAGTTCTCTTGCCATTTTGCTTATTTTTCATTGAGAGCAGCTCACGTACCCCTGGTGGTACGCGCTTCACAGTTTGAGAACCACTGATTTAGAGGAGGGCAGTGACTTTTTATTTACATCCATTACTGTTTCCAGCATGTAGTCTGGGTCAGTTTTTTATTCAAGCCATATATATTCCACTACCGGCTTCCTAGGCTTGTCATAGCTTCTTATGCCTTATAACACAACATCCAGTCCCCGACCGCCAATTTATCAATATGGAAGAGTAAACCCATATTTTCATCAATGATAAATTTTCGCTCATGTCGGGAATCGAACCCGGGACTCTAGGCTCAGTAGGTAGACACGCTACCGACTGATCTAAGGGGCAGTGACGATGATAAGGTGAAAGGAAATTCACCTACAATAACCCTGTGAGATTGAGAGTGAGAGTGGAACTACCGCTGTGAAAACCTCTTGCCCGACGAACGATGTCGATAAACTTATCACTAAAGAAAGCTTATGACATTATTAATGAAGTCCATTTCTCGTACGTCGTAAAAACAATACCATCAACAGTAATAATTTACTAAACATGGAACCTTATCGAAGTTTGTTGGTTGCACACAGCGATTGGCGGGGAGAGTTTTGTGCGCATGCGCGCACGTGTTTCTTCTGACGTGACTAGAACGTCGCGGACCTGGTAAGCGGTGTACGCGCGCTTGTTCATTTTAGTTCACTTTCAGTTTACCTCGCGTGTGGTGGCTACGAAGCGCGGACCTTTCACATGAAAGAAAAAAAGAGGTGTAATAGTTTTTTGACCCGTCGACGGCTGTCGCCGCCAGATGGTGACTGCTTCTACAACGAGTGGATTTTAGTTTCATCAAATTAGGGTGAGCCCTAAATACATTTTTATGAACATTTTCTTTTTTGAACCACGTCTCACTACCCTTTTGGGTTATACGTCCATGATGTACCAATTACTCTAATGTATTAGGGATGAGGAAGGTTGAATTTATAGGAAGTGTATCCACATTTGTTGGAGGGAGAGAGAAAGAGAGAGAGAAGGAAGCCATTTAGGAAAGAATCATCCTCAGTGCACCCGACAGGGATCGAACCCCAATCTCCCCGTCATCGGTAGTCTGATTTATCGCGAGAATGACGCCTGAGACCATGTGGCCACCGAAGTGGGTTGTATGAATAATATAACACACACATGTACCAGTAATAAAGTCATTAAATGTACGTAGAATTTTGGACGAAAAACAGCGAGTAAATGTATATCTCAATTATATTTCTAACTATTCATTTGGGTCACAAGCATAAATGTATTAATAGTGCGTGCTAGGAATTAGGAAGGTTGAATTATAATAAAGTATACCAGTATTTGCGAGGAAGTAGAATGGAAAACCATTTAAGAAAAACCATACTCAGTGGACCCGACCGGGATTCGAAATGGTACTAATTGTCCTTCCAAAAAGTATGGGTTAGAAAAAATCGTTAGTATATTACGTAATTAAAACCAAAATATACTTTGGTGATTAAAAATTTACTGTTTAAACACTAAAAACACTGAATAAAATTTAACAAAGGTAACAGTATTAACTATCAAAACTGTTATTAATTAATAAAAATCCACGTTGGTGGTCGAATAGTCTAAGACGTCACTCTCACAATAAACTGGAGTGCCGATGACTGGGATATTGGGGTTCGAACCCTGGTTGGGTGTACTGAAGGTGTTTTTTCCTAAATGGTTTTTCATGCTTCCTTCACAAAAATGTTGGTACACTTTCTTCTAAATTCAACCTTACTCATCCCTAGCACATTAGCCTAATTAGTACATATGCATATAGCTCAAATGGGTAGTAAGACACAGTTCTAAAATAAATTAATCAAGAGTTAACATAAAAGCACTCTAATCTATACATAGTAAAAGTTTTGCCAATTTTGATTCTGAAGCTGCGATATCAAATTAAGATACCGATTTATCTAAAATAAAATTAACTCGAATGCTATTTGAACTAATTTGTCTATAGGGCATATATTTTCCAATTCTAATCCCACCCGAATGCAGTGTGAGAATTTCCATACAGATGATTCTCATCCCCTTTCAAGGAAAATACTGGTGCATTTCCCCTTATCTACTCTTCTAACTCTTAACAATTATTTTCTATTAGAGCTAGTCAGTAATGAATTGATCTAGCGTTAAGCGTAACATCATAAAAAATAAATAATACGGTGCACCGCACAGACTTTATCCCATTTTTGTCTTAAAATAGACATTTACCAAAAACTCGTAAGATTTGTGAAACGAGATGATAGGTCTATACATTGTTGTAGAGACTCTACACCAAAGATCATAAATTAAATAATATACACTGTTATTTACTTACTCTATGGCATTAGGAACTAATAACACTGTTACAGAAAAATTGAGAAAAGAGAAACATCTTTGTCCACCAAAGAGCATAAGAATAAAAATAATTTTCAAAGATCCGAATTAAAATGTATATATATTTTCTTATAGCTCAGAAACTATTTGTTTTATAAAAATATATTTCAAATAAAAGATTTTTATCTTTAATAGTACTACAATTTTACATTGATGAGTTATTTCGTATCTCAAATAGTTGCGGAGAAATGATGAAAATTGGAAAATTTCTCCTATGTAAAGTACTCTCAAATTCATTTTCATGAGAAAATGAGAGTTGCCATTTTGTTTATTATGAATTATGATAAACAGTGTTAAGATATAAAAATTTTATCAAAATCGTCATATCAAATATCGAGAAAAATCTATTTTTTTTCTCATTTTTTCCTTCAGTAAACTATCCTTAAATTCAGGGTTAGAGATTTGATTACAAAAATCCCCTTTAGCGGATCTTATGAAAAACCCAGCTATGAAGTCTTAGCCCAATCGGTAAAATAGTTTCGGCTCTAGCCCGAGGTACAGACAGACGGCGTTGAGAAAACCACTTTTTTTGTTTCAGGGGGTCATGAATTAATGTCTACATTTAATAAAATCTCGAGTTCAATTTTTTCACTACGATCTCTCCGAAGTGTCGAGATAAAGTAAAAATGCATGCCTCTACCAAAGTCGACACCACTGAAGTTCTATGTTTTATAGGGTAACCAACGGCCTGAGACACTAGTTTGATTCCCAATGAGGTTAAAATCTAGTCTTTATATTGTTGAACTAGTCAATTGATTATCGTTTTTAGCATGATAATAATATTAGTTGTAGTGAGCTTAAATCGATCAACTGAAGAGGAAAATTAATTTTGACTACAAAGAGAGCCGACACTTGTCATCTTCCCAACTAAATTAAGTATAGAGGGGATACGACACCTGGACACTGGATAACTCAGTGGTAGAGCACTGTAACAATAAGTCAAACTTCTCCGACTCGATTCCCGTCTCAAGCAGTCATTTCTCAACTTTATTTAATTTAATTGAAAGTTAAATTAATCATTTGAAGACTAACACGTTGTGTCTAACTGAGATTCGAACCAAAGCTCCTGACACGTTCACGAAACTTATTAAACAAACGTCCTTCACGCTGTGTGATTGCAGCGCTCACTGACCATGAGTGCGTTTAAAAAAAAATTAAATACAAAGATCAAACACAATACCCAGACTCCAGAACACCAAATTACTAACTTGGTGAGGAGGATCAAACCCAAATTCACAGTACTCGTGGACACATGGACAAAGGTGCCAGCCTCACATTGTTTGGCTATGTTTGTGATGGGGAATATCTGGATTCGATTCCTATCTGGATGTAATGAGTAGTCTAGTTCTTTTTTTAGCACCTCATGAATCAATATTTATAGCTTATATTTATACACTTATTAAAATAATACAATAAAATTTTGATGGTCGAATGACCTTAAGTTTTAAATAATTCTCACTTTGAATAACATCGTATTTTTTAAAGATTCGATGAATCGAATTTGGATTCGATAAATATAGGATTCGACCAATATATACATACCTATTTTATTTGAGGTAGTAACTTGCACTTTCTGAACCGACTGATTATATCAGCACTTGACTTACAAACTGACTTAAATCTAGAACAGACACAACACCAAGCTCCATGATCAATTTGTTTTCCATACCAGTAATCGAAACTGGAACCCTCATCTCATTAGGAAGACACGCTACTGATTGTCCCAAGGCCTTTACTATATTATTTTAGAGTTATCGACAATATCTATCAGAAGTGACAGCTTCAGATCACACGACTTGACGTATGAACACGTGAAAGTGGATCCAGTAGCTTTTATAGCTGTCGGTTAAGGTTCTTACTAAGAAAATCGGACTGTACTTACACAAAAGAGTCAGGGATAACGAAGGTTATATTTAGAGGAAGTGTATCAGTATTTGCGTGGATAAAGTGGAAAACCATTTAGGAAAAACAAACCTCATTCCACCCGACCATGATTCGAACCCCGATCTCCCCGTCATCAGCAGTCTAGCCTACTGTGAGAGTAGCGCCTTAGACCATGCGGCCACCGAAGTGGGTTATAAGCACTTCGGTGGTCGAATGGTCTAAGGTATCACTCTTGCAGTAGACCAGAGTGCTGATTACGGCTTGATCGGGGTTTTAATCCCGGTCGGGTGTGATTAGAGTGGTTTTTTATAAACAGTTTTCCACTCTACCTCTACACAAATGTGGGTACACTACCTCTAAATTCAACCTTTATCGTGCCTAACACGCCAACGTAATTAGTATATACACAAGCCTATAGCCCTAGCAGGTTGTGAGACGCGGTGTTAAAATATAATATAACTGCTAACCTTGACCGGGTCAAATATCATTGGGGAGCAGTGCAATCCTCTCTGAGAGACTTAGCTAGGGTTGGAATTGTAATAATTCTCGCGTGTTTGAACCTGAGGATTATTTGGAGCACACCACGACTGCGGTGCTAGACGCTTGTGTGTTCATTATGATTGCCGCAACCCTGTTTCATCATTTTCCATATTAAATTATCGAGGTATATTTGTTGGGGTTGTGTTGTCCAGCCTTGAGGCTTACCCCGCATGCGGTGTGGTTTGTACATACGTGGATGAGACGGGGTGATTAAGTGTCTGCGAACCCCCTTACCCCTTCCTAGCCCCCGCCCCCTTCAACTTAATGAAGTGTAGTAGCTCGCACCCGGCCATGCATTAATAACGGAACGTAATGAGATTGCACCGGCAAAACAACATCTCCTTGTTCCAAAGGAGCTCTCAGGTTAGGGAACTTGTCAATAATTGATTCCCGAAGACTCCTTGTGGTCTTGGTTTGTCTCAGACGCTCTTCAGGGATCATTGTAACGAGGTGTACTCCTTGCAGCCATCACAACCTTCCTTTGGCTGAGACTCCTAGGAGGTTGTAACAAGATGTTGACTGGAGATAATACATCCTCCTTGCAAACATTAAAATCCTCCTTTGGCTGAGTCTTCTAGGAGGTTGTAACAAGATATTGACTGGAGATAATACATCCTCCTTGCAACCATTACAATCCTCCTTTGGCTGAGTCTTCTAGGAGGTTGTAACAAGATGTTGACGGGAGATAATACATCCTCCTTGCAACCATTACAATCCTCCTTTGGCTGAGTCTTCTAGGAGGTTGTAATTAGGTGTTCCATGGAGATAATACACCATCCTTGCAACAATTACAATCTTCCTTTGGCTGATTCTCCTAGGAAGTTGTAATGAGATTGAGATAATACATCCTCCTTGCAACCATTACAATCACCCTTTTCTGAGTCTTTTAGGATGTTGTAACGAGATGTTGACTGGAGATAATTTATCCTTCTTGCAGCCTAATTTTGTAATTGTTAACTATGTATATGAATCTTCCCAATTACTCTTGACCAAATGATTAGGTCAATCATACGTCCTGGAGATCTTGATCTGATCTAATGCTTCGTGAAAATTGTAGTTTTGCATTGCACTCGTTCTATTATTCAAATACAGTCAGGGTCCGAATTTTAATTGCACGTAAACTTTGGTTGTTACATCACAGAAATGCTTGTGTTTGCATAAATTACATTCATGATCCCCTGGCTGTGGAATAGCCTAGTCTATAGGATATTATTAATTGTCACTTTATATTTTTAGATAGTTTTTTCTTGTCTTGTGTCATTTTTAGTTTTGTTGAATAAGTATATTTATTGATAGTCTATAAATATATAAATAAATACTTAAACATTTTTTCCAACACAGTTGTCTGAATGGTAAGATAATGTAGATAATGAACATTCTATCTTCTTTGCTTGGTTGTAAAATACATATTCCTGGTGAGACTGCAACTAGTCTGGAGAGGGTTGCGTTGGGAGTGGGTAGCTATTACTTCTGAAGGAGGTATTACTGTGAAAACTTGCACTTAATATGCCAGTACCTAATATTAATAATCGTTTAGATAAAGGAGCTAGAAAGTGAATGCGGCGCACCGTACCATTTATTTAACGATTTAGATCAAAAAGTGCTCTTCTATTGGTTTTGCGTCTTGACTTGTTTTTTAAGACATTGGTATTGATGGATGGACAAGTAAGGATGTGTATGATATTCTGAATTTATTTAGAATGATTCTTAACGATTCAAAAAAGTAAAATTAATTTGATAAACACGAGAATTTGTAAAGGTTCTTAATAAATTTATAGCAATTATATTATTTAAGCCTTAGCCCTAGATGTAAATAAAACAAGCCTTCAAATACAGTCCAATTCTCATAGGATGAACCTTATCTGACAGCAATAAAAAGTTACTAAATATATTTTTACGTATTCATACGTCAAGTCATGTGGTCTGCAGCTTTCACTTTAATATAATATCAATACCCATAAGATAACATTAATAATATTTTAGTGAATTTTGAAAATTGGCATTTGTACATGGGAATCAAATCTGGGACTTTTGGCTCAGAGCGCTAATGCTCTACCACCGATATATCCAGGGTTCGTCCCGTGCTCAGGGTCATTCTTCACTCATAGTTTTAAAGCAGAATCTGTGATGGACGTATGGATAACGCCAACTAGCTACCTGGATATCTCAGTGGTAGAGCAATGGTGCGCTAATCCAGAGGTCTCGGGTTCGATTCCCGTGTCCAGGTGTCATTTTTAAAAACTTTTGAATTTTATATTTGACAAGGCTTGTATCCTTAACTAATGATCCTTTTCATCTTGTGAGCTTCGCTGACATTGTGCATTAAATTGTATAAGCGTTCACTTCCATCATAATAATAATAATAACAACGATATTAATTTTAACCCTCTCAAAAATATGTTTATAATTTATAAAAGGTCCTTTTTACCTAAATCCTACCGTAGCGTCTGAAGGAATCTAATGCTTACTATCATCACTGAAAATAGTCCTTTATTTTATTTTGGATAAGGTGGCAACCCTTGACTCGGGGCACAGTGACCCCTGGGAGGGAGGTAATGAGACCAAATAGACCCTACTGTCCAAGACGGGCAGTTACAGTGTACAGACCGATTCGGATAGGAAGAAACTTTTTTGAACATTACTAAAACATTTTTAGTTTATTCAACGAAATTTGGCAGGGGCATTCTTTGAATATATCCCGAACAATGTAGGTACACTCCGTTCACCCTGAAAGGTGTCAGCATAACCTTGACGGATTACACTATGATCCTATACTATAATCTATACCATAGTGGAATAATTAAAGGTAAGCTTGCTACCTTACTGTGTAAACAAAGTGTATTATTATTATTATTATTATTAATAATATTGTTATTATTATTATTATTATTATTATTATTATTATTATTATTATTATTATTATTATTATTATTATTATTTAAGCCTTAGCCCTAGATGTAAATAAAACAAGCCTTCAAATACAGTCCAATTCTCATAGGATGAACCTTATCTGACAGAAATAAAAAGTTACTAAATATATTTTTACGTATTCATACGTCAAGTCATGTGGTCTGCAGCTTTTACTTTAATATAATATCAAAACCCATAAGATAACATTAATAATATTTTAGTGAATTTTGAAAATTGAATGGATAAGCGCGAGACACTTCTTATATTTTTAGATTTTTCAAAAACTTTTAATACCGTGGATTTTAATATTCTATTAGCAAAATTGCATGTATTATTTAATTTCTCTCCAGGTAGTATACAGTGGATGAGATCTTATTTGCATGACCGCCAGCAAAGTGTTATGATAGGCAACACGTTCTCAACATGGTGCCCAATTGAGGCTGGTGTTCCACAGGGCTCAGTTTTAGAGCCATTGCTTTTTTCTATATATGTGAACAATATCACTTCTTCAATGTCATACAGTAAATAAATTTCCACTGATCGTTCTTCAATAAATACAGTCATACACCGATTAAATATTGACCTAGCTGCAATAAATACCTGGTCTGAAATAAATTGACTTAAATTGAACCCTGATAAAACTCAAGCCATTTTTATAGGAACAAGCAGACTATTCCTGAATGTGGACCGTTCCCTGCTGACTGACATATGATTAGGAGTAGCCACAGTACAACTGACGACAATGACTAAAAACCTTGGCGTGATTATTGATGAAAATCTTAATTGGACAGATCGAGTAGCTTCGATTTGCAAGAAAGTGTATGCCTGCTTACTTTCGCTGAGTAGGTTGAAGAATTTTCTCTCAGAAAATGTGCGAATTATCCTCGTCCAGAACTTAATAATGCCTCACTTTGACTATTGCGACGTAGTATACAATGACTTAAAAGACGATCTAGCAGAACGACTGCAATGACTACAAAACAATGTGTTCTATACATATTTAACTTAAAACTGCATAATCATATTTCAAAGTATTTTAATAAACTGGGTTGGTTAAGAATAAATGAAAGGCGAAGGCTACATTTATTAGTATTGCTTCACAAAATATTATCAACATCTCAGCCTCGATACCTCTCTTCACAGTACCTATTTCTGAAGTATATGCACACCAGTGCTACTAGATCAAAGTCCACTCTACAGATGTCTATTCCCATACACAGATCTCAAACATATGCTCGTTCTTTAACTGTACTGGCATCACAGGCTTAGAACAAACTAGATAACTACTCGTCATCTAACATCTAGACTCCCCTTCAAGTGCGTGGTTAAGCAATTTATCTTGTCTAATAAGCTAAACTGAGTTCTTGAAACTACTTGAGCTTTAAATGAGTGTATGAATGAGCGTGCTAATGTTTTACTACTTTTTTGAATATTCCTTTATTAAAATTAGTTTGTTTTTCAATAAATGTAATAGTGTATGTTAATTACTTTGTAACTATGCTAACGCCTTAACTTCGCCAGCTAAATAAAGGCCATTATTATTACTATTATTATTATCATTATTATTATTATTATTATTATTATTATTATTATTATTATTATTAATTATCATTATTATTATAAATACACATTCCTAGTGAGACCGCAACTAGGCCGGAGAAGGTTGCATTGGGAGTGGGTAGCTATTGCTTCTGAAGCAGATATTTGTAAATATTATTTTTATCAGAATGCGAGAGTTTAGTTGGTAAAGACATCGCAGAGATATATTAATTTCCATTTGTAAAGTGCGTGTTTGATTTAGTCATGTGAATTCACTATAAGTTTTAATTCTTCATGTTTTCAGGGTTTTTTAATTTGAGATTTTTCTTGTTTATTTTAAGTAATCAAAATCCGGGGTCTGGATATAGCTATTTGGTGTTTATTAATGTGTATACCATCCTAGGCTAAGAGAGGTTTAAATCACGGGCTGGTATTATATTTATGTTTATAAAGTGCAAGCTAAACACACAAATAAAACACATAATGTGTAGGTTTTATGTGCATCAACATAGATAATGTGTAGTTTCCTATATTTATCTATGTTAGCATGCTGGATCTCTGACCAGGTCGTCCCCCGTATTTTATCGCCTGATGGGAACTGCAACCCACAATGTAAATCTGTTCTTCCTGTTGCCTAACCTCCCAGTGTCAAGGGGCGTCATGCAATTAATCCCAAGGGTCAATGGCATTTTGTTGATAATTACCAAGGCCCGGACTTTTATGACCGAAAAACTAACAACAAAATAAGCTGAAAATTCTAATAAAAAATTCATTTAAATTTACCAAAAAGCTGAACTGAAACTATTAACAAAAACTCGTTGTGAATGCACACGACTAAATAAAACACGCACTTAACAGAATGTAAATTGCAATGAAAAGACTTAAACAAATAAACTCTTGCATGCTGCTAAATATAATATAATATAATATTTACAAATATCTGCTTCAGAAGCAATAGCTACCTCATCCCAACGCAACCCTCTCCAGCATAGATGCAGTCACACCACGAATGTATATTTTACAACCAAACAAGCAAATAGGGTACAACATTCATGGCCTACATTATCTTCTCACTACAACTGTGTTGAAAAAAATATATACATATATATAAATATATACATATATATATACATATATATATATAAATAAGTATTTATGCGTTTATAAGACATCAATAGAATTTAAAAATATAAGGACCTACCTGTTTGACATAGATGCCTAGGAATAACTCAAAACTACCTAACAATTAATGAAAAAAATGTGCAAACCATGAAATAATGTCCCATAAATCCAAAATGACCGAAGAATGACCTATAAAAAACGTTTCCATAGCCAAAAGTTCTTGAAAAAAAAATTATATACTGGACACATATGTCAAGTAAAAAAAAGAGACATTTCATTCATCAACATCCTGTCCACTGATTTCACATTTTATAGATCATTTTCATTTATTTGTGGTGTTTAACGTACACTTTCTGAACTAAATGATTATATCAGCACACGACTTATAAACCAACTTAAATCTAGAACAGCCACAACATCCAGCCCCCCGGTCGTTCATCACTGTGAAAGGAGAAACCCACTTTTCACCAAAGATAAGTTTTTCCGGCCCTGCCATGAATCGGACCCGGGACCCATAGCTCAATAAGCACATTTTATAGACGTAGATTAAATCAGGACACGACTTACAAACTAGCTCAACAAAGCCCATATAACACCAGCGCCAGATGTTTTGATATCCAGAAACTAGAACATACTTTATTTTAATTTACGTGATCCACGTCCTACTACCCGTCCGAGGTAGTCATATATTCACACTGATGTGATAGGCGGGATTAAGGCATGACTTAGAGTAAAATGTAGCCGCAGTTTCACGAAGGGATATTGGGAAACTATTCCAGAAAAACACTCTCTTTGGTACACACAACCAGGATTTGAAACCGGACCTACGCACCACTGGGAAAAAACGCACAGACAAGATGAGACCCGCTATCTTTATATTTGAAAGTTGATTCTGATGTCTTATAACGAGCGTCCACTGCTCATCCTGGTTCCCGAGTGTGGAGTCATCAATATTCAACGCTGCCGCTGCGGACACAGGATGATATCGTGCGAGACGGCCGTGAGGTCTTTCTACCCCCGGGTTGCCAAACTTTGATCGCTTCGGGCTCCTTTCCTCCATCCCCCCTCTTCCTCTGAGATTACTATTCATCTCCCTGATATTACGTGACGGCCTAGAACGGCTCAAATTATGGTCTGACCGTGCGATTTGGTTGGCTATAGTGCACTTTTCATAGGAAGGGATTTATCTGAGAGATAGAAAATATATTACAGTCAAATTTTCATAGGAAAAGCTTTATCTTACAGCTAGAAAAGATACTACAGTCCAATTTTCATAAGAAGGGATTTATATGACAGCTAGAAAATATACTACAGTCCAATTTTCATAGGAAGGGCTTTATCTGACAGCTCGTAAAGATAATACAGTCCAATTTTCAAAGGAAGGGCTTTATCTGACAGATAGAAAAGTTACTGCAGTTCAATTTTCATAGAAATATCTTCTGACAGCTATAAAAACTACTACAGTCCAATTTTCAAAGGAAGGGCTTTTTCTGACTGTTTTAAAATATACTACAGTCCAATTTCCATAGGAACGCTACTATATCTACTTTAACGTATTCATACGTCAAGTCACAAGCTGTCACTTTTCATAGATATTATCAATACCTATAAAATAACAAAAATAATACTGTACAGCGTTATTAATGTTCACAACAAAAAAATATGTTTGTATTTTTCTGAAAGGTTCTTCCTACCAAAATCTTGCTATAGCTGAACTTGAACTGGCATTAACGGGCTAGAATTGTCCCTTTTCGACATTTCAATTATCAATGTCAAACCCTTTAATGACCCCCTCCCTCAAGTTTATGGCGCATGACGTTAAACACGAGGGTCCTGTGACATAGTCCCTTGTAGCACTGCATGTGCTATCGGTGACACACATGCAGGTCACATGTCACATACCAGGATCTCGTGATTGAAATTAATATAGTATCGGCTTCATCGGACGGATCAGAAATTAATTTATTACCAGAACGTATATTACCAGAACGTAAATTGCAGTCATGAATAAATAAGTGGATCGATGATGTATTGTGCCTAGATGTTGGCGCCTGTGTGGGTGAGGGTTGTCTGCCAGGGTTGTCTTTACCCTATAAACCACCACCCTCTGCCAGGATTGTCCTTACGCTATAAACCACCATTGTCTGCCAGGGTTGTATTTACACAAAAATCACCATTTACTGCCAGGGTTGTCTTTACTCTATAGACCACCACTGTCTGCCAGTGTTGTATTTACTCTATAGACCACCACTGTCTGCCAGTGTTGTATTTACTCTATAGACCACCACTGTCTGCCAGTGTTGTATTTACTCTATTAACCACCATTGTCTGCAAGTGTTGTATTTACTCTATAAACCACCACTGTCTGCCAGGGTTGTATTTACTTTATAAACCACTATTCTCGGCCAGGATTGTCCTCACATCCCATGTTCTCCTATTCGCGAGTTTGACTTCTCTTAACAAAATGTCTCAAAGGATATAATGACGTTTTCAGAACCAACTTTCACAAGCTGTCAGTGAAGTCATGACACAGTTGACACTTCTCGTTTCAATCCAATACATTCCATATCGTTGATATCTTCAATTCCACCTTTTGACAGTCGATACTATCCCATTTCGACAGGGCGCATTTCTTTATGTTTTCATCGTTTTGCGTCCGGAAAGTTTGAAAACAGTTCCAACGATGATAGGACTATCCAATCCAAGATACCCATGTCACAAAACTGCTCTCTCAGTTATCAGGGGTATCTAACCCAAGATACTCTTGTCACAAAGCTGCTCTATGTATCATCAGGGCTATCTAACCCAAGATACCCGTATCACAAAGCTGCTTGCGATGCCATCAGGGGTAACAAGCCTATGTTCTGTGTGTCTCAAAATGTATATCTTATAAAAAGTTAGTTTGAAGACAGCTGTGAACTATCCTGAAGATGAAAGTTCCCCTTCCTATCCCCAATATGACGGCTGCGGTGTTAAGGTGGGATAGAAGTATGGTTGCGAAAAAAGGTCAGTATTTCTGCAGAAGTTTAGGAGATTGGTAGGAGTTGTTCTGATATATGATCCCCCACCAGAAGACTAGAGGACTGATAATAGTTGTCCTGCTATATATTATAATCCCCAGGGGACGACGGGGCTCGTCAAACAATTGTTTAGGACGGGAGTGGAAAGTTGGCTTTGATGAAACTTCCCCGTAGAAGCTAATTTCATTGGGACACGGGTTGATCACAATAACTGCGTGGTTAGAGAAACTCCCGGTGATAGCTTAGAACCAACTTTAGGACGGATCAATAACTAAGATAATCTTAGGTGGGGGCCTCAAGACGTGCCTCATATTTCTAGCGAGGCTAGAGAACCTGGAGTTTGGGCCCTCTCTCTAAACACATTTTTATTGTTCCAAATATACAACAGTTTGATACACAAGTATATGGAGTAAAACCTCAACAATTAGGACTAAATGGAGGGGAAATAGTCTGGACTAAATGGTGGAGATAGTCCGGTCCGAATGTGTGCTTAGGGCAGAAGGGGGGAAGGGGGAAGGGGGGGGGAAGTAGGGATAGTGCGGGAAATTGAAATTCCGGACGAACAAAAATAACTGATAAACTACAAGGAAATTCCAAAAATAGCTCATTTACGTTAGAAACACGTTCATCCAAAATTCCTGATTTTCCAAAACACCCTTTCAACTAGAAAAGTCCTTCAGTTCAATTTTCATAAGAAGAACTTTAACTGACAGCTAGAAAAATTACTGGATCTACTTTCACTTATTCATACGTCCATTCATGTGATCCGCAACTGTCACTTTTGATAAATATTATATTATAAAATAAAATAGAAAATATAGTAAAATGTTATCAATTTTGACAGGACAAAATATGTATATGTTTTATAAAAGGCTGTAGAAACTTTTAATCTGGTTTTTAGAAAAAGCCGCAGAGCTATCGTGATTAACGCCGAGGTCAGAGGTATAACTGCCACGGTTAAACGAGAGGCCACCAGGTTTTATACCCCAAGCAATTAATCAGGTATAGGAAATATTTAGGCTAGGCCCAGGTTTTATTCACACAAAGCACGAGATAACAGGGCTGAGGGTAAGGAGAAATATTCCAATTTCAAAACAAGTCAAAAGAGGAATTTTTTAGCAAACAGAATCGTAGGGTCTCTTTTATGTTTGTAGGGGTCACGCCGCCCCCTCTCCGCTACACCTCCCAGTGGGGTAGTATGCCGAGAGCCCTCTTTGATCTCTACCCTCCACCCCCCACCCCCTTCCTCTAATAGCCCTACAGAGTCACAAGCCCTTTGGAGTTGGATGCGTTACGGTTAGATTGAATATTAACAATTACCATATCATTAACGTTGTTACCTTTTGGCTAGCGAGAGCTTAAGTTACATTCACATGAATACATTATTACTATTATTATTACTATTATTATTATTATTATCATTGTGGTATTCAAAGTCCGAGGCCTCCACCCAGTTGCTAGTAGGTCTACTTATTAAGGGTGCCGTTTTTAATTCTTGAGGCGGTCAAAAAACAATATCATTGGATAAAGTAAAGGTTTCCCCCTTTTTCACAAGTGACGATGAATTATCTGTCATAATACTCTCTTCTGAAGTAAAGTTAGTTTGTAAGTCTTGTACTGATATAGTGAAAATTTATTTGTGTGTGTGTGTGTGGAAGTTAAATACCTCTGAAAAATGAATCATTCTACGTATTTAAGGCGAAGTTGGAAAAGAACGTGAAAATATTCGTGAGTATTTTTACAATTTTTATGACAAAACTTTTTACTTTCTCTCGACACCTCGGAGAGAAAGTATTGTGATCGTCAAAAAAATACAACTCGAGATTTTGATAAATGTTGACGTTTCATGACCTCCTCAAACCAACAAAGTGGTTTTCGCAATACCGTCTGTCTGTTCCTCGGGCTAGAGCTGAAACTATTTTACAGATTGGGCTATAACTTGTTATATGGGGTTTTCATAATGTCTCACCCGAGCGTTTTTTGTAATTAGATATTCAACCCTAAAATTAAGAGTAATTTACTGAAAATAAAAAAAATAAAAAATCTATTTTCTCAAACTTCACTCTAACGATTTTGATTAAATTCTACATCTAGACACCGTTTATCATTATAAACGAGATGGTAATTCTCATTTTCTCATGAAAATGACTTTGAGGGTACCTTACATTAGGGAAATTTTCCAATTTTCATCATTGCTCCGCAACTATTTGATAAAGGAAATATCTTATCGTTGTAAAGTTGTAGTACTTTTGAAGATACAAATCTTTTACTTGAAATATGTTTTTATGAAATCAATAATTTTTGAGCTATAAGCCAATATATATACTTTTTGATTCAGGTCTTTGGAAATGAATTTTATTCTTATGCTCTTTTTTGGACAAATATGTATCTGTTTCTCACTTTTTCTGTAACAGTGTTCTTAGTTCCTAATGTCATAGAGTAAGTAAGTAACAGTGTATGTTATTTCATTTATGATCTTTGGTGAAGTGTTTCTACAACAATGTATAGACTTATTATTTCGTTTCACAAATCTTACGAGTTATTGGTAAGTGTATATTTTAATATAAAAGTGGGATAACTTCTGTGTGGCACACCGGACTTTTTTGTTTTTGTAAAAGTGAATAAAATATAGCTCCAATAGAAACATATTATAAAATATAAATATTAATCTCAACAGTTTCTGAATATCTATCAAGGATTGTCTTAAAATTTGACGAGAGCTTTCTCTTCGTTTTTACTGGAGTAAACACTTGATTTATTTTAGATAAGAAATAGTTTGTTCTGAAACGAGACAAAAAACACTTTACTTTTCTCGCGACCTTTTCCTTCTAACTAAACTACCATGGCCATTAGTATTTTTAGTGTATGGGTAAAGACCGAACTTAAATGCACAAATACCAATTATTTATGTTTGACCCCGTTCGGATTGGAATCTGAGACCCTTGGACAATCGGTGTCACCACAGGAAATGAAATATCTAGATATCACCTGGGCTCGAACTATGTTTTCTCAGAGACGGCTGCTGGTCATCGTTTGATAGCAGGGACGATGCCACCACAATATCAAGAAAATCCGAGGCCGTACCAACAACTCAAACCACCGCCGACTTACATAAATAGAGCTTTTTATTACCCGTATGGGTGGACACGCAGACTAGGGTGCGTGAAGCTCATCTAGTGTGGTCTCCCGGTGACGAGGAGTTCAGGGCTCGAATCCTACTGAGGGTGTTTTTATTAGCTACTAAAGTTTTTCCACTCTCCCTACGCGCAAGTGTGGGTGAGAGACGGGGTGTTTCGGGGGACTCAGACCCCTCCCAAAAGTATAATTATTTATGTAGTTTTGAATTCCTACAGAATGCTGGACTAGCAATTTATCGGAGGCTTATAACATTTGTATCACTTACAATCCTTTTTTTTTTACACCCATTAATGTTTTCAGCCTGTGGTCAGTTTTTTATTCAAGTCATATATTCTCCATTACCAGCTTGATAGGCCTGTCGTAACTTCATATGCCCTATAATATAACTTAAGATTAGGACAGGTACAACATCCAGTCCCCGCCAGTTAATTCATCACTGTGAAAAGGTAAACCCATGTTTTCATCAATGATAATTTTTTTGGCCATGCTGGGAATCTAACCCGGGACCATTAGCTCAGTAGACAGACACGCTACCGATTGAACTAAGGTGTCGGATTTCACCTACAATCCTAGTTATGTTGAAACAAAATTAATTGACTAAAGAAGAACCTAAATGTTAAAGAATGCCATTCCCATCTCGTATCACGAGATTTCGCCACGAGCCGCCGAAATTGGTAATCTCCCTCCATACTTTTCCTCTAAAATTCTACCTTCCTCACTCCTTTCCTGTTAGCGTAATTAAGGCACTAGAATAGTCGTTCAGAAATACCTTAGATACAGAAACTAAGGGTTTTTATATCATTCCTGTATGGATCTGTCCGAAAGTAGGAGAACAAAGAGGGGAGGAGTAAAATTCAAACAACAATACAATTTGTATTGCGACACCCCTATTAAATGACATCATTCTCTTCACAAATATCCATTCTACGCTCTTATACCAGTTACCTTTCGTTTCCCGGACATTCATCTCTTAATGATCAACAGAAATATGTGGATTTTTATACTTTTCAGAGGAAAAATGTCGACTTTTAAACTATATTTACAAGTACTGTAGAACCTCATTATAACGGACCCTATTATAACGGACATCGCTAATAACGGACAGTTAAAAAATTGTTATAATAATAAAGGATGCTTATTTTTATCTGACGAGTTTTACATTTCCAGGCAAGCGATTAAATATCGATCTTTGTTTTCTTTTGCGTAAACATGGATGAGCTGCATGACTCATACCGCTCACCAGCCAGATGGTCAGACGAGTCATTGTCTGAAATTCCACGAATTGCCGCTCGATGCCAGCCTCTGCAACCAGTTCTGTTTTGTTTAGTATTCGTCAGTTATTGGTTGCGCGCACAACACACTTATCAGTTTTTATTAACTAACCTTTGAATCATGTCGTTAAGTAAGCCTTGTGTAGGACAGAAACGTAATCGTTAAACTCTTAGGGCCAATCTTACAATGTCTCGTCAAAGTCCTCGTAACTTAACTGTTCTTAAAGTCTAACCGATGGTTAAACTTTACGTTGTGTTTTACAATACTATTTTTATGTGCTCGTCAAATTACGAACAGGTGCCTTCCATTAGTTATTATCGTTAACTATTTCGGAGCACTAGATTTGTTTCAAAGCTTTTGATTGGCTTAATTTTACCATTGAGAATATAAGCAAATCATTACAACGTCTATGGAACTGTGATGAAAACAAATCGATCAAAGCAAATACAATTTATTAAGACGGTTTAAGGTTATCTGGTATCTTTTATCATATTTATTTGTCTGCTAAAACGTTTGTTGAATATACTAAACATTAAATTTAATTTTTAGCAAAGAAGAGGAAATTTTTTTAATTGAATTAATAGATAAATACAAACAAACTATTTAAAATAAACAATTCTAATTGGTGTCCAATCACTTCAAGAATTTCTAAAACTTTATTTTTGTACAAACGAAAACGTTAAATGATTCTTCCTCGTTAAAAATTTTAGGAAATTCTTTCATTCCAATTACTGTATCTCTTCGGTCTTTAAAGTCTTGGGTTCCTTAGAACTTGAAACTCATTTTCAAAGTCATCATAATCAAACAATAAATCACCCATTTCATAATACAAATAAATGTAACCTAACTTTAATAATAACAGTTGCCTTGAAAACAATATGGCGGCGTCTTTAACGTTGTTAATGTAGACGTTATGTTTGCTAACCGGAAGGTAGACCACGCGTTAACTTTACGAGCACTTTTACGTGGACATTAGCGCTAACCAAACATTGTAAAATCAAAAGTTGTGGTTGTTATCACTTAACCTTATGTTAAGCCCTAACGAATAGAATAACGTGACATTGTAAGATTGGGCCTTAGTCTTCATGATAAACTGTCAGTGATAGAAAAACTTGAGAAAGGAGTTTCAGTGTCTAGCATTTGTGCTGAGTAGAGAATAGCCAAAAAACCGTCTTTGATATTAAAAAGTCGAAAAGTGACATTTGTAACTTTGTTCTTAAGTTTAATGTAGAAAAAGAGTGAAGTTAAACGTATGCGGATGCCTACTCTTGTTACGCTGGATGATGCAGTCTACAAGTGGTTTTCTCAGCTTCGTTCATCTGAGTTAGCTGTTCGAGGAATAGAAATTCAAGCAGCTTCTGAAAGACTGTCCAAACAGATGGGACTTGAACAATTTAAAGCGAGCTCTGGTTGATTGTTTGGATTTCGTCGACGCCACAACATTTCAAACAAGAAAATTTGTGGAGAAATTTTGAGTGCAGATTTTGAAGCTGTTGAGCCATTTAGAATAATAACTGAATGATGTGATTAAAAATGAGGGTTATCAGTTGAGCCAAATTTATAATTTTGAAGAGACTGGTTTGTTTTGGAGAAGTCTACCTGACAATACACAAGCTTCCAAAGCCGAGAAAACTACGCCTTGCAGAAAAATAAGCAAGGAGCGTGTGTCAGTTTTGCTGCGTGTGAATGTAGATGGTAGCTATTTGCTTAAAACAGTTATCGTTGGTAAAAGCAAAAATCCTAGGGCACTAAAAATGTGATGGGCAATCTTCCAGTTCACTATTATAGTTCTCGAAATGCATGGCTTACAATTGAAATAACCAATTATTGATTTCATATAAAGGCTGTACCAGCGATTAAACAACACCAGATTGAACATTTAAAAATTCCAGAAGATGAAGTAAAGGCCCTGGTTCTTTTAGATAATGCACTAACACAACCTTATGAAAACAAACTCTGCAGTAAAGATAAGAAGATCAAGTGTATGTTCCTGCCACCCAACAAAACATCCGTGTTCCAGCCCATGGATCAAGGTGTGATCTACACCGCAAAGCGGCTGTATAGAAGGAAATTTCTGGGTGAAATTCTAGAGGCTGAAGAGCCATCCACTGATGAAGAAGACAGGAGGGGACAACAAGACTCTTCAAAATTTCAAGTCACACAACATTCGATCCACTATTTATAACTTTGCTGATGCCGTGAAAGAAATCAAACAAACGACTTTGGCAAGGGCATGGAAAAAGCTTTTGGATAATGAAGAAACAACTCCAGAAGTAGAAAATTGTGAGGCAGAAGATTACCATGACACTCTGCAGAGAGGAGGAGAGGAATCAGTTTCGTTGGATGATGTTGAGGCCTGGCTTGAAGCAGACGAAGACGACCCTGGCTTCCAGATTTCGACTGAAGAAGAAATTGTCGCCAGTGTAACCAAAGAAGCAGAATCTTCAGAGGTCGAGGAAGAAGAGGTAGGAGACACTACTCAACCTACAATTAAGAGGAGCGAAGTGAAAGACCGTTTCAATTTTATTATTCAATATGCTGAGCAATCGGCAAATGAAAATGTGTTTGCATATTACGAACACTTACGGCAACTCTGACAGTTATTAACTAAAGAGCAAACAAACCCAGCAGAAAATAAACTATTTTTTCAAACCATGTAAGCAATCAAGGACCTTATTGTTTTAAAGATTAATGCAGTGTATACGTACACATCTTTTTCAATTCAACCTATGTTGAAGGCTGTTTTTTATTTGATAAATAATAAACATTTTTATAGCTAACTATTGTACTTTAATTGATGTACACCCTGCTGCGTTACACCCCTATAAGAATAATTAGTTATAAACCAGACTTTCATTAAAACGGACAATCTTCAGCCCCTATTAGTTCGTTATAATGAGGTTCTACTGTATATATATGGATAGGGTCATAGGAAATAGTTCTGTGTTGATTCCAGTAAACAACAAACTCGTGTTCTGTTAAAGGTTTTGTCAATATTTAACCTAAGCACAACACCTAATTGACGATATCTCGGCTACCTAGGCAACTCGAATGAGTAGTGAGACAAATCAAGACAACTCGTACATTCATTTCAAAAAAAAAAAAGGTCCAAACAAATAATAAAAAAAGGCATGATTACACAGTCCAAAAAAAGAAATCTAATCTGAAAGCTCATACACACGCGAGGAGAAACAAAAAAAAAAAGGTTTGAAAGAATTCCTCGCCTTTGGCAGAATCTCCAAGGTCAGAGAGCGCTGTAGCGGATTGAGCTAAAAAAGACAAAGCGTTCGGTTATGCGCGCGAAGGAAAGACAGCTGTGAGATGACACAGGATGCGAGTACCACAACATGATGCGCGCGCAGCAAAACGATTTCGCTCAACCACAGAAACTCACGACATTCCGTCATTTTAATAATCTTATTAATAAACATTATTTAACCACATTTTAAGTGACCTTATATTTTTATTTATGGACATTGCCTACTTGTGACGTCACAGTCGATCTCGATAGGATTTCTCACATTAATGTATTTACGTTTTACTCGGTGATTTTTAAAGAGAGAACATTGGGAAAAAAAATATAACTCCTTAAATAATTTACATAAACTTACATCGGCACAATTTATTTTTATCCTAAAGTAGTTTATTGACACATTTTTTAAAAATCGTTCGCAGCTCAGGGGCTATTTGGTTTATCCATGGAAATGGTCAATAGGAATATTCTTGCCGGGATGTAGTTTAAAAAATTCCGTAGAGTCAAATATCTATCTGGGTGAGGAAGCAAGAAAAAGTTCATTTTGAAATTCTAGTCATGTTGTAAAGGTGCAAACAATGGAGTGGGTGTGTACACTCGTCAGTGGAAGAGAGGGAGCGCTATCAGCAAGCGGCCTTGAAGGGTGATCTGCTCATTTTATTCCCTCTCTTTCTATTCAGTACATTGGCGTCTAAGTGCGATAGTGCTTTGACTGCTTATATGAGTCAAGTTAAGATGCAGCCCGCTTAGCAAAGTAGCTTAGGCAACATCGTTAATTAGATTTTTTTAATAATATAAACTATTTAACCTAATATTGGTTTTGAATTTGATTTACTAACATTAAATCATTAATATTTGATTTAATGTATCAAGTAAATATTCGGATTTTAAAGTTTTTTCAATATTATAGAGCAGAACCTTGTTAATCCGAACTAATTATATTTTTATATTTTTTCTTAGCACCGCATCTTACTACTCGTTTGAGTTATACGCTTATGCACTAATTACGCTAATGGTTTTAGGGATTAGGAAGGCTATGTTCAGAGGACGTGTGCCCGCATTTGCGTGGAGGGAAAGTGGAAAACCAGTTTGGAGAAACCACCCTCAGTATACCTGACCGAGATTTGAACCTCAATCTCCCCGTCATCGCCTACTGCGAGAGTAGCGCGTTAGACCACGCGGCTACCGGAGCGGGTCCGAACTAATTTATACCGAATCTGGCTCGGATTAGCGAAAATTCAGATTAAGCGGAAGAATACAGGTAGAGAGGCTATTTTCACGAGTTTTAAATTGCAGTTGAATGAGATTTATAAAATTTACATTCATTTAACTGATGTATAACACGTAACACGTACTGTAGTTTTACATTTATAATATATATTATTTACAGTACTGCATTTTTTTTATATACAGGAAAACACATTGTGTTGACTACAACATGTAAATATTTAGTATTTACTATCCCAGTTTCTTCTCTTTTAACTTTGAGCTTACGATCGACAAGACCGTTTTTGTGGTCGAGTGGTCAGAATTCCGGTCTACAGATCCTGAGATCCTAGGTTCGATCCCCGACGCTTCCAGATTTATCTCTTGAACAGTGGGTCTGGAATGGGGTAAACTCAGTCTTGTGAGGACAAATGATGAGCAACTTTAATAAAAAATGAGCGGCTCCAGTCTAGAAAACTGAAAATAACGGTCGTTGTGCTGACCACATGACACCCTCTATCTGCAAAATTTTGAATTATCTTCGCCAGAGGACGACTGCCACTCGGTCCGTATAGCTCGCTTATGGGATGAAGCCAC
This sequence comes from Timema bartmani, assembly GCA_902151455.1. Classification (NCBI taxonomy): domain Eukaryota; kingdom Metazoa; phylum Arthropoda; class Insecta; order Phasmatodea; family Timematidae; genus Timema; species Timema bartmani. The sequence continues at coordinate 274,290 of CABFWB010000515.1, forward strand.
GTAGGTTTCACTATCAATAGAATATATTTAATTTGACATATTTTGTCACCCCTGATACCTCCCTCTCCCCATTTTTTAAACCATCTGGAATTTTTCTGGGGATCGGTCTAGCGGTATTTTACTGTATTAGGATTTGATCGTAAATATTTTCAACTGAGTCGAGTTAGCGAGCAAATATTTGAATTTTATTCTAAATCGAAATTGTTGTTATTCACACGGCTTTATGAAAGTGTAGGGGACGCGAGAAAAGGTGAGTATTTTTGTAGTTTCTATAGCAAAACTTTTTTTTTTTTGTCAAATAAATCAAATATTTTTCCAGTAGAAACTTTTAGTTTAATTTTCTTCACGTGGTGATATAAACAGTTGTTGAATATCTATCTTGAGCATGGCGGTACTAGATAATAAATTTTTAAATTAAGAGAAAAGGCTGTCATTATATTCCAGGACACCCTTGACAGATATTCAACAACTGTTGATCTGTTCACGTGAAGAAAATAAAACTCTATGTTTCTAGCTGAGAAATATTTGATTTATTTTTCTCTAAAAACTGCAAACATACTTACCTTGAATAGCGTCCCTTAATTCTCCACCAAATCTAAACACTGTAGTGACGTAAGCATTCCTCCCACACGCTATTTCGGACATAAGGTCGTCTCATTTCACGCGCTATCATCGCACTTGGTGAGAGATGAGGAGGGAAAGAGTTGTCCGTGCCAACCACGCTCAGCGCCACTAGTACTCGCCGGGAAGCTGGGATCTTCTTTCCCCGCCCCGAAAGCTTCAGTCGCGTCTTGTACGGCGTGGGGTGCGGAGCGTGTTCTTTGTTTGTGATCTAATAACGTCCGCTGCCCCTTCTTCGGGTCTAAAACTGTTCCGTTTAGTTCTTCGTGTCTGGTGGGGTGGTACTGGTGTTGAAGATGGTGTCTACGGTGACCTTTGGAGGGTGCGTCGCTTTGATAACGGCTCTTGCCGTTGTTGGTTCGGACGCCCAGTGCCCGCCCAGGTGCCTCTGCTTCCGAACCACGGTCAGATGTATGTTCCTGCAGCTGGACAGGGTGCCCGAGATACCCCCAGAGACCACCATACTGTGAGTACCTGACACCTCTCCCCTCCATCCAGATTCAACCCCCACCCTAGTTTTAGACCTATCACAAGATCAACAATATTTTAGCAGGTAGAATGATGGAGTTATTGCTTTGGAAAGGGCTTGTCTTTCTGGGTCATCTTTCATTTTAGTTATTATATTGTATGTCAAACATTTTGGGGGGAGTTGTTAAAACAAAAAGTTTTCTTACGTTTAATACACACAAAAAGAATTACTTAAAAATTCCACCCATGACATCCTATCCTGTCCTGCTCGTTAAAAATATTTCCCGGGAATATTAAATAGTTTATTTGGTGATCAAACTTGAATGAGTACGCATAAATTAGACAAATTTACACCAACAACTACGTTAAATTACCGTACATTAAAAATGTAAACATAAATAACATTAAAATGACTCAATTCTGGAGATTATTTTAGTTTGAAACTGTAAATGGTTTCTAGCAACGCGATTACAGATGTGGATTGCTCGTAAGTTCTAAAATTTGAGGGAGAAAGAAACGATGTAGGCCTACAACAAATCTCGTCACCAGTTACTGTTTTTTTAAACCTTGAGACTATGATCTAATAGTTGGGTGAGATAACGATGTTTGTGGTGAACAAGTACGTTCTGATTTGCGTTGAGCGCGCAAATCCTTGGTTTCGGGTCATCCATAAACCACGTAGCTCTGTTGAGAGGGGGTCAGGGGAGGAGCTCTAATGTATACATGGTTTTACATTGATGTGGGAAGGTTCAAAAATAGTAAGTAAAAGCGTTACGTGGTTTATGGATGGTCCCTGACCAGGGTAGTAAGCTGCACTAGAATAGTCGATCAGAAATAATTCATAAACTCCAGAAACTAAGTGGGCTTACAACGTTTATAGGTGTATTAGTCCGGCAGTAGGAGAACACAGGGGAGGAGGAAAATACAAATGGCAATACAATGTGTTGTATTAAATGACACAATTCGAGTCACAAAGATCCATTCAACGCTCCTCTACCAGTTACCTTACGTTTCCTGGACATTTAGCTCTTTATGATCAACAGAAATATGTGGATTTTTGTACTTTTCAAAGGGAAAATGTCAACTTTTAAATTATGTTTACAAGTCTATATATGTATAGGGTCATAGATAATAGTCTTGTGTTCATTCCAGTAAACAACAAACTCGTGTACTGTAAAAAGTTGTGTCAATATTTAACCTAAATGCAACATCTGATTGTTGATATCTCGGCTGCCTTGGCAGACTTTCTCTCGACTATATCATGTAGATTGGACAACGGCTTGATGATGGTCGGTGACCGATAAAGTTTCGTATTTTCGTGCAAGGGTTCTTCAATAGCACTTCCGATGATAAGTTCTTGGTGATTTAATGGGTTTTTTTAGGTACCTATCACTGTCACTTGCATCGGTAGGCACATGGATTAGAGTCTCGTCTTGTCTGGGCTTTACCTCTGCAGGGGAGGCCGGGATTCGAATCTCGGTTGGATGTAGGCCTACACACTAAGTTTCTTTTTAGCACCACGTTTTACTACCCGTTCTGGTTATACATGTATGTACTAATTACGATTATGGTTTTAGGGATGGGAAAAGTTACATTTATACCCGCATTTGCGAGGAGTAAGAGTGGAAAATAATTTTAGAAAAAACACCTTCAGTAAACCCGACCGAGATCCGAACCTCGATCTCCCCGTCATCGACAGTCTAGTCTACTGCGAGAGTAGCGCGTTTGACCATGCAGCCACCGAAGCGGGTCAAAGATTAAGTTGCTTAAGTTTAAAATAAACATATAGCAAGTCGGAAGGAATGAAACATCCAGTTCAAAGATCTAACCATGCCACTCGCGCCTCACCTCAAACCGTCTCGTGCCACACAGTTTGTTAACCCCCGTAAGTATTGAGGCTCGCGAACTCTCTAGATTATTCCGCGAGTCACGGTGGTCACGACTTGCACTCGGCCCAACAACAACAACAACAACAACAACAACATGCCGTCACAGAAGACATCCATCGCCAGCTGATAGCACCAGGGTCAACGTGAAGCAGCTGTCCCCCGTGTTGTCTGCTAGACATCACGTCCGGGGTTGCGTAGCGTGAGCTATGTGGCTGCTTGGTACCGCACAAGTACAGTAAAGTTTGTTCAGCCTAGGAAATGTTTTCTGAAAGGCCTTTTTCCCTACCAGAAACCTATTATATAGTAGGATTTGGTAGGAAAAAAAGGCCTTTCAGAGAGCTATTCCTACCGTGAATGGAGTATAACGTCGTTTGCTAGACACTACGCGTGATAGGGATGCGTGACCACGCCCACCTCCCTCGCAACCATGTCACGCTCTACTTCACAACCAGTCAACTACTAGTTTGCTAGACACCAATACCTGATAGGGGTGCGTGACCACGCCCACCTCCCCCGCAACCATATCATGCTCTAGTTTACAACCAGTCAACTAATAGCTTGCTAGACACCATACCTGATAGAGATGCGTGACCACGCCCACCTCCCCCGCATCCGTGTCATGCTCAAGTTTACCACCAAACAATCACTGCATGGCACGCAGTGCGGTTAAACCTATCGAAGATAAAGGAACTCGTTGCGCCAAATGAAAATTTGATAGAGTTAATTAAGTAGGACATCAACGAGATCTCAGTCTCATCGGCGTTGTCCGCTCTGTGCGACTTTTAAAATAGCTTCAGCTTTCTGTTTTCTGAGCGACATCAGTTTGGGAGAGACATCTAGGTTTCAAAACCAACAGACTCAAACAATGCGCAAGATACCAGCAGACAAATGCATCTACTGTTGTTAAATGATTTTAAATGACTTGTTTCATGGGACGCGCATGTATCGTTCTTGTTTTGTTTCACAACACAATACAATAATTTGAAAACGTCCATCTTGACATAAATCGTAAAGAGCTGTCTATCCACTAAAATAAAATACGTTGGTGATAAAATGTTTTCACTTTACCTTGCAAAGCATTATGGTTCCACATACGTTTTTGCTCACACTTGATTCACACATTCACCGAAAACAGAGAGCAGAATCTGCTCGAGTGTCGTAACAATTCACACAATAGCAGAAAAGTATTTAGATCCATGATGCTTTGCAAAATAAATTAGAAACGGCTCATTACTTACTGATGTATTTTGTTTTAGTAGATAAACAGATAAACGATGGATGTTTTCAAATAATTGTGTTTTTTCGTCAAAAAAAACAAAACTAGAACGCACCCTTTAACGAGTTACAGTATTTCAAATCATTTCACACCAGTAGATGCAGTTGTCTGCTTGTATCTAACTTTGTAGGTGCATGCGCACAGATTGAGTCGGTTGGTTTAGACGCATGCGCACTGATTGAGTCGGTAGATTTTGAAATGTGATTCATCTCCCAAGCTGATGTTTTCGTGTGGATAAAGGAAAGTTGACGTTATTTAAAGTCGCTCGGCTGAAACCTTGTGAATGGTTTAGGGATAGTCAAGTTATTACTTTTATACTCTTGTTTTTTTTTCGGAGAATGTGTGCATCCACAGTAGCCTGTTTTCTTTCTGAAAGCACCTAAATATGATAGTGATGCGGTTGACCATAAGAGCACCTATGCTTGTAGCGTTCGTGGAACTACGTCACGTGGCACATCTACTTTATCATGAAAATAACAGGTGGATTTATTCAGATAAAATGACGCACGACCACGCAGTATCTAACACAGTGGAAACTTAAAGTTATTAGTGCGCGGCAGTTTTAAGGTTAGAAATTTTGATGTTAGCGCGCCGCGGACCTTACATACAGCGGGGTTGCAGGCCAAGTGAAGTCATGAGAACACTTTTCCTCGGTTATAATCTAACAATAAAGCTTCTAGAATCTTCCTATTTCACGAAATTACAGCATATTTCATCAGCTTTTGAAACTAGTGAAAAGAAAAAAACAACCCCACCAAAACAGTTAGCTGGAAGTGCTTTGTAAGACTCGTCACCAATATAAAAATAAAATAAAGGACCACCCAGGCTTGTTAAATCAGTAGAGAAGATTGTAACACTTAAGGTGTCAATAAGTTCAATATTATAAAAATTGTCCATTAGCTTGAAATATATTAAGGGTGGGAACTTATTGATTTGGAATTATATAAAGGTGAAAATCTATATCATTACATGTAGTTCACACAATAATACCTTCCTTCTCTTTTTGTTGAGAGCCTGAAACAATCAAACATAAGGGGTTAGCTTCATTCACCACGATTACATATAAACACAATTGTCGGGGCAAAGCAGGGCGCCATTGTGAGCGGTACAACAAAAGTGATCTGTTGTGGCATGTCCTCTGTCACCTTGCAACGTGCCCCTCCTCTCCCGGATCGTTGTGGGCGGTCGCCCCCTTCTGTCTCCGCTGGGACACAATGAACCGCGATCTATCCGAGGTCCCTGCGTAGTAATTACCCTGATATATGTGCGTGTGTGTGTGAGTGTGTGTGTGAGTGTGCACGGACCTATTGAAGCTGCTAAAACACTCCGCTTTTCAAAGGAATGGCCCTTTATAAAAAAAACAAATATTTTGCTGTAGGAGATGATAACATCAATTTAGAGATGGGTTGAATCCCCTATTTGACGAATCCAAATTTTATTTTTCAAGCGAATTCCGAATCTCGACTCTTAGAAAAAATGATGTACAATACATAAAAGCCTTATAAGTTGGGGACAGTTTGTTTTCCAGCCTTGCAAGTTAGGGGACAGTTTGGCTTCCAACCTTGCAAGTTAGGGGACAATTTTTCTTCCAGCCTTTCAAGTTAGGGGACAATTTTTCTTCCAGTCTTCACAGTTAGGGGAAAGTTTGTCTTCCAGCCTTGCAAGTTAGGGGACAGTTTGTCTTCCAGCATTGTAAGTTAGGGACAGTTTGTATTCCAGCCTTACAAGCTAGGGGACAGTTTGTCTTCCAGCCTTGCAAGCTAGAGGACAATTTGTCTTCCAGCCTTGCAAGTTAGGGGACAGTTTGTCTTCCAGCCTTGCAAGTTAGGGAACAGTTTATCTTCCAGCCTTGTAAGTTAGGGACAGTTTGTCTTCCAGCCTTGCAAGCTAGGGGATAGTTTGTCTTCTAACCTTGCAAGCGAGGGGGCATTTTGTCTTCCAGCCTTGCAAGTTAGGGACAGTTTGTCTTCCAGCCCTGCAAGTAAAGGGACAGTTTGTCTTCTAGTCATGCAAGAAAAGGGACCGTTTGTCTTCTAGTCCTGCAAGAAAAGGGACAGTTTATCTTCTAGCCTTGCAAGTTAGGGGACAGTTTGTCTTCTAGCCCTGCAAGTAAAGGGACAGTTTGTCTTCTAGCCCTGCAAGTAAAGGGACAGTTTGTCTTCCAGCCTTGCAAGTTAGGGACAGTTTGTCTTCTAGCCCTGCAAGTAAAGGGACAATTTGTCTTCTAGTCCTGCAAGAAAAGGGACAGTTTGTCTTCTAGTCCTGCAAGAAAAGGGACAGTTTGTCCCGGCCATTGTACAAACGAAGGCGTTGTTGACTGGGGATGAAGTATGTGCTGAGCAAGCAAGACCTAACTAACTAACGATTAGCGCCGCTAGTAGACCGGACCGTGGCGCTACGCCCCCCACCCAACATAAATACTCGTCCTCCTGGTTGTCTGTTAGGGCTGGTCCTGGCTCAGTGGCGTGACGGGACACAACATCGCCAAGGGCGGGGTTCGAGACCCGGGCGGGGATAATAAATATCACGCTAATCACCGTCATTCTCATGAGATAGCTAGCTTCCTCTCTCTCTTTCTCACAAGGTCGGGAGATACGCTCCATCACTCCCACACAATTACCTGCGCGGTGCGATTCTTTGTTTTATGAGAGGGGATGTACACTCCGTTTACCCTGAGAGGTAGCAGTCTTACCTTAATGTATTAAACTATGGCCCTATCCTATAAGCTGTGCCATAGTGAAACCAAGCAAGGTAGCAATCTTACCTTGACAGATTACACTATGGCGCTAACTTATAGGCTACACTATATCGGAATCAAGCAAGATATCAGTCTTACCTTGACGTGTTGCACTATGGCCCAATTCTGCAAGATACACCCTATTGGTACCAAGCAAAATAGCAGTCTTATCTTGACTGTTCACACTATGGCCCTAACTTATAAGCTACACCATAGTGGAACCAAGCAAAGTAGCAGTCTTACCTATACTGATTACACTATGACCATATCTTATAAGCTACACCCTAGTGGAACCAAGCAAAGTAGCAGTCTTATCTTTACTGATTACACTATAACCCTATCTTATAAGCTAAATCATAGTGGAACCAAGCAAAGTAGCAGTCTTACCTTTACTGATTACACTATGACCCTATCTTATAAGCTACACCATAGTGGAACCAAGCAAAGTAGCAGTCTTACCTCTACTGATTACACTATGGCCCTAACTTATAAGCTACACCATAGTGGAACCAAGTAAAGTAGCAGTCTTACCTCTACTGATTACACTATGACCCTATCTTATAAGCTACACCATAGTGGAACCAAGCAAAGTAGCAGTCTTAACCTCTACTGATTACACTATGGCCCTAACTTATAAGCTACACCATAGTGGAACCAAGTAAAGTAGCAGTCTTACCTCTACTGATTACACTATGACCCTATCTTATAAGCTACACCATAGTGGAACCAAGCAAAGTAGCAGTCTTATCTTTACTGATTACACTATAACTTTATCTTATAAGCTACACCATAGTGGAACCAAGCAAAGTAGCAGTCTTACCTCTACTGATTATACTATGACCCTATTTTATAAGCTACACCATAATGGAACCAAGCATGGTAGCAGTCTTACTTTTACTGATCACACCATGACATCTTATATAAAGCATCATAGGGGAGCCAAGCATGGTAGTAGTCTTACCTTGACTAATTACACTATGGCCCTATCGTATAAGCTACATCATATTGGAACCAGGCAAGGTAGCAATCTTACCTTGATTGATTAAACTATAGCCCCATCTCATTAGCTATCCCGTTGTGCAATTGTTCAAGGTAGGACTGCCACCTTACAGAGTAAACCAAATCTACTCTTCCCTCTCCCTTATTGTATTATAAGTAACCAATTGTTTCAGGGGATATCGAAAAGGGACAGCTGGCGCTAGTAGTTCATTTAGCGGCCGTAGCCCGGAATCATGGTTCTTCTGTCTTGAACGCGCAAGTCGATGAGTGTCCTTTAATTGGTAGTCAATTTATGGCCCCAGCCTCACGCATAGATAGCTACATACACAAACAAACAAACAAACGTTGCAATTAAAAAACACGGCCCTCGCGTTTAGATCACGGCACTTTAATGGGGCGTTTTGTGAGTCCCCCTCCCCCTTCTCAAACCAATTGAGCGGCTGTTTAATCTTGCAGCGGGGGCCAGACGCTACTTCTTGCCGCGATATTTATGACCCAGCCATGGTCTCTCATTCAATGGGGTTCACGCGGGGTACCCCCAACACTCTTCCCTTTTTTAAAACACGCTAATATTACTCGGGGCAGGGGTAGAGGAGGGGGATACTATTTCCGAAACCAAGCGTTTTTATAGGAGTCGTATTTATCACCCCAAACCTTTCGGACAGAGTTGACTTCTTAGTTTGGGGTACCGGTATGTAGCGTGCAATTTCTCTAAAATGTCTTACAAATCAACACACACAAAACTTTAAGCCAGGGAAAACACATGGTATTTTGAAAAGTCGAAGGGAAGATACTGGAATATTTATTAATACAGCAGACCTTCCCTCCTCCGACCTTTAAATATCCATCCCCTTTGTATATACGACCGTCCCACCCATGGACATTTTGTGTCCAAATAAGTGGAATGACCTATCAGCCAAGGCTGGATGTCGTCTTTAAAACAGAAAAATACTAGTCCTTTTTCCGCCAGCGATAAATCTATATTTTTTGATCATATATTTGGTTTTGTGTTACTTTGATTAAATTATTGTAGACTATATGTAAAAGATAAACACTTCAATAGTGTTTAGAAAACTACAATATTTCATGTTTTTACTTGTTTTTTGTGTTTTAGTAAGGATTTTTTTTTTGCTCCTTTTATTATCCGACTATTTTTGTGTTCCGACCCTGTCTCATTCCCGTGAGTGACGGATAATTGGGGTGCCACTGTAATAATAATGATGATGATGATAATAATAATAATAATAATGATAATAATAATAATAATACCCTTTTTGGACCCACATCAGTGGCCGTATTGTCTAAGGCGTCACTCTCGCAATTAGACTGGACTACCGATGACGGGGAGATCGGTGTTCGAATCTCGGTCGGGGTTACCGAAAGGGTTTTTTATTTCCTAAATGAATTCCCACTCTCCCTCTACGAAAATGCGGGTACACCTACTTTAAATTACACCTTCCTCACCTTTTACACACTAGCGTAATTATAGTAGATATGAGTATAGCCCAAACGGAAAGTAAGACGCGGGGATAAATATAAATAAGTTATATGTATAGTTTTTAATTAAAAAATTTACTAAAACGCTTGTCATACATGCATACGTCAAGTCATGTGATCTGCAGCTGTAACTTTTGATATATATTATCAATATGTACCTCTGAAATACCACCGCCCTGTTTGTAATTTCTAAAAAGGCACTTCTTATGAAGATTGAACTGTAGAACTCGCTCCTCTTACTGGAGTTCTTCCTCTCGTTGGAGCTCTGTCCAGGCACCAGGACACGAGAGAGAAACAGGACGGGCTGGAGGGAGACTTCAAGTCAACTAACCGTGTGTTTATATAAGATCACCCCCTCCCTCTCATGATGTCGAACTGTTACCGTCTTTCTACTCGAGCAAACAACTACTCCAGAGTCAATAAACACTGCAACAACAGTCCATACAGACAGAGAGGCGAAAGAAGGACGAGGGTAGAGGACTAACTGGTCGGGTGTGAACACAGCAGCTCTCCTCCTACACCCAATATCACCTCTGTAGGACG